>OY856187.1:186582194-187090835 GCA_963693315.1 Diogma glabrata
AAAGGACAAAGAGACATAATTTCAATTGAATATATACATATATAGATTCAATATTTATTTAGCATGATAACTCGAATGCTTGATGACTCAAATTATGCTTGATGACTCGAATATATAATTTTTTTCCCATGCAAAATCACACAACGCCCCCTGTGTTTAAATCAATTTTTTGTGATGAAGATGTCAACTCATATTGAAAGAGAAACATAATCAAATAGTAGTTTTTATTTTCCTTATTTTATTTCAAGGGATTGAAATTAAGGAAAATAATGATGGGAAAACCAATATTTTATTATTTTTAGCACTGTCTGCCAAAAAAAACAATTAATTCTCTTGTTTATATCAAAATGATAATAATTTGAACGAAACGGAAAAAGACAGCAGCAATAACTTTAAAAAACTGCAGTATCGACCAATTTTTTAAAATTCGTAAAATGAAATGTTTATGATTTTTATGAATTCATGAATAAAAACAATAGTTTTAATGGTATTTAATAAAAATTAAAAAAAAAACAATAAAAAAGTGTACCACTCCAGGAATTGAACTCTCGACCAATAGAACCTCCGTCGACCGGGATATTCATATTGCAATTTGAAACGCTACGAACAGATATAGCTATTTTATATTTAAAAATATATACGTGAATATATAAATTTTTCCGCATAAAAAATTTTCAACGCGCCTAAAGACGTTTTCACTTCGAAAAAACTCAAATTTTCTTTAAATTCGATCGAACTTTCATTTTGATTATGGAACTGATAGATATTTTGTATCAATGTCAATATTGTGTATCAATGACAATGATTACAAATCAAAGAGTATAAACAGATCTACAAGTGGTTATTAAAAAATGATTATAAATGTAAAGTGGCCTATATATAGGTTTGAAATTTATTTTATTGAGACAGAAAGAAAGAAATTTTGAAATGCAACAAAAATTTAAACCATGAACGAAAAGTTTATCCTTTTTCCCCACATGTTGCACATCATATATTTTTAATATCAACTCATATACGATAAATATAATATAAAACCGTATTTTTGGTAATTTTCAAGTACTAAAATTTTAGAAATAATTTTATTTTCCCACTTCGCAAGAACTATAAATTCAAAAAATAACATAATAAATAAAATAACCTCAAGAGTTAACATCTGAAATTATTTCTCTGCTTAAATAGAAGATGGAACATTCATTATATAGTAAAATTAAAAATTTTATTGCATGAGGTTATTTTTATTTGAAACGAAAAAAGAAAATTGTGCTTGGCTTAGTGGGAAGAAAAACTAGACCAAAAAACCGGAAAACACGTATATCTGAAATCGATCGAAACTAAATACAAAATACAGGTCATGGGTACGAAGAATAAATGTAAAGTAATATAAAGTTTGAAGAAAATGTTTATTACAAAAATTTTGATTTAACGATTTTTCTTCCCGTATCATCATTTATCTATACATCAAACGTAAACCAACAAACAAATGAAAAATGACGATAATTTTTTTTAAAATATTTATGTCGTTCTATTTATTTTCCATCAAATAAAAAAGTTATGTTGAGTAATGAATGGAGAAAAAATATTGCTCAATCTTGATAAAAAAAAATATTTAAAAAATGACAAATATGAAAATGCTATTAACATTTATTTTAAATTTTTTATTTCTTTCTCTTATTAACTGTTTCCATCGTTTTGTCGAACAATTCACATATGTGTGGGAGTTATTGAATAATGGCGGTTGTGATCAAAGCTATGTCCCACTCTGATTTTACCTTTGCAAATGTTGGTACGAGAACTTTTCATTTGACTATACCTATTCGGGTATAATGTTATATACAAAAAATCAAGTTTTCGATTTTCTTTCAATATAAAAGGAAATTTTATTACAATTTATTTTCCTCCTGTTATTTTGTTTTTCCTCGTTAGAAATAATTTCCATTTTATTTCTAAATTGACGTTCGTTATTATTGTTATAATATGTATTATTATATTTATGATGTCGTTTGAGTATTTCAAGGAATCTAGCTTATCTTAAAAAGACATTTTCAGGTAATGCTAAGTTAAAATTGTGCATACTTTATTTTTTTATTCAAAGTAATAAAATTTGATCAAGATATCAAATCAACAACGCTTACATTGAAATTATTTTGTCTAAAGAGATTACTTTGTAACAATTCAAAAAAGGAGTTACAATGAACTACCTACAAACATAAAAGCTTTTTACAATAATATAACGATTATAACTATACACAACCACACATATTTGTTTTGAATATTCACAAGAAGCAATCTTCCTACATTCAAATTTTCAGGTACTATTTGAATGCAAACTTCCATTAAACTATATATTATTTTTATACCTCAAGGTAGAGTAGATCGGGGAAGCTTTTAAAAAAAATTGTAACAGTATAGCAATTTGTGCTTTAAATAACGAACTGTAAAGCTTTTTCTATACAGTTACGCTTTTATAAAAATGTTTCAATTTTCACATCATACAATTAGATAAAATTAATTTTGTTCTAGAATGTGGGAGTAACGTGAACATCTCAAAATGTTTATTTAATATGTATATCACTATGTTTATAAGTGATTCGTTGTTATAAAACTTTGGTATGTGTTAAGAGTTTTAATCATAATTTTTGGAAGAAACCTCATATGATGCAGATGGTTTTAGTTTTGGATAAAAACGTATGAAAAAAAAATTTGTTAACCATTGTAGTTCAAAAATCAAATTTTTATAAAGTTTTCTTCCATTTGACGACGCGTTTCAGTTTTACTGCAAAGTTATCATCAGGTTCAACAAAAATAAGTTTTTGACATTACAAAAATAACAAAATAGTTATTAAATAATATAAAACCCTTTTGAAAAAACGCTTACAAAACTGAAAACATTATTTCAATTAACAAACACTCTCACTAATCTTACACAAAAAATGTAGTATTTTAAAAACAGAAAATTACAAAGATAGCTGATTGACTGAAAATAGTATTCAAATTCGCCTTATTCTCAATTCGATAAACGCAATTTCCAATCTCCTTTTGGATTCGATCACTGATTAGTAAGCAAAACACCCGGTTTTATTAAGTATTCAGCACTTTAATTGTTCAACAACAGGAAAACAATACAACAAACAATATTCCTATCTAAAATGTTCTTCCAATAGCTTCGAAAACTCCAATGGTTTATTGTAAAAAACTCCAGTCCACAGCGTTCAAAATAATACACAAAATACTTCTATTAAATAACACTTAAAACTTTATTTACAAAAACAAGATTTTTAAACTTCTTCTATTTACACGGTTTGATATGCATGATACAGCGTTTCGTTTACAATTGATTTTATCATATCCACATTTCACTTAAACTATCAACACAATCGCAGTAATTTAAATTATAACTTTACATCATCGTACGCAGTCTAATTTAAAACTAATTACTTCTGTCTGAAAAAAAATGTTTAACCCGTAATGGTCACACCTCGAGAAAATAACTCTGGGTTCAGTTGACCCCACGCAAAAAACAGTTGCCATTTGCGTTCGTTTTGATGTATCGACTCAAATTTTTCACAATAATAAAGTTTAGGACTTTCTTATTAAGAACCAGTAATTTTTTTACCATTTTTAAATTTAGGATGAATTTTTTGGAAAGTTTGACCTTATTTTAGAAAAAGAATTCCCTAAAATTTCAATTTTTGAGATGCAGCTAAACAAATTTTTGGGTTCAACTCTAGCCGTTTACAACTGACGTGCATCTTTCAATCCTGTTTTTTAATTTGCTAGTTAAAAAAAAGAAAATAAGGAAAATAAGTGTTTAAAACCAAAACAATTTTTTTTATTTATCCTAATTTTTACAATTGCATGTCACAAATGTATTTCATTTATAAAAATGAGTCATTTTTTGAGTGAAAACCGCGTCAGTAGTAAATGGCTATATCCACTTACTACTGACGAGGTAAGATATATATAAGAAATAGTAAACTTTAAAGAAAAAAATTATATTTTACCGAGCTATTCCAAAAGTATATTTATTTTGATCTTTGAAGTTGTTAATTTTAATGAAAACCATGAAAAGAGCTGAATCAAATGCAAATTTTTTAAAATCAGAATTAAATTAAAATTAAAAGAAAAAAAAGAAGGCAGTGGTAAGGACTGCCGACAGAAGTGAAAACTTAAATCTGTGAAATAGCTGTGTTTTTTTGTCTGTCTTCCAATTATTGTAGCATTGCAAATTAAAATTTCAGAATGTTTAAATTAAAATCATTAAAATTATTCTGGGTTTCACATCTATCAGTACAGTAATACCTCGTTTAACGTCAAGGATGCGTTCCAAAATTCCTTAACGTTATTCAAATCAACGTTAAACGGGGTATGAATCTCTTACAAAACAATGAGATAGGTGAATATTGTTGTTTTTCAAATTGCAAATTATATGTGTGTTTGGAATTACAATCCAGAATCCCAGGATCTCGACACATTTTCACGATCCTGAAAGCCTGGGATTAACAAAAGAAAATCCCGAGATTACGGAATTGTCATATTTGACGGAATCAATCAACGAAAACAAGGCATCCTGTTAAAAAACAAGTAATATTAAGTTCGCATCAATTTTGTTAATTTGTAATTTTATTTTTGGTTTACGGCTATAACAACCCTGCGTACTCCAGTCACTGTTATTGACATATGAGCTAACGTGAGATATCACATACCAATGACAAAGCAGTGAGATATTACAAGCCAGGGTTATATCAAAGTAAGCCTGGCGGATCTATTCGTTCAACGATCTGTTCATTCACTGGTTGCACCGTTAATCTTTCGCTGTACTCTATCATGAAATATTGTTTAATGCCTTGGCAGCTATTCAGCGTACAGATAATCAAAGATAATTCAAATATGAAGCATGCATGAAAGCTTTTACTAATGATTGTAGATAACGTTACATGAAGCAGCAGACATGGAATGTAAATTTGGTTATTGAATTTTTATTTTTTAAGAAGCTGAATTAGTAAGCTCATTTTTTTAGAATGCATATATTTTTCAACGGGTAGCGAAATTCGACGTCCACGCCTTGCAGCCTGGGTAATGCTGACAGAATTAGGTTGGTCTATTGGAGACAAGCAGAGCAAAAACTTTTCTCCAAATTAGGTGAAACTACTTTCTTTCCGCATCGATCGATTCATAAGCAGACTTTTGTCTCACCGAATGGAAGCACTCGAAATCAAATTGGTCACGTGGTAATAACCTTGCGTTTCTTTTCGAGCGTTTTGGATGTGCATACATCCTGCACCAAACCAAAATAGAGACCGCATTTTCGCCCGAAAATCCATATGTTCTGGAAACAGTTTTTAATTTTTTCCTTACCAAAAGTTATTTGCACTTTTTAAAGAGGCTAAAAATCTTTTTAAAAAATCAAAGCAATTCAAATTAACATTTCAAAAATTTAATGAAACTGAATAGAAATCCAATAATGAGCCCAAATTGAATTACAAAAAACATAACTTAACAAAAATATAAACATAACATAACATAACATAACATGAAAAACATAGCATAACAAATTTACAATAAGAGTAACTTAAGTTGATTTTTAAAAAAATATCCAGGGTTGTTTGTTTCGCATTTATGGTCTGCTGCCTAATGAACTCGTGATAGGGAGACATAGATTCATTAATTTTACGTTTAGTCATAGTGCTTCTTTCAAAATCTGGATCCATCTCCACTATGTTTTCTATTAGGTCCTCCGTCCTCGACACTTATTTCTTCATAACAGTTTAAAATTTCGTTGATATCCTCAGAATCGATTGGAATTCCTAAGCCAACTTCATTTGCCAAATTTACGATATCAGGTATAATTGAATTTATAATAACTTCATCCTGTTGCACTATATCTGCCCATACTTTGCGCCAACTACGATTCATAGCTCTACCTGTAACTTCTTTAAAAGATTTGCCTATGTTTTCAACAGCTTTTCCAATATTGTACGTCTTCCACCAATCTCTGTTTTATCTTACGAATCAGTATCCTCCACTAATAGCCTGAACGTTCTACGTAGATAATACGCCTTAAAATTCGCTATAACACCCTGGTTCATAGGCTGTAACAACGATGTGGTATTTGGAAGAAAAAAAATAATTTTCACTGGTATAGATGCATTTAAATCCAAATCAGTTGGATATCCAGATGCATTATCAATTAGTAACAATGCTCGCTATGCCCACTTATTTTTCTTACAATAATGCTAACAAAATGAGTTACGAAACCAGTCCTCAAAAATCGTCTTTTACACACGCTTTTTTGTTACTTCTCCAGAAAACAGGTAATTAATTTTATCTGCTCCTTCCATTGTTCTTGGGATTTCAGAGTGATAGACGAGCATTGGTTTTAATTTAGAATCTCCCGATGCGTTTTCACCAAATAACAACGTTAGTCTATCTTTCGCAGCCTTAAATCCTGAAGCCTGTTTTTCATCTTTGTTAATAAAGGTTCGACTTGGCATTCGCTTCCAAAATAAAGCGGTTTCATCTACATTAAATACAAGTTGTGGTAAAAATTCTCGGCTTCGATTATTTCCTTTAATTTTTGTGGAAACTCATTAGCTGCTTGTGTATCAGCAGATGCGCTTTCACCAGTAAATAGACGTCTGTGAAGATTAGAATGCAGTTTAAATCGATCAAACCATCCACGACTGGCAGTAAATGATCCTTCTGTTTCACATTAATTTTTTATTTTGTCGTAAATATTTCTGGATCTTTATTTGTTTGGTTTGACATTATATAATATTATTTTTTTTTAAACAAGAGACGAGCAAATTATCAAGCTCCACTTGAATTACAAATGGTAAAACTAAAACAAATCTATTCACTTTATTTTGTGTTGTGAAATAATTTGAATTCGGGGAATATCTTAGTTAACAAAAATATGTGGTTAAAATGGAAAGAAAAAATAATTTTACACGATATTTTGGTTGTTTCTCAGAAATTTGAAAGAAAAAAATTTTTGATTTTATTATTTTAAAAATTTTCAAAGAAAATAATGTATAAATTGGGAATGACGTTAAAGTGAATCAACGTTAAACGGGGTAACGTTATACGAGGTCTGACTGTATTCCAAGCAACTATTATATACATTTTTATATTCAAAAATAATCAAAACATATCATAGAAAAAATTGCGTCTATCAACACCTTAGAAAGCATGTTGTTGTGGGACCTTGTTCTTAAAAGTTTTTTATGTGTTGTGACATACCTTGAAATTTCTACTACCAAACACATTTTATTTTAAAAAAATAGCGTATCATCAAAGAATATTCCATAACTTAGAATAAAAATATTAAAAAAACTTTTCAAAAGATGGCGCTAGGGTCAAAGATCAATTGGAATTTAATTAATTTTTTTTCTGAAAATAGTTCTACTATATTCTTACTCTAAAATATATCAAATTTACAGAAAGGCTAAAATGTTTGTTCTTGAGATATTTAATTTTAAAGATTTTTAGTACGGCTGAAATTCGAATTTTTTTTCGTTTTTTCAAACAACTTCCATTAACAAAAAATTTTAAAATCAATTAAATTTTATTTTTTTTTTATTTTTTAAATATACATAGTTCTAACCTTTCTTTAAAATATATCAAATTTACAAAGAGGCATTAATTCGTGTTCTTGAGATATTTAATTTTAAAGATTTTTAGTCATTCTAAAATTCTAATTGTTCATTATTTTTTCGAACAATTTTTATCTCAAAAAATTTTAACCACTGAAGTTCGTGAAAATAATGAACAATTAGAATTTTAATCGGACAAAAAATCTTTAAAATTAAATATCTGAAGAACACGAATTAACGCCTCTTTGTAAATTTGATATATTTTAAAGGAAGGTTAGAACTATATTTAAAAAATAAAAAAAATTAAATTTAATTGATTTTAAAATTTTTTGTTAATGGAAGTTGTTTGAAAAAATAAAGAAAAATTCGAATTTCAGTCGTACTAAAAATCTTTGAAATTAAATATCTCAAGAACAAAAATTTTAGCCTTTTTGTAAATTTGATATATTTTATGCTCAAACTATGTACTTCAAAAAAATTTTAAAATAAGTAGTATTTTTTATTTTGTCCATACTACTTATATGCCAAGTGTCAGGAAAATCAAAAATGGTAAAGTTCAAATTTCGACTTTTTCACCTGCGTAGATCACGTTTTTCATCTTATATAGAATTTATGCGATTTCCGTCTCGTAATTGTGAGCTTTAAATCGATACAATCGATGTTATCAAGTATCAAGTTACAAGTAATAAACCTTCACTTAATTTTAGAAATATGGATTCCATACAATTTCAAACCAACAATTTTGATATACAAATGTACTTGTTTCAAGTTATACTATCGTTCCTACGTTCAATATTTATTTAGCATGATGACTAGAATGCAAATTGCAAAAGACAGTAGCAATATAACGTAGCAATATAAACTGCATTATAGATGATAATAATTATTATAATTTTTTAAAGTCCGTAAAAAGAAATTTTTATTATTTTTATGAATTCATGAATAAAAAATAATAATTTTAATGGTATATAATAAAAATTAAAAAAAAAATTAAAAACAATAAAAAAAATGTTGACCAGTCCAGGAATTGAACTCACGATGTACATAACATCAGTCGAGCGCGATATCCACATCGCAATTTGAAACGTTAAGAAATGATGGATGTGTTTTATATTTAAAAATATTTTGCTGATTTAAAAATTGATAATGTGAATATATAGATTTTACTCCATACAAAATTTTACAACGCAGCTAAAGAAGTTTTCACTTCAAAAAAATTTTTTTCACTTTTGTCACACATTGGGTCTAGTTGACCACAGCAAAAAAATGTCCGCATAAATCGATGTCTAACGATGCATCAATACCACACAGGCTTTCGAAAACGATTGGAAATCATTGTAATATCTTCAAACAATATCAGATGGCAGCACATATTCTATTTTTAAAAACGTCTTGTAAGCTACATCAACTCAAAATTTACCTGGGGCCATCTGCATCCAGTGACCACTACGGGTTAAATACTATCCTTTTTGAAACTAGGAAAATTGATAAATCGATCGTTATTTTAAAAATCTTTGATCCGGAATATTCCATTAACAAAATAACAAATAATGTTAATTTGTCACCTAGCTGTAAAAAAGGTTAAAGAAAAACAACAACAATTCTATGCGTTTTATAATCATTGATGATGACGATGATTATAAATTTGATTTTGTAATTTTTGCCTTCACTTATGTTAAATTGAATTGAATTTTATGTTACATTTCCCTATAATTTTGCTATAAACGTAACAGTACATTATTTAATTAGGTGCTTAAGTGCTACTTTTTGTGTTGAGTCTATAGTGTGGTGGCTGACCGTAGGGACTTTAGCTACGAATACATTATTTTTTGGCACACATTTAAATTTTTTATAGATATGAAATTAATAAATTTTTATAAATATAATTTAGTAGGTTATAAATTTTCTGAAATTAATTTTTTTCGGCAAACGGCTATAAAGATTAACTTGTGTGAGGGCTAAAGTCTTACTTTTTTGACGCATAATCAAACCAGCTGTAAAGTACACGTCATTTTTATTTTTTTTACGACAGTGAAATAATTTCATATTTTTACGATGGCAGAAAAATTCGCCATTTCTTTCCAGGCTTTTACGATATTTGTTATTCTTTTCAAACAAATTGTATAACTATAACAACAAAAAATAACAAATAGTTTGATTGGATTATGAAAGTTTGAATTGAAAGACTGCTTTAATATAAAAAAGTGTTTATATAAATTTAATTTTTTTTCTTTTTGGAAGTAACTATGACGAAAAAAATTCATTTATAAAAATTTTGATGAATTAATTTCATATTTATAAAAAAATTTAACGTTTGTCGAAAAAATAGTGTATTTAATTCGGAGTTAAAGTGACTTTTTGCTTCCAAGTGAATGAATTAAGCAAGCTGTAAAACTGTTGAGACGCTAATTAAGTCGAAATGAAAGACAATATGGGTTCCGAAAAGGTAAAGCAACGGGAGATCTGCTTGCCTTTGTCACGCATGTCTGAAACAAGGTGCTAGGGAACGTATTTCAATTTATGTTGACAGTTAAGACTATAAAAAAGTGTTTTTCTACTTCAAGCTACGAAAATGCTATTTTAATATATAGTAAAATCTATCTGAAAGTGAAACTTTTTCTAACTAGTGACTCAAAATTTTTTTCTAGCTAGTGACTGAAAATAAATAAGTTCCGGTGTTCGCCTACAGGTGGTGGTTAAAACCAAATATTTAAAATAATATTTTAAAAAAAGAGTGCGTGTAATCTTTATACACGGTTGAAGTAAAACTCCTTTGGCTACTTTGGCAGGTATTAATAAAAAGATTACATATAATAATAAAAATAACTAACAATCGAAATTTTTCAAAAAAACAAAAATTATTCTTTTTCTTTACTAGTAGAGACACCATGCGTAAGATTATAAAAACAAAATTCAAAACTACTGTTTGCATTTATATTTAGATAAATGTCAAAATCAACTCTGAAATTTTTCTAATAACATTACAATGTTTACGACGTTTTTACAAAACGAATTTTATTCAAATATTCATCAACTTCAAGTAGAATTAGATCATTTTAAATCTGCTCAAAAAGGTATTGAAAAAAGTGTGTGGAAGATGCGTGCAGACTGCAGATTAATCATTTTTTTTATAATTTAATTTCAATATTTCATTTCAATAATTTAACAACGGCAACTATTAGATGGTCAATTAAATGAAAATAAAAATGTTTTGGATGAGTTAACACTTTTATTAGAAACCAATAAAGTTCATGATCGAATCTATAAAACCATAGCTTATAATTTTACATTAATTCATTTTTTTAGGTCTATAAACTGTACGGTCCAGTTCTTGTAAAACAAGATCTTGAAGAAAGTCGACAGAATGTAAATAAACGTATTGATTACATAAATAATGGATCGCGTACACATGTCTTTTTTAATAGATGAAAAAAAAGACCAAAACAAAAGATATGTAAACGCCTGTGTGCGAATTGACGACATACACCATGTGCTCTAGCGGATTTTATGTTAAACAAGTTAAATAAATCAAATTGTAAACATATGTCAAATACCATATATTTTTACTCACAAAAATATTTAAACCATATTAAATTTAATATTTTTAAAATTTGTGCAACAATTGGTGTATTTATTTATTCAAATGTAAGTTACAACACTATTATCTATTATAATTTGATCGCAATTTTATAATTTTTAATAGCAAAATGGAAAGTAATCGTAAAACTGCGAAATATTTGGGTCGCTATTAGTGTCGTACCACAGTGCAAAACATATTTAAGTCGCACCACAGTGCAAAATATATGATATTGACGGCGTGTCCATGCATCATATTCCCCGTAAGGTCATGTTAAATAAAATAACATTAAATGAATAGAAAAATGTAATAATGATGGGAAAAAAGATTCGCAAAAACTTTGTGTTCTGTAGCAAGAGAGAACAGATTCTAATTCCATTACCACGGGCGAACATATACGAAAAAGGGCATCACATCAAATGCTCATATTTTTTAAATTATTTATCCAAAACAAATCAAAAAGAATAAATTTTAATATTTACTTACTGTTCGTTTGAATTTTGATTTCTTTAAATAGTTTTTAAATTTTGCTAAGAGAGTGCGCTGTTATCACTTTACCAGTCCTCAATAAGACAAAACATAATCACTTTTTTTAAAAAAAGATTTCAATCGTGTCTATTTCGTAAAATTTTGTGCCGACTTTGTCCGAAAAGATGAAATGTTCATCTTTTTTAACAATTATTTATATTTTTAGAGATGTATTTGTAAAAAAAAAATACATATACTATGATACTTTTCTAAATTAATTTATTTCAGGATGGTTTTTTCTCTTCTAAAATTGAAGTCAACTATAAATTTATAGCAAATGATATTTTGACATTTGTTACAAGTTAAATTTTAACTCGTGTATTGTTCAATGGTGTTATATATATATCTAATAAAATTTTTAAATAAATATATTAAATTTGTGTTTTAAATTAGGTAAAATTTGAATTTATTTGTGATTGTGATTTGAATTATTTGTGATTGTTCGAAACTTAAACGTTGATTGTGATTTGTGATTGTTCGAAACAAAAAAATTCTTGCCGATAAATATGTTTATGTTTTAGGAGAATGTGTAATTAAGCATCGATGATAAAGATAGTTTATAATCTGGCAAGATTACTTTATCTTAGGCGCGAGTGGATTTTTTTTTATTATTTTTATCGTAAATTAAGAAAATTTAGTAAAAGGGACAGTTTTGATCGTTTATCTTATAAGCACATAGGAAATAAAGCTAAAATTAAAAAAATAGAAAAAATTTGTGTGGAAACAGTGCAATTTTGTATGAACTTTTGCTTTTTTCAAAGGCCTGTATCTTGGCCCCCGGGGTTGATATACTAGTCGTTTTGGTTTTATTCGCTTCAGTGAGTGATTCTATATCAAATAAAAAAAAATTCTTGGCGCCTAAGTAAAAGTAATATCCCCTGATATGCTAGTTTGCAAGCTCATTATCGTATTGTAAACATTGTAAACTCGCATTGCTTCATTATGGTTACTAACTAGTAGATCAATCGAAAAACTTATTGGCTGGTTACTGCTCCGGTTACTGCTACTTGCCAACTAGCAGCTTGTAAACTATCTTAATGTCATCAATTCTTTCCTATAGTGTGAAAACTTAACAAAAAAAAAAACTGGAATCAAAATCAAAAATAAAGAAAACAAAAACATTAAACATAAACTTTTCTAAAATGAGCCACTCAGCAAAATAAATTTTTGATGCCGGTTTTAGTTTGATTTTTTCAAGTTCTAGTGATGACGATAGTGATAGTAATACTAATGAGCAAGAAAATTCTTCTGAGAAACAAATGATGCGCACCGTTTGCAGCCTAATTTATTCCTCGAGTGACGATGATGACGAACCAAAACCAAAGAGACGATATTTGGTCCGCCCTTATTACAGGGATAGAGAAGAAAGTGGTGCTCAAAAAAATGTTGTGGAAACGATGATAAATTTAGAAGATTTTCAACTTTTTAAAAATTACATGCGAATGAGCCCAACAAAATTTTAAGAACTATTACAATTTACAACTAGTTGCACCATTTATTACAAAAGAAACGGTTATTAGAATACCAATAAATCTACAAACCCGTCTTTCAATCACATTAAGGTATTTCATTCTGTATATTATTTATTAGCTTATACATGAAAAGCTATTTTTTTTAGACATCTTGCAACAGGTATGGATTTTAATAATCTGGCAATTTCGTACAAGTGCTCACCAGCGTCTGTGAAAAAAATTGTAAGCGAAACAACCTTGGCGATAACAGAAGTACTGAAAGACAAAGTATTTCCAAAGCTTAATGAAGAAACATTTAAATCCATTGGAAATGGTTTTAATCAACGTTGGAATTTCCCAATTTGTATGGGAGCAATTGACGGAAAGCATGTAACAATCCAAGTAGACTTATTTAAAGTTTTTATTATGTATTGATGAGTAACGATTGCTTATAAAT
This sequence comes from Diogma glabrata, assembly GCA_963693315.1. Lineage (NCBI taxonomy): Eukaryota > Metazoa > Arthropoda > Insecta > Diptera > Cylindrotomidae > Diogma > Diogma glabrata. The sequence goes on from OY856187.1 coordinate 186,595,800, forward strand.
TTGCAGGCACCACCACTTTCTGGATCCCTATATTATAATTATAAAAAAAACATTCTCTATTGTGATGCTAGCGATTTGTGATCATAAATACAGATTTATGACGTGCTACGTCGGTGCACCAGGTCAACAAAGTGACGGAGGAATTTTTAGAACCTGCCAGCTGGGGAAAAAATTTTATGAGGGCTCTCTACCGTAAGAAAACATTAATTATGATTAGAAAACTCTTTTGTATTTTTCCAAAAATATAATTGTAGAATCCCGGAAATCTGCGATGTTGATGAGTATTTTAGAGACGTTCCATATGTATTTGTAGCCGATGATGCTTTTGCTTTACACATAAATATGTTGAAGCCTTATAGTAAATCAAGGCTATCTGTCGAAGAAAGGATTTTCAATTACAGGTATTCAATTTATTTTAGTATTGACTCTTTCAATTAACCACTAATATATTTTAGATTGAGCCGTGCACGACGTGTTGTATAAAATAGTTTTGGTATTTTAAGCGCACGTTGGCGGATTTTTAAAACTATCATCGTAGCCAAACCAGAAATTGTAGAACAGATTATTCTTTCGGCGGTTTGTTTGCATAATTGGCTTATTCAAAATGACAGATCAAACTACATGTACGAAAATTTAGTGGATCGTGATGAAAATGGTATTTCCGTTCCAGGGACTTGGCGAAATGATTCATCAAATTTTCTGCCATTAGAAAGGCACACAAATGCGCCACACTCATTAAATGCTGCAAAACAATTAAGGAACAGATTTGCAACTTATTTTGTTGGGAGTGGTGCTGTTGAATGGCAAAATAATATTTAAAATGTACGATAATATGCATACAAAGAACTTTTAATTAATGAAATATTATTTTAATTTTAGATGTAAAATAATGATGAAGACTCTCTTCGCCCCAGATCTGAAATAACAAAAATAGAAGGAGTAAAAGACAAAAAATCAAATTTATTTTTTTTATTTTGAATTAGTTTTTATTTTGAAATATTAAAACGAAATTTAACAAATTCAAACAATTGGACTTCAAAAGGTTTCAACTCTTATTCTAGAATGGTTTATGGATTTTCATTGTGGTATTATTATATAACAGTTAGTTATGAACTGCGACCAACATGGACTGGACTTATTTGGGAAACCATATCTAAATACTAAAAAGCATTAGTAAAAAAATTATAGGTATAAAAATTATTTTATTAGTTTTCTGTTACAAAACAGATCGTTTACAAAATGTTTTATGTATTCAAAAAAGTTATAATTAATTTAATACTATATCAATTTTAGGAAGTCTAATAAAAGTAAACACTCCGAAGAAGACTTCAAGAAGTAGAAATAGGTCAAACAAATTTCGTTAATTTAGGCACATAAAGTCTAACAAAAATCAAGCTACTGCAGTTCAGTTTAATTATATATTTAAAATGTAATTCGAGAACTTTATATACTTTATATATATGATTGATGTATGTATATAAATTTATATATAAAGTTATGTTTTATAACATTTTTTTAAATTCAAGAAGATACTTAAATGACAAATATAATGTTAAAACTAAAATATAATTCATATTATAGTAATCACAGCTACTTTTTCAAAAATAATATTATATATATTGCTCCACATGTTGTATATAACACATATTTTATATATGAACTATATTTTGGTATAAAAAATTTGTTTTTGACTTAATAAATTCTAAAAGAAAAAATTCAGAGCATCAATTCAATTCATTAATACAAAATTCCAAAATATACATTAACATTAATATATTATATACATTAAAATATTATATATATATATATATATATATATATATATATATATATATATATATATATATATATATATATATATATATATATATATATATATATATATATATATATATATATATATATATATATATATATATATATATATATATATATATATATATATATATAAAAATTAAATTAAATTAAAAACAAAATCCATTTTATATTAATTAATCACAGCAATCATCATATAAATCATATGAGTATATATCAAAATACATAAAATAATGTAATATGTAAGTATATATTCTTTACAAATTTTCTGCAAAGTCTTGGAAATGTTCATTGCCAACAGACAATAAATGTTGCTTTAAATTGAAATGGCGGTGGGAGTTGGACCATCACTTGGTCGAGTTGTTGGTATAGACCAAAATTTTTAAAATCTAATTTTAAATCGTTCACTATTTCGAATAATCTCTCCTTACACTCAATTTTTTTTTGTTCGTCTGCAAGCAAAATAGCAAAGATAAACATACGTATTAGTATAATTATATAAATAAAGCTTACGTTCATATTTTTTTTGTTTTAATGTTGGTCGAATTGGTGTGGCAGAATGAGTACTGAGGTGAGGTTTTGAAGTGGTGAACAGTGTTGAACTGGTTGACTGTACAACACTGCTTGTGGGTGTTGATGATTATTCCGCCATCTCACAGTCTAGTCCCACGCTTCTAAGCCTTCCAAATATTGTAAGAATATGTGTTAAAATAATAAAAAAATTTATTTTCATAATGTTGTTACTTACGGCATAGATTCCTCATACGAATCTAAAAATGATAGCAATTTTATATACCTGAATGGCTTTGTTGTTGATGCACCTGAGTCGCTAGGAGCATGAGCTTTCGATTAGCGAAATTTTGTACGCAGTGCATCCCAACGTTTTTTTATATAGTTCACTGAACCCTCTTTTAAATCTTTTAACAAATAAATGTTTATTTCTATATAATAAAAAACTACTTCACTGTTAACTTATTATTTTAGCAATCTTTTCCCACAAAACTGTTTTGGTGAGGCGATTTTTGTAGCCTTCATTCTTTAGATTCCATAGAGGTTCTTCTGCTCGAACCACTTCAATCAAAACATCTGCAAATTTTTAAGTTTTGTGAATATAAATAAACATAATATAAATATAAGATTTTATTTTTACCATCATGAATAGATGGATCATATTCAACTCCTTGCTCTGGTTCTGTATTTAAATAAAAATTAACATTATTGATGGACCCTTGCAACTATATACAAAAACCAATTTGCTATCCAAAACCAAAAATTAAATTTTAGTAACATTTTTGAATTTAAATAAAATTAAAATTCAAACCTTGCTCAATCTCATCAGTAATCAATGGCGTTAAATCATTTATATTTATTTCTTCAATTATAATATCTGTAAAAATTAAATGTACAATATTTAAATTTTTTTTGCATTGTATTGTGGTTATTGGTTTCATTTAACGACTTTGTAAAATTATATTAAAATATCATGGCAATCACAAGTGTTTATTAATTTAAATATTCACAAAATCAGAATCACAAGAACTACTTTCACAGGGGAATAACCCTTCCTGAGAGCTCACTTTGACAAATTATACATTTAAGAATAATTTACCTTGTTCACTAAAATTGTCGTCGAAATTTTCAAAATAGTCTTTTAAGCAATAATTCATTTTTTTTTAATTAATAAAAATAAAAACAACAGAATTAAATTAAATATTAAATTTAATGTTTTATGCGTTAAACGTAATTAAAATTTAATCTGAAATGACAAACTACAAAATGTGTTATAGTTTGCCATAATATTTTTAAAGTTGAACATAGTTGCTATAAAATATTAAAAAAATCAACTATTCCACAAACTCATTATAGTAAAAATTATATAAAATGTTTTCATCGGGTAATTTCTGTTACCGAGTTTGAACGAATAATGACAGTAACATCTTTTTTAAAAAAAAGTCATTATGTTTTGTCTTATTCGCACACAGGCGTTTACATATCTTTTGTTTTGGTCTATTTTTTTCATCTATTAAAAAAGACATGTGTACGCGATCCATAAAGAATTAAAACGTTGTCAGAAATCATTGATCGTATTAGAAAAGGAGCAAGATAAACATCGTAAAATTTACAAAAACTAACAACAATATCAAGTTGCTGTTGCAATGAAATAAAAAAAAAATTATTTGCTTTTTCTTTCTCATTCAAAATTTTGTATTGCATATAAAAAACGATTACATGTTTTGTTAATCTTAAGTTATTATTTAATTATATTAAATTTGGAATTATAGCTTTTCTTGATTTTGGGTAATTTGGAAATGTTTTAAAATACCATTGATGTGTTAACCAGGCATTTTCAAATTGGTTACACGTAACCCAAACAACAACATAAAGCCATGATGTGTTTCTGTATAATATTCCGTATAACGATCCGTATAATACTATTTCAAAAAACATACGAGGTGTTGAGACATAATCAAAATATCCACCAGTTGGCATTAAATGTTTTTGTGTCAACATTTGCAACATCATTTTTTCTTAAATTAATAAAAATTAAATTTGTTCGATATTGTTGAATCCAAGCGAATAAAAATAAACTTATAAATGGTAAAACAGATAATAATTCCATTGAATTTATTGTTAATTTTGTAGTCATTGAACCTGAAACGATATTTAAAATTAATATAATGTAAAAATGTTTAATCAGTTTGCTGATTTAACGATTTTTTACAAATACGTTTTGGAAGAAAGGGTTTCTGAAGAGATCAAATCGATTTATTCTTGCGTCGTACCAGAGCTGTAACAGCGTCCCATCCTTTTGCGGTAATAACAAAATGTAGAACTGCAGCCTTTTAGCGTGATTTTTTCAATCGAGTCTCACAGTCTTGGAATTCCTTGCCGGCGTAGGTTTTTCCTGATAATTTTAATCCCCAAAATTTTAAAATCAACGTTCATAAATTCCTAAAGGGAACTTAATTTAGAATCCCAATCCTAAGTGGTATGGTATCTTCGGATATTCAGAGACGTTAATTTATAACTCGTTATTATTAACACTAAACATGAATAACTTCCAATAAAAAAAAAAGAAATTCAAAATAAAATTTAAATATAATTTGTCCATATAGCATGTTGAAATCACCGGTTATCGTCTGTTCAACGAAGCAACACAACATTGGGCATGATTAGTACTTAGATGGGTGACCGCTTAGGAACATCACTCGTTGTTAGCTTATTTAAAATGTGTATTGCAAACAATGCATTATCAAAATGCTCTTTAATCAGTTTCTTAATGCAAGTGTAATTCTAGGATTTATATGACAGCTCATTCGGTTTCTATTTTAATAATATTTTGTAGCGACACATTTTTGTCAAAATAAAATAATTTTTAATCGGACCTTACTATTTTTCGAAGCGAAAAAAACAATTTCTGTAGTTAGTTATATAGTTAGTTATAGTTCTATCCTTATACTTTAAAATATATCAAATTTACAAAAAGGCGTTAATTCGTGTTCTTGAGATATTTAATTTTAAAGATTTTTAGCAGGGTTGCCGTTTGAGTCCAATTGGAGTTTTTTTACGCCTTTTTGACCGGGGAAGTCCAAACTCCTTTTTGTTCCAAAAAAATAAACAAATTCCGAGAAAATGATTTCTACTAATAGTATATAAAGGGTGTCTCAGTACGAGTGCACTTTTTAAATTGAGAATAATTTTTTTTCGTGCAAGTGGCAACTCTGAAATTTGACAGCTGTCACCTATGTTTATTCCGATTATTAAAAATAGAGCGCTTTTCGAAAGAACAACGCGTTATAATTGTGAAACCTCATTACAAAAATGACAATTACAAAAGCTACTGTGAACGGCATTCGTTACAGGCATGTGATAACGGAGTTCTTGTGGCCTCAGCAGGACGGCATGGATCTAGACAACATGTGATTTCAGCAGGACAGCACCACTTGCCACACCGCGCATGAAACAATCGACTTACTGCAGCAACGATTTTCAAAACACATTATCTCACGAAATTCTAATATGATCTGGTCTCCAAGTTCGTGCGATTTAACGCCGTGCGATTTTTTTCTTTGGGGTTTTGTGAAGTCTCGGTTTATGCGAATAAACCAGAAACAATTCCTGAGCTCAAATCAGAGATACAACGCTTCATCGGTGAGATACAGCAACATCTATGTGTAAAAGTCATGGAAAATTTCATGCAAAGAGTAATGGCTTGTCATCAGAGCCGTGGGGGCCATTTGCTGGATATTTTATTCCATACTTAATCGAAACATATCTTCTTTACAATCCAATAAAAATATCACAACTCTCTCATAAAATACGTGTTTTTATTTTAAAATGGAAAAGTGCACTCTGACTGAGACACCCTTTATTACTTTATATTTTTGATGTTTTTTTTATTTTAAATTTAAAAATCAAAAATAACAAAACAAAATCAACGAAGCCCTTGCAGCCGAAAAAAACCCAAATTTTGTTTTCAAAAACTCCATTTATTTTTTTTCAAATGGCACCGCTGATTTTTAGCCCGACTAAAATTCTAATTGCTTCATTATTTTTCGATCAATTTGTATCAACAAAAAATTTTAACCATTGAAGTTCGAAAAAAATGATGAAAAATTCGAATTTTAGTCAGACTAAAAATCTTTAAAATTAAATATCTCAAGAACACGAACTAACCCGTCTTTGTAAATTTGAAATATTTTAGAGTAAGAATAGAACTGTTTGGGTAGTGAAATCCGAAATTCTACGTCCACGCCGTGCTACCTGGGTAATGCTAACAGAATTAGGTTGGTGTAGTTGAGAGGGGCAGAGTAAATACTGCTTATACTCAATGATTCTGCACCATGGCGAGTCATTGGCGCCACAAAACCAATGCAACTCAAGCGTCTGTTCTCCATGTTAGGGGCGGCTTGGAGCGGGCGTCTGTCTTGGATCAAGCGGCTCGCTATATAAACGTGTAGCAAGCGTCTGTTCTCCATGTTAGGGGCGGTTTGTAGCGGGCGTCTGTCTTGGATCAAGCGGCTCGCTATATAAACATGTAAAAAGGTTGTTTCTGGTGACCTAAAGATGCAGAACGAACCCATTCACGAAAATTTGGGTTGGGCGAAGGGCTAACACCCCATTTCCGTAAAAAACTACTTGTCATGAATTCTGTACACAGGCCTCGGATTATCTCGGATTCACTATTAGAACGACCTCGGAAACTGTACCCGGACTACGATTTAAAAATGGGAACCTGGAACGTGCTAAGCCTTAGAAGACCAGGAGATCTACTGAAACTTACAAACCAAATCAATAGCTATACACTGGATATAGTGGCGTTACAAGAACTAAGATGGCCAGGGAGTGGAATCCACGAAACAGCCAAAGGATACACTCTCTACTATTGCGGTCATGAAAACGGAGGAGAATTTGGAGTTGGCTTTCTCACACATCGTCGCGTGAATCAACATGTTATCGACTTTCGCCCAATTAATATGCGGATATGCACAATGAGAATCCGCACGCAAAAATTTAATGTAACGATCATCAATGTTCATGCACCTACTGAAGACAAAGCAGATGACATTAAAGACCTGTTCTTCCTAGAACTCGAAGAAGTCATCAATAACATCCCGCGGCACGATATAAAAATCGTGGTAGGTGACTTCAATGCGCAAATTGGTAGAAGTGCAGAACTTAAAACACATGTCGGCCCTAACAGCTTGCATCATGCTAGTAACAATAACGGCTTTCGCACAGCTGAACTGGCTATGATGTATGATCTAGTAATATCTAGCACTTTCTTTCCTCATAAGAGAATCCACAAAGCAACGTGGAAATCAAATGATGGAAGAACTGAAAATCAAATCGATCACGTCATGATTTCTAAGAGAAACTCTACAAGTGTAACTGACGTTCGATCATACAGAGGTGCTGATATGGACACCGATCATATGCTTGTCATCTTTAAGTATAAGTGCAAATTATCATCTACATTTAATAGGCAAGCAAAAAAGACCGTGCGCTGGAATGTCGAAGCATTTAAACACCTGGAAACACTGAATAGATATCAGGAAATTGTAACGCAAAACATAGAAGAGCATGACATCCCATCTGAGATGCCATTAAACATACAAGAAGAATGGCAAACGCTTCAATCAACCATCATATCCGCAGCACAAACTACAATCGGAAAACGACCACCGAAATCACGTAACGAATGGTTTGATGACGAGTGCCGCGAAAGCATTGACCACAAACAAAAACTGCGAGAAAAATGGTTAACAAGAAATACCCGAAGCTCCCAAACTGATTATCTATGCGCCAGAAAAGCCTCAGCAAAACTCCTACGGAAAAAGAAACGCGAACACATGAAGAGCTGTATCGAAAACATCAACCAACATGCGGCTAATGGAAATTCGAAAGAGTGTTTTGCCAATGCGCGGAATCTGACCAAAGATTTCCACCCAAGATCTACAGCCATCAAAAATGGAAACAACGAGCTTACAACAAGTGAACGTGATGTGCTGGAAGTATGGCGATCCCACTTTCAAGACCTACTGAATAGGACGAACGAAGTTCATCCTATTCGAGCAATTGCTCCGTCAAGTGAGGAGATTTTTGTCCCTTACCCAACAATAGAAGAAGTGGAAGCTGCCATCAAAAAATTAAAAAATGGCAAATCACCAGGTATCGATGGAATCCCTGCAGAACTACTTAAGAATGGAGGAGCAGCTCTGGTCTCACGTATATATGATCTGATTCTTGCAATCTGGGACCAAGAAGAACTACCTGCTGAATGGAAAACAGCTCTCATTGTTCCGCTACATAAAAAAGGTGACCGCCTAAAGTGTGCAAATTATCGTGGAATCGCACTGTTGAACACTGCATATAAAATACTAGCTAATGTCGTACTCGCTCGGCTCATCCCGTTTGCCGAATCTATCATCGGCGACTATCAGTGTGGTTTTCGTCCCAACCGTTCAACCACAGATCAATGTTTTACCTTAAGGATGATTCTGGAAAAATGTTGGGAGTACAACATCAGCATTCACCAGCTCTACGTTGATTTCAAGCAAGCATATGATAGCATCATCCGCGACAACCTCTGGTCTGCACTCATATGCCTTGGTATTCCAGAGAAACTTGTTTCTCTGTGCAAACTCACAACATCGGGATCAAACTGTAGAATAGTAATCGAAGGGTCAGTTTCTGACTCTTTTGATATAACATCAGGTGTTCGACAAGGTGATGCACTCGCACCCGTACTATTTAATTTGGCGCTTGAGTACGCGATAAGAAAAAGCCGCATTGAGACACAAAACTGTATATATAACAAATCTAGTCAAATTCTTGGCTATGCAGATGATATTGTGCTTCTCGGACGTAGAACAAGCGATATCAAGGATAGTCTCTCTCGGCTTGAAAGAAATGCTAAACGACTTGGATTATGCATTAACACCGGCAAGACTAAACTATTAACAACATCCAGGAATAAACCTCCCGGCAATCTGAATACTGGCGACTATGAAGTGGAACGTGTGGAAAACTTCAAATACCTCGGGTCTGTAATAACATCGTCAAATGACATGCAGGCAGATATTAAAGCTCGTGTCTCAGCCGCATACAGAGTTTTCTACGCATACTCAAAACTTTTGCGATCTAAACATCTTTCGCAGTCGTGCAAACTCACACTTTACAAAGCATTAATTCGACCTGTGCTTACCTTTGGAAGCGAAAGCTGGACACTGACTTCCTCCGATTGTAGAATTTTATCAACATTCGAGAGGAAAGTCATACGAACAATTTATGGTCCATGTAAAGTTGCTGAAAATCAGTATAGAATCCGAATGAATCATGAAATCAGACAGCTTCTTGGAGGCTGCGATGTAATCGGATTCATTAAATCTAACCGGATTAGATGGTTTGGTCATGTAGAAAGGGCACCATTAGATAGAATGATTAAAAAAGCGTCCCAACAACAACCAGCTGGTGTTCGTCGAAGAGGAAGACCTAGACAACGCTGGCGTGATGACATCATCCAAGACCTTCGTGATATAGGATGTCGAAACTGGGGTCAACTGGTCATGGAACGAGACGATTGGAAGCTGATTGCACAGACGGCAAAATCCCTCCATGGGATGTAAACGCCAGAGAGAGAGAGAGAGAGAGAATAGAACTGTTTAAAAAAAAGTAAATTAACGACCCTAAATTAACGACCCTAGCGCTATCTTTAAAAAAGTGTTTTAATATTATAATTTTAAAATTGATTTCAAAAACAGTTATTAAATTTTTTTTAAACGACTAACTAATCATCTATCAAACAAAAAATAGTTAGATGAAATCAGTATAGCCGTTCTTAAGCAATTTAATTTCAAAGTTACATCGGATTGGCAGAATTGTCATTTTTAATTCATATTGGGGTGCCCCCTATGCTCAAACTGTGCACCTTAAAAAAATTGTAAAATAATCAGTATTTTCTATATTGTTCATACTTTTTATATGCCAAGTTTCAGAAAAATCAAAAATGGAAATGATGAATTATTGTATTACTAGACGAAATTTTATTACCAGGAGTTTTTGTATTGGAGGACAAAGTTATATTACCAGGAATTTGTGGTTGGAAGAAGGAATTATATTGCCGAAATTTGTGGAATTGTGGTCGAAAAAAGGGATTATATTGCCAGGAATTAGCGTTGGAGAAAAGGAAAAGAGATTAAATGAGCTAAAAAAGGATATTTTTTTTTTTTTTTTTAATAAAATGTGATGTGTAGTAGGCATTACAATATGTGTCACAACAACACATAAAAACCTTTTAAGACCAAGGTCCCACAACAACATGCGTTCTAAGGATGTTAATGGACGCAAATCTGTTTTTTTTGTTTTTTCAATATTTTTTGTTAAATAATGGACAACTAAACTATAAATCCTATCACATATAAAATATGACATAGGTCAATATTTCGTGATAGGATAGGGAAAATAAAAATAAAATAAGAGATAAAAAGCAAATTTGTTTTAAAAATTTGCAAGAACAAAACTAAAATTGGTTTGCCAATAGTCCAGCTAATGGCATAATCCTTGATTATGGGACGCAGTGTATTTTTCAATGATTAAAGCTCAGATATATAGTTATATGAAAGCTCGTTCCTTCGAGCAAGCTACAGCGTTCCAGCATCAAGGAATATTCATTAGCTAAGATTGAGAGTGCTACCGTTGACTGAATACAGTTCATTCGCCAGCACCCCTAAGATATCACCTTGGCTAGTGATATCTCACTGCTATTGCCAGTGGTATGTGATATCTCACGTTAACTCATGTGCCAATAACAGGGACTGGAGTACGCGGGGTTGTCACACCCGTGGATCAAAAAATAGAAAAAAATTAACAAATTAATAAAAACTGATCCCTCCATGCGTATATAGCTGTAAGTTATTATTAATTTTGTCTTTATATTGTACATATTAAATTTGTTTTAGCTTTAATTTTAGGTCTTGGTTTTTGGTTATGTAAAGTAACTTTTTTTTTCGATTGAGATATTTCCGCACAGATATTTCCGTAGTTTTTTTTGTGTTGTTATATAATTATTGTTGTATAAAGTCCCGGCGCAGTTTGTCTTCTGAATTTCTAAATCTTTCATGTTCTGGCATTAAATTTTAAATTTTTTTACCTCAAAATATAAGTTTCTACCTCTTTGTCCAAGATATACTATAGGGTTTTTGGAGTGGAACGATCATATTTAATTGTTTATTGATCTCTAGTTTTCTTACATTATACGCCACGAAATAGTAGATTGTATTACTAGTGCGAATGCGTTTTCCAAACAAGAGTTAGTTGGCAATAACTCGCGTTTGGAAAACGCATTCGCACTAGTAATACACACTATTTTTTGTAACAAGTGCATAAAATTTATAATTATTTATTTAATTGTTCATTTAATCATTTATTTAACAAAGTTATATAAACAAATTTAAGATTTTTAAATAATTAAAGTGCCATCTTCGTTGTAATATTTGTTAATAATAAGAATCAAACTCCCTTTAAAAAATAGCATAAAAATCCATCTAAAAATACATAGTAATCCAACTAAGCTGTCAAAATTGTAAACTTTGAAAACCCAAATAAATTGTTTTTTCTTGCAATTCAAATGATGCAATGTGTTTAAGTTGTTTTTACTATATGGTAAGTTATTTAAATTATTATTTTGATATTTTAGTGCTATAAAAATATATATAGAATAGATTTAACTACAAATCTCAAATGCAGGGGGCGTACGTGCCAAGCTTACAAAATATTTTGTGGTCATATGTGCGGAAAAGTAGTTTTTTCTTTTATTCTATTCTAACACAAAATTGAATATTTTTTATGCATGTGTTACAAAAATAAGTTTTTCTTAATTTCGCAAACCAGAGAAACGCTTTTTCCCATAAATAGTTATGGCAGTTCTAAGGAAAGATAATGGAATAATTAAGAGAGTCATATTTATTCCCATAAAGTGAAATAAATAAATCTCCCCTAAATAGGACTTTATTTGCAAGTACTTAATTTAAATTGAGAATTCATAGAAATTAAATTATAAAACGAATAGAAAAAAAGTCAGACAAGTGCGAATAAAATTCGCTCGCAAACGGTTCCGTGATTGTAGAGCACATAAAATCAAAATAATTTACATAAAGTTGTGTTGTAAAGTGTTTATATTGCCAGACCATAAACACATAAGAAATAACTGGTTCATCGTAAATATCAATAGTAAATGTCAATCTTATCTTTCTGTAAATCAACGACGAAATATAGGGGTTGGGAGGGGTTAATACTAAAAATAGGACTTTTTTCACAATAATTCAAAAACTTTGCATCGTAAAATTCTAAAACAAAATAGCAATGCTTCTTAATTTTGGTGCTATTTCGAATGACACTCTACTCATGCGGATTAAAATGCCTTTTTTCACCCTTCCCCACTCCCATCCCCTAAACACACGGAAATAAAATCATTTGAGGCTTCGCTATATTTTTCGTTAAGAGTTTGTCGAATTTCCTATCGCTATGAATTTTTTCAAATTTTTCTGGAAAAACCGTGCATAGCAAAATTCTAAAAACAATTGTAATGTTTCTTAATTTTGGTGCTCTTTCAATGCCCACTTGACCGGGTTCTATTAAGAAGTTTATTTGTTTAATCGTGATTTTATTACTGTTGCATGTCAACAAATAAATATTGTGGTAAGATTTTTAACGCTAGGTTTGATTTTATTCTACGTCTTCTATTCTTTTTTGACTTGGTGACAAACAAGCTAAACAAAACAATCACGGTCTTTTTAACCTGAATTTCAAGATAACACAAACTTTTAACAAAAACACTTATAGTTACTAAAACCTATTAGGAAAGGATTCATCATCGACATTCGGTATATGTTCTATTGCAAAATCAAACTCAAGTTCACTTACGGTAAATAAAATAAAAGTGAATACATACTCTTAACACAAAACCGCATTAAAATTTTGTGCTATTTCTAAAACACAATGACATGACTGAACATATATGCTTTCTTATCACCCAAGTCTTAAGCTGTTCACCACACAAATCTTATGTATCAAATAAAAATTTGCGCTTCGATCTTAACTAAAATAAACCAAGAAAATTCCTTCCACCAAAGCTTATGTTTAAGAAAAAAATATTAAATCCGATTGAAGACATAAATAAAACAAGCATAAAAAATATTGGTATTGTTATTTTCTTTTGTTTTCTCTTTAAGCTTTATGTTTATTTTATTTATCTTACAAGCTTTTCACTTAAAAATTAAGTTTTATGCAAATATTATGTAAAATTATCGATTTGTTTTTCTTTCGTTGATATTTTTTAAAATGATAAAATTGAATTTTATTATTGAACGGAAACATATGAATATTAACGTTGTGGTTATGTCTGATATTATAATGTAACATTAGAGGTTCTTTTTATTCAACGTTTCATTCAAGCTTAAGTATAGTTTTTAATTCTTTTAGTGACAAATAGATGAGGAAAAAATTTAAATAAACATAATTAAACGAAAGGTTTTCCACTACGTTACGCTGCTTACTCGTATATTGTTTTGAACTATTGATGTTTTATATTTCTAAGTCAAAAACATTACATAATGTTATTCTAGAAATATATTTGATTACAAAATCGATCGAAATACGTTTTTCTTCCTATTAAACTTGCTAGTTTTAAAATATTTTACAAGCATTATGTGAAAGAAAATTGTATAAATATTGTAACTATAGGTTATCATTTTTTGAACAGTATGAGCAAGGTAGGTGACGGTACAAAATTATGATAAACAATTATATTATACTAGTGGGACCCTACGCTCTGCTACGCCTATAAATAAAGTTTGTATGTATACATTTTGTTGACGTAGTAGCAATAATTTCAAAGAGCAGTAATGATAAATGATTTTCTATTTTTTTTTTAAATATAAATGTAAAAGGATCAGCACTTTAGTTGATCAGTAAAATACAAAAAATAGTATTATATATAAAACAAAGGATATATAAAAGGACCATAAATTGTTCGTATGACTTTCCTCTCGAATGTTGATAGAATTCTACAATCGGAGGAAGTCAGTGTTCAGCTTTCACTTCCAAATGTAAGCGCAGGTGGGATTAATGCTTTGTAAAGTGTGAGTTTACACGACCGCGAAAGATGTTTTGATCGCAGAAGTTTTGAGTATGCGTAGAAAACGCTGTATGCGGCTTGATATCTGCCTGCATGTCATTTGACGATTTTATTACAGACCCGAGGTATTTGAAGTTTTCTACGCGTTCCACTTCATAGTCGCCAGTATCCAGATTTCCAGGAGGTATGTTCTTAGATGTTGTTAACACTTTAGTTTTACCAGTGTTGATGCATAATTCAAGCCGATTAGCATTTCTTTCAAGCTGAGAGAGACTATCCTTAATATCGCTTGTTCTACGTCCGAAAAGCACAATATGATCTGCGTAGCCAAGAACTTGACTAGATTTGTTATATATGCAGTTTTGTGTCTCAATTCTCAATTTTTTATCGCGTACTCCAGCGCCAAATTAAATAGTACGGGCGCGAGTGCATCACCTTGTCGAACATCTGATGTTATATCGAAAGGATCAGAAACTGACCCTTCGATTACTATTCTACAATTTCATCCCGATGTTGTGAGTTTGCACAGAGAAACAAGTTTCTCTGGAATACCAAGGCATATGAGTGCGGACCAGAGGTTGTCGCGGATGATACCATCATATGCTTGCCTGAAATCAACGTAGAGCTGGTGAATGCTGATGTTGTACTCCCAACATTTTTCCAGAATCATCCTTAATGTAAAACATTGATCTGTGGATGAGAGTTTGGGACGAAAACCACACTGATAGTCACCGATGATAGATTCAGCGAACGGGATGAGTCGAGCAAGTACGACATTAGCTAGTATTTTATATGCAGTGTTCAACAGTGCCATGCCACGATAATTCGCACACTTTAGACGGTCACCTTTCTTATGTAGGGGAACAATGAGAGCTGTTCCATTCAGCAGGTAGTTCTTCTTGGTCCCAGATTGCAAGAATCAGATCGTATATACGTGAGACCAGAGCTGGTCCTCCATTTTTCCGAAGTTCTGCGGGAATTCCATCGAAACCTGGTGATTTGCCATTTTTCAGTTTTTTAATGGCAGCTTCCACTTCTTCTATTGCTGGGTAAGGGACAAAAGTCTCCACAGTTGATGGAGCAATTGCTCGCATAGGATGAACTTCATTCCTATTCAGTAAGTCTTGAAAGTGGGATCGCAACACTGCCAGCACATCACGTTCACTTGTTGTAAGTTCATTATTTTCATTTTTGATGGCTGTAGATCTTGGGTGGAAATCTTTTGTCAGATTCCGTGCATTGGCAAAGCACTCTTTTGAATTTCCGTTGGCCGCATGTTGGTTGATGTTTTCGATGCAGCTCTTCGTGTGTTCGCGTTTCTTTTTACGTAGAAGTTTTGCTGAGGCTTTCCTGGCGCATAGATGATCAGCTTGAGAGCTTCGGGTGTTCTTTGTTAACCATTTTCTCGCAGTTTTTGTTTATGTTCAACGGATTGGTCGTCAAACCATTCGTTGTGTGATTTCGGTGGTCGTTTTCCGATTGTAGTTTGTGCTGCGGCTATAATGGTTGATTGAAGCGTTTACCATTC
Organism: Diogma glabrata; assembly: GCA_963693315.1. Lineage (NCBI taxonomy): Eukaryota > Metazoa > Arthropoda > Insecta > Diptera > Cylindrotomidae > Diogma > Diogma glabrata. The sequence goes on from OY856187.1 coordinate 186,611,780, forward strand.
TTCTTGTATGTTTAATGGCATTTCAAAAGAGATGTCATGCTTTTCTATGTTTTGTGTTATTATTTCCTGATATCTATTCAGCGTTTCCGGATGTTTAAATGCTTCGACATTCCAGCGCACGGTCTTTTTTGCTTGCCTATTAAATATAGATGATAATTTGCACTTATACTTAAAGATGACAAGCATATGATCGGTGTCCATATCAGCACCTCTGTATGATCGAACGTCAGTTATACTTGTAGAGTGTCTCTTAGAGATCATGACGTGATCGTTTTGATTTTCCGTTCTTTCGTCATTTGATTTCCACGTTGCCTTGTGAATTCTCTTGTGAGGGAAGAAAGTGCTGAAAATTACTAGATCATACATCATAGCCAGCTCGACTGCGCGAAAACCGTTATTGTTGCTGGTATGATGCAAGCTGTTAGGGCCGATATGTGTTTTAAGTTCTGCAATCCTACCGATTCGTGCATTAAAGTCACCTACCACGATTTTTATATCGTGCCGCGGGATGTTATTGATGACTTCTTCGAGTTCTAGGAAGAACAGGTCTTTAATATCATCTTCAAAAGGTGCATGAACATTGACGATCGTTACGTTGAATTTTTGCGTGCGGATTCTCAGTGTGCATAACCGCATATTAATTGGGCAGAAGTCGATAACATTCTGATTCACACGACGGTGTATAAGAAAGCCTGTAGCAACCATTGACTTCATGCAATGCTTCCTACTATCGCTTTATTCGGTAAATAACAAACAATCTACTTCGAAACAAATATATTGTTTTATGTATGTTATTAATTTCATGTACAGTAAAATTTATATGTACGTATAAGTATTATGTACTATAGATTTTGTATATATATATATATATATATATTTATTGTCTATTTCAAAAAATTAAAATAAAAATAAAAATTAATCATTATCGGTCTTCCATTGAAGACAAGTAGAGTTGTAAATTATTAATTGTTTTATTTTGTAATAATAATAAATCAAGTGTAAGTGAAGTTCCAAATTCTAAAAATTGAACAAGAATATCCAGCGCCCCAACACTGGTGACCCCGACTCCGAAATCAGGAGAAAATAGTGGCGTTTTCAACAAATTTACAAACAAAAGTTCTGGAATTTTCATATAAATATCAAGAAAATGAAAATTCATTATTCAACGTGCTTACACTTTGTCGATTCAACGCTATAACTTTAATCGACCATTGGAACGCAAACAAACAGTTACATTAGATTGCGTCCAATTATTCTCATCAAATTGAAAAATTATTTGGTAGGTTTAACAAACTATTAAAAAAACCTTCCAACATTTTCCGTAACGTTAAACAAAACGGAAAAATCAGCTATCATCATATGGTTTATAATTAATCATCGTACATCAAGATCTACTAAAACAACAAAGAATTAAACCTGAAAAACAGAATTCATTGGATTTTTCATCAAGCATCGGATTATAGTAGAAATATCATTTGGAATATATAATATTTAAATATTTGGATTTAATCGATTCATTTGGTTTGCAACATTCAACTCAAGATTCAACTACTTCCGTTCAGCTGAACAGGTCTTATTTTAACAAGGTCGTATCAAGTACATGCAAATTTTGGTGATATGGATGTTATACGGTTATCTTATTGTGTTGATGCCAACTAATAATTTAAAAATAATTTGCTGATTATTGATGTGAGTAATTAAAAAAATTCTTATGTTTTGTTTAAAATTTAATTAAATTTAGAGTTTTAGAATTTAATTTTTTTTTATATTTGATAAATATTATTAGTTGTGCTTTTTGATAAAAGAATACATAAAAGATATTAAAAGTTATAACTGAAGAAAGCACAAATTTTTAGTGAAAATTTAATTCTGTGACGTTCTCATTTTGTTTAAACTATAAAATTTTTCAATTAAATAAATTTTGTTTAGTAAATTTAAATTATATTTTGTAAATATTAGTGCGTTGTAGATTTGTTTTATCGAGTTTTCTGAAGTGCATACAAGTAATTGATTTGTTATTGTTATTATTTTCGTGTGTTGTGTTTAACCATGGGTATAGATGGTGATGATAAGAAGGAAATTGCTGGTGGTTCTAAAAGTAATGTCGATGCAATTTCTGTAAAATTAGCTCCGTTTTGGTCAAGTTCACCGACTACTTGGTTCATTCAATCTGAAGCACAGTTTTCTTTAGCCCGCGTTACCTCTGATCACGCGAAATATTACCATGTAATAGCTGCTTTACCACAAAGTGCAATTGATTCAGTTTTGGATTATATTCAAGCGCCTCCAGAAACTGATATTTACAAAGGTTTGAAAGCAAAGTTAATCGAACGTCATTCTTTGAGTGAAGAGCGTCGGATCGAAGAACTTCTGTCAAATACCGAACTGGGGGATAAGAAACCATCCGAATTTTACAGGCATATGAAACATTTAGCTGGTACTTCAAATACTTTTGGTGAAAGCTTAATAACAAAATTATGGCTTAGACGATTGCCTTCTGCTATTAATATCGCATTAATTCCTCTAATTAATAATGAAAAAGGTATTGATGAATTGACTGAACTTGCAGATAAAATCTACGAAGCTACTAACACAGGTCTTAACATTTCATCTATTGGTTCTACAGCACCTGCAGCTATTATGGCACTACAAACTAACAAAATTGATCATCTTGAAAAAGAGATTTGTGAATTGAAGTCTATGGTGCAAGACTTGTTTAGAAATCAAAACCGTCGCAATTATTTACCACATCGTTCTCGTAGTTCTACGCGTTCGCGCAGTAAAAGCAATTCACGAAATCTTCAGAAGAGACCACTATGCTGGTATCATTTTAAGTTTGGAAATAATGCTACCAAGTGCGACAAGCCGTGCAATTTTAATTCCAACGGTAAGCCACCAGCAAACCAGAATGAAAAAAACTTGTAAATTCCACTCTAATTGCGGCTAATGGTGGAACAGGGAATCAACGCCGCCTGTTTATTAAAGATATTAGAAATAAATTCGTGTTCTTAGTGGATACTGGGGCTGACCTCTCGGTCATTCCTCACACTTTGTTTGGTCGTTGTACAAAAGACCCTGATTTTTTCTTATCAGCTGCTAATGGTTCAACAATTAGCACATATGGTACAAAACTGTTACACATTGACTTGGGATTGCGTCGTAGTTTTATTCATCCATTTTTGTTAGCATCCGTCAGTAGGCCCATAATCGGTGCCGACTTTTTAACTAAATTTGGATTGTTAGTGGATCTGAGTGGTAGACGTTTGGTTGACAGTGAAACCAATCTGGAAATTAATGCTGCTTGCAAATTAGACCCAGATACTCCTTTACCAATGTACTATACTTTGGAAAACAACTACAGTTTTTTGTTAGAAGAGTTTCCTTCGCTCGTTGTATGTCCTAATTACGACTTACCCGTGAAACATTCGGTTGTCCATCACATTGAGACAAAAGGGCCTCTCCCATTTTGTACTCCTAGAAGATTGGACTCTGTTAAATACAAAGGTGCGAAATTAGAATTTGAACATATGATTCAATTGGGCATTTGCCGTACATCTTCATCATGTGTTTCATCACCATTGCACTTAGTGTCAAAAAAAGATACCACGGATTGGCGACCGTGTGGTGATTATCGCCGTTTAAATGCAATCACAATTCCGGACAGGTACCCCATACAACATATTCATAATTTCTCTATGAATTTAAAAGATTGCGAAATTTTCTCGAAAATTGATTTGGTTAGGGCATATCATCATATTCCTGTAGCACCGGAGGATGTCTACAAAACAGCAATTACAACTCCTTTCGGCTTGTTCGAATTTACTAGGATGCCATTTGGCTTAAGAAATGCCAGCCAAACGTTTCAGAGATTTATGAATACTGTGGTAAATGGTCTTGAATTTGTCTTTGTTTACATAGACGATATTTTGGTGTTTAGTAAAACTGAAGAGGAACACAAATCCCATCTTCGGCAGCTTTTTAGTAGATTGGCTGAGTATGGACTAAATATTAAAGCATCAAAATGCACATTTGGAGCTTCGTCGTTAGATTTTCTTGGACACAATATATCCAACAAAGGAATTACTCCATCGCAAACCAGAGTTGAAGTTATTTTGAACTTTCCCTCTCCTGCTTCTATTAGACAGTTACAACAATTTATAGGAATGATAAACTATTATAGCAGATTCATTCAAAATAGTGCTCATCTTTTAGCTCCATTACACTCTCATCTCTCTTCAATGATTAAACTTAAATCAAAGAAACAGAAGTTCAATTGGCCTGAGGAATGTGAAGAATGGTTTAAGAAATGTAAAGATGCATTAGCGTCATGCACTCTACTAGCACATTCTAATGATGATGCTACATTTAATATAACCACTGATGCTTCTAGTTGGGCAATAGGTGCTGTTCTCGAACAATTTAATAATGGTCAGTGGGAACCTTTATCTTTTTATTCAAAAAAACTATCTCCAACTGAAACTAAATATTCTGCTTTTGATAGGGAATTGCTTGGCATCTTTCAAGCTCTAAAGCACTTTCGCTATTTCATTGAAGGCAGAGAATTCACAATCTTCACCGATCACAAACCACTGACGAAAGCACTTACATCTAAAACTGAACGTAGCCCACGTCAGTCAAGGCACTTAGATTACATCGCACAATTCACTAGCGATATTAGACATATTAGTGGAAAAGAAAATGTGATTGCAGATTGTTTATTTCGGCTTGGTAACTCAAATATCCCTGCTCCGAGCATCGATGCTATAGATGCAAGTGCTCAAGCAATACTAAATTTGCAGCAGTCAGATGATGAACTGAAGACACTAATCGCTTCTCAAGACAGAAAACCCAATTCCAAATTTAAATTGGAATTGACTGAATTGCCTTTTACAAAAGAACTGTTATGGTGTGATATGTCGACAGGGAAGCAACGTCCCTTTGTGCCATTGCCTTTAAGAAAAAGTGTGTTTGATCAACTACACAAATTGTCTCATCCAGGCATACGTGCATCTCGCAAATTAGTTGCGTCCCGATATTTTTGGCCCAATTTAAATAAAAATTGTTCTGAATGGACAAAAACTTGTGTACCGTGTCAAAGAAGCAAGGTCAACCGTCACACACGTTCAGCGCATGGAACATTTAGTGTACCTCAATCACGATTTCAGCACATTCATTTGGATCTGGTGGGTCCACTTCCAGTATCTAATGGATGTTCGTATATTCTAACCATAGTGGACAGGTTCACTAGGTGGCCGGAAGCCTATCCGATATCGAACATGACTGCATTTACCGTAGCAAAAACTTTAACTTCTCAGTATATATCACGCTTTGGAATACCATTAGAGATTACCACCGACCAAGGTTCACAATTTGAATCAAAACTGTTTTCTGAATTGACTAAATTTCTTGGAAGTCACCGAATTCGCACAACAGCCTACCACCCTCAAGCAAACGGGATGGTAGAGCGCTTCCATCGAGTATTAAAATCATCTCTAATGGCTCGCGGCAATACTACGCATTGGTTTGATGAAATTCCTTGGGTTCTTTTAGGTCTACGAGTCACAGTTAAAGAAGATCTTAAATATTCCCCAGCTGAGCTCGTATATGGTGAAACTTTAAAAATTCCAGGAGAATTTTTTTCTCAAACTGCAGAACCGTCGCTTGATCCTAACAATTTCGTTAGCAATCTTAGAGAACAAATGCGAAATGTTAAATTTTCTGAACCTCGACTAGCCAATCAATCAATTTTTGTTCCAGACGATCTTCATTCAAATGAATACGTCTTTGTAAGAGTCGATAAAATCAGGAAAGGCTTAAATCCTCCTTATGATGGACCTTTCAGAGTTTTAAAAAGATTTCGAAAACATTTTGTTGTTGATATTAAAGGTAAAAACACATCAATATCAATTGATAGATTGAAACCAGCTCACACCTCAGAGATCACTGCCGGTTTGAATGAATCAAGTTTGCGTAAAGTATCATTTAGAAATAATTAAATTTTTCAAATTGTAGCGCTACGCTGGAGGGGAGTGATGTAGCAACCATTGACTTCATGCAATGCTTCCTACTATCGCTTTATTCGGTAAATAACAAACAATCTACTTCGAAACAAATATATTGTTTTATGTATGTAATTAATTTCATGTACAGTAAAATTTATATGTATGTATAAGTATTATGTACTATAGATTTTGTATATATATATATATATTTATTGTCTATTTCAAAAAATTAAAATAAAAATAAAAATTAATCATTATCGGTCTTCCATTGAAGACAAGTAGAGTTGTAAATTATTAATTGTTTTATTTTGTAATAACAATAAATCAAGTGTAAGTGAAGTTCCGAATTCTAAAAATTGAACAAGAATATCCAGCGCCCCAACAAGCCAACTCCAAATCCTCCTCCGTTTTGATGACCGCAATAATATAGAGTGTATCCTTTCGCTGTTTCACGGATTCCACTGGCTGGCCATCTTAGTTCTTGTAATGCCACTATATCCAGTGTGTAGCTCTCGACCTGTTGAGTGAGTTCTAGGAGATCTCCTGGTCTTCTGAGGCTTAGCACGTTCCAGGTTCCCATTTTTAAATCGTAGTCCGGGTACAGTTTCCGAGGTCGTTCCAATAATGAATCTGAGATATTCCGAGGCCTGTGTACAGAATTCATGACTATAATTTTTTACGGAAACGGGGTGTTAGCCCTTCGCCCAACCCAAATTTTCGTGAATGGGTTCGTTCTGCATCTTAAGGTTACCAGAAACAACCTTTTTACACGTTTATATAGCGAGCCGCTTGATCCAAGACAGACGCCCGCTGAAAGCCGCCCCTAACATGGAGAACAGACGCTTTCTACATATTTATATAGCGAGCCGCTTGATCCAAGACAGACCCCCGCTCCAAGCCGCCCCTTACACGGAGAACAGACGCTTGAGTTGCATTGGTTTTATGGCGCCAATGACTCGCCATGGTGCAGAATTATTGAGTATAAGCAGTATTTACTCTGCCCCTCTTAGTATAGGATCCGAGTATAGAACGACCTTCACCGAACTGGTTAATGGATGAAAAGTATTTTATATTAAATTAAATATGTTAATAAATATATTGCAAGTGGGTTGTCTAAAAAATTTCGGTCCAGAATATGATTAATTAAAAATTTAAAAATTAATTTTTTTTAAATATTTCACCGTTTCGGTTAATAGACAAATGACATACCAATCAAAAGTATGAAGCCTTTAGAATATGCAAACGATAGGTTGTCTATTTTTTTCCCGTCATAACTTAGGGTTGGCAGGTATAAAAAGGCAGATCGAAATTAGTAATTTGCACCGGTCTGGTTAATGAATAAACTTTATGTTAAAATAAAGATTATTTTATTACAAACACGGTGATGTAGGGTTGTCTGCAAAAAATCAGTCCTGAATTAGGGTTGTCGAGTTTTAAAAAGTGCAATTCCTACGAGTGAATACGTGCGACAGAGAGGTTCCAGCGAACTTTTTGTCTGTGAAAATAAAAAGGATAACGATAGGCTCGTAAATGCTGCGCATTATTTTGGAACAGCTTGCCACAACATTCAGAATTGAATTGAAAACTATTAACCAGTTTAATGCACAGAAACATTGTCTTTCGTTTCGTTCTTTATACATTCAAATAACATCTAGAATTATTATTTACAGTTAACGTATATTGTATAATTTAGTATGTATAACTTATTTACATTTCAAATATGAATTAAATAAATTTAGAATACAAGAAAAAATTTTAGTTTCATTTTTATCGCAATGGATAACAATCAAATTTTTTTAACTCAATTTCTAAAATTTCAAAGTGATTCAAGGTAGATTCATAAATTATGGCTTATTCTTGATTTATGTTAAATTTAATCAATATTGGTATATCCAGGGCTCGCAACTGAATTTTATTGGCGTGCCAACACATTTTTTATTAATAATCGCTATTTTCGCGTGCCAATACATTTGTGAAATAGTACATTTTGCTACAAGAGATGAAGAAATGAAGTGGCATGCAACTTTCAATGGAAGAAGAAATCAGCTGATCTACATTGAATTTCTAAGCGATAGAGTTGCAGATTTTCTAAGAGATTAGACTGTTTTAACTTCTGTGAATTAATTTAAACTAGTAAGTTAAATAAATTTTCCTGAACTTAGTTTTGGATTTAACTAGTCTCATTTTTTATTAAGGTTGACATTGATTTCTTTTTGTATTAAAATGACGAGTATGCTGCTCATGACCAAGTGGCCAGATTTTTTAGAAGTCATCAATTTCAGCCTGACTAAGCATTAAACAAGATTTTAACATTCAAATTGTATGCGAAATTTCCTTTTTTATAATACTAAACGAAATAATCTATAATAATAAAATAAAGTGTTTGTCTGTCTGCGTGCGCTCTCCAGGAGTCTGAAATTTGCCATGAGAAGGCCATTAACAGGTACTAATGCACCTCGGAGTCGAAATTTTAAAATTTAATTTAGTTTTCTTAATTAATAATTTTAATTTTCCTAATGGTTTGCCTAAATGTATATTATATTTTATACTTATGGCTTTCACTCAGTTATCTTTGATCGATTTTTTTTCCGCAAAACAGAATTACCATTCAAATGGAAAATTAAAGTATAATGTGACAAACAAATCCATTTAGATGAAAAGTATATACATTTATATATTTAGTATATACATACATGATACAATTATATGCATCCAACACAATACGTTGCAACAAATATTTCTAATTTACAACAAACATGTTCTTGGTTTGGTGCATATACATGTGTAATACATATTTCATTTGGTTTATATATATATGTTACACATGTTCAAAATATAGAAAATGGGCGTTTCATTTTCTCTTTTTAGAAACATTGATGCAGCAAGTTTTTGCAATGGAACCTTTGTATTGAAGAAAAGGATTATGAACAATAATATCAAAGCTACAGGTTGAAAGTGTTTTACTTATTAAGAAAAATATGCGTCCCCATTAATTCCAAAAACAAACAAACAATGTAGGTTATTTGAAGAAATCGGTAAAATATATGCAAATATGTCAACAAATGAAGTGATTTGACTGGTTTTAGATTAGTAAATAAGTCTGGATTTACAAATGATATTATTCTTATTATTATTTTTATATTATCCTACCAATAAGTCTTATTTATGTGTGTCCAAATTTTAAACTCTGGCAGAAATGTCGAAATAAGACGATGGCCTTAAATCAACAAAACCCAAAAAACGAAAACCTTCACTAAAAATGCTGTCATTCTTAAACCGGTTTTTCGATTAGTATCAAACATCAGCACTATGCATATTTAGTCTACTCTTCAAAGTTTTCTTTCAGTGATATGCTCCATTACTAATAAAAACACACAGAGCGCATATAGAGCATTGCAAATAATTGGTAAAATATATTTGAAAATCCAAATCGACTTTATTTAAGATCAGCAAATAATCAAATAATCTGGATAGATTGATAAATAAAATTAGTCAACATGAAATGGTACGATAAAACAGTAAATTTTGGTGCGTTGTGCCTATTTTGTATCGCAAGTATGACGGTTCCAGAGTAAGTCATTGACAACTGTAAAACTCAATAAACGAATGTTTTGACGTTCACCTAATTTTTCGCAACACATATTAAACCGATTAATGCGAAAAATTGCAAGCGTTTAATTTAAACTCTCCGAAACTCTTTCGAAATCACTTTCGAATGTTGACCTTCAGTTCAATTTTCAAACTATCTGGATTGATCAGCTAGAATGCTAATGATCTCTGTTATTCATATTTCCCAAATGGAAAAATTAAAATTCCTTAGGCTCTAGGACTTAGGCCTAATTAAATTAGGCTCCTTCTATTCTCATTACGACTCTTTGAAATTATTCTTACTAATTCAACAAATTGTACGCATACAAACTTTTTTATAGGCGTAGCAACGTACGCCGGGTCCTGCTAGTAATTAATATAATAAAATAAATATTTATTAAATATGTATTTAAGTAAAATATTAAATATTGCCTAAATATTTTCTTAAAATAAAACTGATTTTATTTTTTTATTCATATAAATTATTTAATATTTATCTATACATATTATAATTAAAATTACCTTAAAATTTCGAGTTACTTTGATTTTTACGCACCTGTATTAAACACAAATTATTTGCTGCAATTAGTTATCCATTGCGACAAAAATGAAACTAAAATTTTTTCTTGTATTCTAAATTTATTTAATTTATATTTGAAATGTAAATAAGTTATACATACTAAATTATACATTATACGTTAACTGTAAATAATAATTCTAGATGTTATTTGAATGTATAAAGAACGAAACGAAGGACAATGTTTCTGTGCATTAAACTGGTTAATAGTTTTCAATTCAATTCTGAATGTTGTGGCAAGCTGTTCCAAAATAATGCGCAGCATTTACGAGTCTATCGCTATCCTTTTTATTTTCACAGACAAAAAGCTCGCTAGAACCTCTCTGTCGCACGTATTCACTCGTAGGAATTGCACTTTTTAAAACTCGACAACCCTAATTCAGGACTGATTTTTTGCAGACAACCCTACATCACCGTGTTTGTAATAAAATAATCTTTATTTTGACATAAAGTTTATTCATTAACCAGACCGGTGCAAATTACTAATTTCGATCTGCCTTTTTATACCTGCCAACTCTAAGTTATGACGGGAAAAAAATAGACAACCTATCGTTTGCATATTCTAAAGGCTTCATACTTTTGATTGGTATGTCATTTGTCTATTAACCGAAACGGTGAAATATTTAAAAAAAATTAATTTTTAAATTTTTAATTAATCATATTCTGGACCGAAATTTTTTAGACAACCCACTTGCAATATATTTATTAGCATATTTAATTTAATATAAAATACTTTTCATCCATTAACCAGTTCGGTGAAGGTCGTTCTATAGTCGGATCTTAGACTATCTCAACTACATCGAACTAGAAAGTTGAATCTAATGCACCGAAATATGATGATATTGTCGTGATCTTCAACCGATCACTAAAAAAATGTTAAATTTAATTAAAGCTCATAACAAAAATTCTCAACAGTTAGAATGGAAATTTTTGTGTATGTTATCAACATCCTATTTTAGATAAACTAAAATATAAGAATTTTTAGACCTCCCAAGTATTGTTTGAATAAGATATTATTTTACAAAATTGGAATTTTAACACGTAGAATTTATTATATGTTTCCTGTAATGCTAACATGATAAGATGTGATATTTTGTTGAACCATAACTACGTAATAAAATTTCATTTCCTTATGGTCCTTTTTATGATAAATAAATTTTTTAATGTTAATACTTTATTCTGTTTGACCAATATTTTTTAAACGAAACAAATAATGAAACAAGGAATTAGATCACTTTGTTTTGTATAAGGGGGGATGAAAATTAGTATTATATAAGGAACTAAAATTGGAAGTTAAGGGAGTTGTTTTTTGAAGCTGTAGTGGAATAGTGAGTTCCTTTTATAGTGTAGTTTATTAAACTTATGAATTTATTTGAAATAATAAAAAGAAAATACGTAATGGTAGAAGTGGTGTTTTTGGTATGATAAATAAAATATATGTTAATCAAGATACCCTTACAAATATTAGCGACGAACCTAAAAATGCAATCCGACGATTAGTTAAGGATTTTCGGGAATATTTCGCTTTAAAATTAGTTGAGCTAGGTAAGACAAATAGGGCCATTAGGCCATTACGAACTTGAGAGAATGCTCTTTGGTTTAGCTAACGCACCTGCCGTATTCCAGTGGGTAATGAGCCAAGTTGCAATCGAATTAGATGATAAAATTGATGTGTATCTTGATGACATAATACTGCCGAGTAAAACAGTCGTAAAGGAGATAGAATTATTACATAGGGTTTTAGTTAAAATAAAAGAATGGGCTTACATTGAAGATGTCTAAATGTAAATTAATGTGCGAAGGCCATGCGTGCGTTTTTAGGCCATGAAATAAATGATGAAGCAATTAGACCTGAAAATATCAAACTTGTATTCGTAGACAAATTTCCAAAAACTACTAATGTCCACCAAATACAACAGTTTGTAGGTCTTGCCTCATATTTTCGCAAGTTCGTACCAGGTATCTCTTTAATAGCCGAAAAAGATTTAAAAAAGAAATTCCATAGCTACGAATAGGAGGCGCTTGCGGTTGTAGAAAAGTTAGACCGTTTTAGGTGTTACCTTTTATAAAAGGTAACACCTAAAACGGTCTAAAGTTTCTACAACCGCAAGCGCCTCCTATACGTAGCTATGGAATTTTTTTTTCAAATCCGTAATTTGACGACTAAAATAAGCTACGGGGTGGAGCTCACCATCTTCTTCTAGTTGACACCTAAAAGTTTTACAGTAGTGACTGATTGTAGTTCGTTAAGAACAGCCTCATCCGAGTCGCAAGATGGTGGCTTAGGATACAAGATTACGATTTCGATATTAAGTACCGAAGTGGGAAACGGATGATGCATATCGACGCACTTAGTCGTAACCCCGTAGAATTACCTAAAGAGGTACAGCCAGCAACGTTAGATGTGTTTAATATAGAGAGCATGGACAGTAATTGGATAGGTGTGTTGTAGGATAGTGATCCTGAGGTAATTAAAATCAAACAGAATTTAAATGATGTCAAATATGGTGACTTCATTGTTGATCATGGTAGACTATATAGGAAGGTAGAAGACGAATTATTATTTTGCGTACCGAATTGTATAAAAAGTAGAGTCTTGCGAACATTTCTTGACGATATGGGTCACTATGGTGTAGAAAAAAACATTTTGTGCGCTCTGTAGAACTTTCTGGTGGCCGCGAAAGAGTCAATATGTAACAAAGTACATTAGCACATGCTGCGAGTGTCTTTTCCATAAAGAAAATCGTAACACTAATAGAATATCGTTACACCCGATCGGAAAAATACCTACTCCGTATCATACCTTACATCTGGACTATTTGGGTCCTTTTATAAAAAGTACACATAATCATTCTTATCTCCTGGTTTTCATCGACGCTTTCACCAAATATATCTCGACAAAGCAGTTAAGGATACTTCATCTCGATTTGTTGTGAAAGCCATCGATTTCCGATCGCGCAACAGGATTCACTTCAAAGAAATTTGAGTCGTTTTGTAAGAGGAATAATATAGTGCATGTTAAAAACGCAACATCAACTGCAAAAACATAATCGCAGGGCAAAAGGGCATAATTGCACGCTATTACACGCTCTGAGAACCATTTATTAAAAATTCAGCAGTCATTAAATAGTTTACCACACTCCATCACACAAAAATCACCGAATAAACTAGTTTTTGGGTACTCTCCAAAACCAATATACGGAGATAAGCTAGCGATTCAGTTATTGGATGAGTCAGCAGTACACCGAAGTTTCGATATGAAGAAAAGAGGGGAAATGAGAGAAGAGGCACCGATGAAAATAAAAATTAGCCAGGAACAACAACAGGAGAGGTTCAATTTAAAGTTTAAAACACCAGAGGTGTTATCAAGTAGGGAACATGTGGTAGTTTTACGTGAAACGCCTGCTACGGGGGAAAGCAGAAAATTAAGCCGACGATTCTGAGGGCCTTATATGGTAACAAATGTGTTGTTTGGTGATCGTTATAGAGTTGAGGGGCCCGCAGGAAGTGATGGTAAACGGCGATACCGAGGAATTGTCCCATCAGATCATCTACGTTTAATAACTAGGCCAGTTGATGAGTTTGGATGAAGTAGTGCGGAAGAAGATTGAGGGCAATCCAGTTGTCAGGAAGGCCGAATGTTACAAGCTGAGGAACATCTATCTATTATCATTTCTTTACTATTATTAGTTTTTGTTTCAATGTATGATTTTGTTTTAGAATGTTGGTAGGGCCAACAAAAAACAAGCCTAGATAAATATATATATATATATATATATATATATATATATATATATATATATATATATATATATATATATATATATATATATATATATATATATATATATATATATATATATATATATATATATATATATATATATATATATATATATATATATATATATATATATATATATATAAAATATAACATATAGACGCCGACGAAACAACTAAAAGAAAAGAAAGTAAATTCTAGAATTATAGTGAGATGTTTGTAAATAATTAATTTTAAATTAATAAATATTATAATAACTAACCAAATTTTGTTTTCGTGAATATTATACTTTAATATATTAAAGCATTGAGATTTCAGCCTCTTCATATTTGCACATTCTATTTTCTGTCATCAATAAAAGATTTTGTAATTAATTGTTTATTATTAAAAATTGTGCAGTATTGTAGTGTAATATTACAAATGTTTGTTTTGCAAAATTTAATTTTTTCTTTATTTAATGATGGGATTTATTTGCAAATTATAAACAATAGCATCCTGCTTACGGATTCAATGCAAATAATAAAAAATATATTACACTGTTAAAAATAATGTAATTTATTTTTGGAAAAATAGCATGAAAATGGTGTAGCAAAATGTATTATTAAAAGTCCTACTCGAGATTGTAAAAAAATTGTTTCATATAAATTTATTTTAATTCGTGTTTGAGCAACAAAATCTATAACTAAATTGAACAAAAACCAGATACTTCCTAAGAAAAACCATATAACACAAATAAGTTTATTTTCCTTTAAAAAAACACTGCACGAAATCCAAACAAACAAAAAACTGTTTCAACTGAAGGAAAAGAAAACAAATTTTTTATAAGAAAATAAAATAACAAATTATTATAAAAAATAAATATACATAGGAAGAGAAGGTTTTGATGTTGAAACTGATAATATTGTTGTTTTCTTGTGGCTGATTCAGGAAACAAATACGAAATAATATAAGAAGAAAATTTAATTTTTCTATTACTTGGATGTCCGTTTATAAAGTAAAAGGATAGAAATGAAATGATAATACATAAAGGCTCTGATGGCTATCTTTGGACAAGAATAATTCAGTTTCTATAACTAAATCTATTATTAAATTGTCGGGGGATCCTTTTTGAAATATTTTAGAGATCGATTAGATAACAAAGTTTATTGTTAGTCGAGAAAGAAGAAAAATATGCTAAAGTTGTGAAATCTTTTACTAAACTATTATAACTCGAAATAAATAACGCTTTGGGGTGGGGTCTACACGCCAGGTGAAAAATATGGCGTGCTTGTCTATATCAATTAATTAAGTTATTTCATAAATAACTGTTGCCTTAGCATTTTCTTAGATATAATTGTAAAGAAACTTTGACCAATATATAAATACGTTCTGAGTGAAAGATTGAGACGGAAATGTTCAGGACGTTTAGTTTATAAAGTACTCTGCGAAACATATTGAATCAAATATTTTAATGATATTTATATAGATGAGATAATAAGGTTGCAAGTCAGTGATTTAAGGTTTAATTGACCTTTTGATCTACATGTGTACCAATCCCTAGTACCCAGTACCAGTCGATGTTATATGAGTTAACTTTAGGTGATATCTTCAACGGTAGCACTTTCAATCTTGTAGCGAAGTCTTCCTTGGTGATGAAACTCATGCACTTTTTTAGAGAAATGAATCTCGATGTAAATTAATATGTGGGCTGTTTTCATTGACTGCAGAGATTATTGGCAATTCCCTTTTTTGTTGTATTTTCTAAAAAATTTCTAAAACTTGTTATGTTGTTTTTATTTCTTACATTTCATTATTTTTATATTTTATTACATGATAAGATTCATTGCTCAGTAACTTGTTTTGTGGAAAAGCACATATAAAAGTGAATTTTGATTCGGTTTTAAAAGGCATCACTACTTTTTACTGAGAAACAAAGTTTTGTAAATTTGGTGTATAAGATCCTCTATAACTGAATTAATATGATTTTACATCATATATAAAAAAACAAAGTTATTTAAAACCTAGATATTTAGTGGAAGAAGTATTAGAAGTTTTCAAAAATGCTTTCTCTTTATATGACCTTTCCACTTTGAACTTATTTTAAACATCTCAGGCAGAAAATGAAAATAATTCGAAAATAAAAAAGAAATGATGGAACCTTCTTTTTCCAGTTTTCATCGAAAGGAGAATTTATGGAAGATGTTAAAATTCTTGAAAAAATTACCCTTTATAAACCACTGGTTAGCATTATGTTAGGACTCAGATATGGGCCTTTTCTAACCACTACCTGAACGTGTAGTGCGTCAACTTATCCAGGCCGGGTTAGTTCAAATAAGGCTAAATACTGCATAAATTAAAGAAGGTTTATGTTTTGTACATATGTTCATATTTACAAAATATCCAATAGAATTTTTTTTTAAATATTGTTACAATTCTACATAATCGCAATTAAAAACAAAACAAAATTGTATTCAACCTCAATTTTCTTTATATAATATTTCAAAACTAAAATCAACGTCACATTGCTTCCGGTCAAAGCAAAAAAATATAATAATAAAAACATGAAATATAATATATCTAGAATGAAGTAGATTTAAAATTACTGGAGCTTTTTTTGTAAAGAATGGATTTTCCTAGAATATTTAAGAAATTATGAAAAATTGTATTAAAAAATTCCTTTTGCAGAATGAAAAATTAGTTTAAATTAGACTGCGATAGTGTGGACAGTTAAAGTGTAATGCGATTATGTTAAGTGAAATTAATTGTAAACAAAACGTAGTATCGTTAACATAACCGTGTAAATAGAAATTAAATTGTGAAGTATTAAGTGTTATTTAATAGAAATTTTTTGGATTATTTGTTTGCAGAATGGTTTTCCCGATGTTGTGAAACAATAGCGGTGTTGAATACTTAATAAAACCTAGGGATCAAATCCAGAAAGCGATTTGGAAATTACGTTTATTAAATTGAGAGTAAGGTCCATTCGAAGGCAGGTAGTAAAACGTAATAGTGATATGATAACTTTATTCTTATTTATATGTAGTCATAACGCAGCCACTATTATCATAGTCTTTAAGCCTTTTATACATTTCCAGACTAATTGAAATACTATTAGGTAGATTTCATATAAAAATCTACCTATTGGTATGTGCTTCATCTCGGAATTTCGGAAAAATTTTGGTGCCAAACGACTATATATGATAAGCGGAGACGGAAAATCAAAATGAAAAAAAAATTTATATATATATATATATATATATATATATATATATATATATATATATATATATATATATATATATATATATATATATATATATATATATATATATATAACGATATGAGATATAACGGAATTTGGCGGCACTCTCACGGTCGCTTTTTTCGACCTACACCAAAATAATTTTTTGTGTGTGTTCCGGCAAATAATATCTTGGACAAGTTCGTGAACTGGCCATATCCGGGTACCAGTTAAGCGGCTAGAGCCTAAAATGTCGAATAATCTAGGGCGCTATAACTTCCGTTTGAATCATAATATTTTAATAAAATTTATAAATATTAAATATTTGAACATATTTCTATCATTTTTATCTAGATGACCACTTTGGCGTTTCAGGTTCCTCAAAAATCAGCTGTTTTAAAAATTTACTAAACTTTGCTGCCCTTGATCTAGCTGAAATGGCCAAGCTCATATTTGAAAACTTTTTTTCACGTACTTAAAATATAAATCTTTCCAAAATTTTCAAAAATAATAGTTTAAGTCTAACGGTTGAGACCCTACGGCTGTTGAAATGAAAACAAACGCAAAAGGCAATGCTTTCATCATGTTTCAGTTTATGTTATTTAAATTCATCTTAGCTTTTAAACATATTTTTCAACTATAACCTCAAAAAATTTCAGCTTTCTAACCCAAAGGGTTCCATTATTATAAGCATTATAATGCAACCCTTACAAGAAAAATATCAACCCATTTAATACCATAGAAAAATTATCAAAATCTCTTTTGTTTTTATTTTTTTTACTAAGTAACCGTTTGAAAAAAGATTAAATAAGAACAAAAAAACACAACAACAAAAGATGATTTTGAAATAAAATTGTTTGATAATGTTATAAATTATGTGTGATGGTATAATTGTAGTTGTGACGTAGTTCATTTGATCTTTGGTGGATTTAATATGTTATTAAAAGTAGTTTAAACCAACTTAAATAAAACTGTTCCGAAATTGTATTGATGGAGTTAGTTTTTTGAATTATTCTAATAATTATATAATTTTTTATTGTCGATATTATTATCGATAATTTTTTTGAATTATTCTGTTTCTACTTATATTAGGTAGATTTCATATAAAAATCTACCTATTGCAATGACCGTCATCTCGGAATTTCAGAAAAATTTTGATGCCAAACGACTATATATGTAAAGCGGAGACGGAAAAACAAAAAAAAAAAAATTATATATATATATATATATAACGATATGAGGTATAACGGAATTTAGCGGCACTCTCACGGTCGCATTTTTCGACCTAGACCAAAAGTTTTTTCTGAGCGTGTTGCGGCAAACAATCTCTTGGATAAGTTCGACAACTGGCCATATCCGGGTACAGGTTAAGAGTCTAGAGCCTTAAAACTGTCAAAAACAAAGCGTTATAACGGCGCTTTGGGGCAAAATATGTAAACAAAATTTATAAATATTAATTATTTGAACACATCTCTATCATTTTTTAAAAAGCCAGACATCTGCAACAAAAGGTTCTTTAGCTATCTGCAATAAACTGTGTGAAGTACAACGGCATTTAGCGGTACTTTCACGGTCGCATTTTTTCACTTACGCTAAAAATATTTTCTGGGTATGTTGCGGCAAACAGTTTCCTGAATATGTTTGACAATTGGCCATATCGGGGTACAGGTTAAGTGCCTAGAGCCCAAAAACTGTATAAAATAATGTTTATTTTTAAAGTTAGTTTAATACTTCTGTTTTTAATTAGTATTTTTTATAAAGTAATCTGATAAATCCGATTCTAAATGCACACATAACTGTCTGATCCTGAAATCTACCTATTTCTAGCGGATATACCTGCCGCTCGGACTTTTATATTTGTAATAGTTAAATAAGAATTACAGACGTTATAATTTTTACAGAGGTACTGATTTAAAATCCGATATAACAATGTATAAATAATTTTATTTTTATATTGTATCTCGACTGTAATCCGATGACCTTCTTTACATATAATTGCATTTGTCAGCTGATTACAATTTCGAGTTTTTTTATATTTATAATATTTAAAAGATTTAATAATGCGTTTTACGAAAAATATAAGATGATACATAACAGAGCAGAGAAGCGATAACTAACGTTTACGTTAAATTTGATAAGCTTATATCCAAAATGGATATAACTCTAGTGAATAATTTCATTTTTATTCGCCTATATATTAAAGTGGTCCGCTAGCGTCTCGATTTGCAAACTCCACATACGTCCAAAATCTTTAGCTTTACGTCTTAGCATCATAATGTACTATTTTAGTTTTTAAATTATTGAGAAAAATATCTAATGGTTGTAAATAATTAATTTCCTAATAACTAACGGATTACCATGTGGAATAATTTTATCATTAAACTTGTTTATGCTTCGCAATGATATAAAGTGTTCTAGAATACTCTATATGTAAACACATTCATAAAAACCGGAGCGTCATGAGAGGGCATTATGAATTCATAACGCCCGCTATTAAGACGCTAAAAAACTAAATAAAATTATTTTTACTGTAGTTTTGTCTACAAAATGTAAATAATTCTTATTTAATTTAAGCTAGCAAAAGATTTTTACATGTGTTTAAAAATGTTTAGCAACATTTCAGTTATTAAATATTCATATAGTTTTCCAAAACTATCAAATTATTTTAAACGACATACAATGTTTTTGTCATACGCTACAAAATTTATGAAAATTTGTTTACGGATAGCAACGTACAAACAACAAATAATTATTTTAAGCTTCAAAATAGTTATTTTCTTGGCATACTAGGATAAATTTGTTTTTTTTGCATATCAATATAGACTAACAAATTAAATTCTTTCTTAGTTTTTAGCTTATTAAGTGAAGCATAAAATCTTGTATACTGGCGTTACTGGGTATTTCGACCAGAGGCCCTCGGGCTAGATTACGTCGCTTTTCGGCGCAATAGCCTACATAACGCCTTTGGTACATAAATAGCTATTTTAGCTTTTTCTATAGCAGTTGTAATAGTTTAACGGATTAAGATGTAGAAATCAAACAAAATCTCAACCATATCACGAGAGCTTGCACTCCTAGTGTAAGCACTAGTGACTAGCTTAGCTCAGTCTGTAAGTTCGAGTTGTTCTTTTTTGGTGCAATTTGATAACTATTAAGACAAATAAATTAAAATTAAATTTAAATTTAAAATTACATCTCACACACCTGTACAACATGAATTTAAATAATAATAAAATAAACTCACCCCATACAAATGATAACCGCTGTCACCTCCTTCTTAATAATGAAATTAATTTCATTAAATAAAGAAATTATGTGAAAATTAGTTTGTTCTTAATTTATATAATTGATTGAAGTTGATTGAAGTATCGATGGTTAAAATTTTTCATGATGATCCCAGAAATATTTGCAATAAAACAATTAAGAGTGATTTCTTTATTCACATTCAAAAAAGCAATAATTGCTTGATCTATTGCTTGTGGTTGTTATGCTTCGAACTTAAATGTTTTTAAAATTTTAAAAAGAAACAGATTGCGTTGACTTTCATTTTTTGTTTTGGAAAAATTTTTTTTTCAAAATTTAGTTTTAAGAATCTGTTCCTCAAATTAATACAACATTATAAATTTTCTGTAATAGCTATTTATGTACCAAGGGCGTTATGTAGGTTATTACGCCCGGAAATCGACGTAATCTAGCCCGAGGGCCTTTGGCCCGAGGGATGGATGTCGCTTGATGGGCGTAATACCCAATAACGCCAGTGGTGCATACAAGATTTTATGCTTCACTTAATAAGCTAAAAACTAAGAAAGAATTTAATTTGTTAGTCTATATTGCTATGCAAAAAAATACAAATGTATCCCAGTATGCCAAGAAAATAAATATTTTGAAGTTTAAATTAATTACTTGTTGTTTGTGCGTTGCTATAAACAAATTCTCCCAAATTTTGTAGCGTAGTTTGCCATGAGAAAAAACAGTTTGAAGTTTCAAATAATTATTCATCAGAACTCTGAATTAGTCCTAAACAATAATGGATTTGCAATTGCCAGAGTTTATTAAGCAAAATGCTCAAAAAGCAACGGAATCTTTATTGCCAATTAAATCCAAACAACAATATGATAAAGATTACGGGATTTTTCGTTCATGGAAATCAAGAAATAAAGTACAGGCAATGAATGAAAATGTGTTGTTAGCATACTTTCAAGAATTGGTAATTCTAATTTGTTTATACACTTTAATAAGTAAATTTATTAATTCAATTTTTTATTTAGTCTGAAAAGTATACCCCGAATTCACTGTGGACCAAATACTCCATTTTAAAATCTACCCTAACAGTTTACGAAAAAATTGATATTTCAAAATATAACCAATTGCTTTCGTTTTTAAAAACAAAATCAAGAGGTTATACGCCAAAAAAATCTCAAGTTTTAACCGGCAATCAGGTTATGGCTTTCATAAAAGATGTTCCGGATGACGTTTATCTGTTGCATAAGGTAGTTTTGGCTATGGGAGTCTTTGGAGGCTTAAGAAGAGACGAAATGGTAAAAATGTCAGTTGAGGATGTAACTGATAAAGGTTCCGTTTTGATTGTAAAAGTGCCAGAAACTAAAACAGGTACGTCAAAAGGCTTTACAATCATAGATGAAGAAGAAATGGGTGCTCTGAAAATAGTCCGACAATATATGAATTTAAGGCCAAAAAAAACAAATGGGACACGTTTTTTTCTTACATATAGAAACAGAAAGTGTACAATGCAACCAGTTGGAAAAAATACGATAGGCAGTATTCCCAACACTATTGCTAAGTTCTTAAAATTAGAAAACCCTCACCAGTTTACTGGTCATTGCTTGAGACGCACTTCGTCTACTCTCTTAATTGAGGGGGGTGCGTCTTTCGAAACTCTTAAATTGCACGGCATATGGAAGAGTGACACTGTAGCACAAGGCTACATAGAAGAAAGCATCACTTCGAAAAATAGAATTTCCAACATGATTGCAAGTGCTGTAGGTTCATCTGAAGGAGAAACAAGTGCTATTTCTAGTTTTGAAATCATCTCGAATGTTCAAGAACAACCATCAACATCATCAACCTACCACATATCAAATAAAATGATAACTGTATCGGACAATCTTTCCAGTAAATCTGTTGATTTTTCTGGCAAGTTTGAAAATTGCCATTTTTACTTCGAAAAGTAACATTCTGTATTGAAAATTTTGATTTAATTTGAATAAAAATTATTAATTAATAAACATTTTTTAAAACTTTTTAAATTAAAAGCAAAAATACAATTTACGACAAAAACAAACTGTCTAGTATGCCATGAGGATAAACATTTTGAAGTTTAAAATATTATTTTAGTGTATTAAGAGCGGGCGTTATGAATTCATAATGCCCTCTCATAACGCCCCGGTTTTTATGGATGCGTTTATATATCGCGTATCCAAGACTTTATAATAACATTATATGCATGTGAAGCATAAATTATTTAAAAAAAATTTCAGAATTTGTAAGAAGTATTGTAATTTGTAAAAATTTTTGCGTAATTGCTCAATCAATCTCTATGTACTATAAATAATTATTTGCAATAAATAATTATGTACAACAAATAATTATTACTATAAATAATTAATGTACATTGAATATTTTAATTAAAATTGAATCATTTGAAGCAGTTCCACTTGTTTTTAATTTTATAAGTAGTTGTGCTAGCATCGATATTATTACTTTAGTAATAAGGAAGCTGAATCAATATATTTTAAACAAGATAGAACTATATTACTGTCAACAGACTTCTGATTAAAATAGAAGAATTTATCGTATACCAGAACACGCAGTAAAATATATGACCAACCAAGAAAGAACAACCATATAATTAGTGAACCCGACGTGATTATTAATGACGTGTAATAACGTCGCAACGTTAAAGTTAACGACGTGTACTAACGTGGCAGCGTGAGGGTCAACGACGTGTACTAACGTTACAACGTGAGGGTCAATGACGTGTACTAACGTCGCAACGTGAGGGTCAACGACTTGTACTAACGTTGCAACTGACTGACAAAGTGAAGGCAATTTATTTTCAAAATTATAAAAAGTAAATTTTTCATTACTAAAATTATTTTAAAACTGTTTTTGTTTATTTGATTTAAAAATTATTTGTGCATATATAAAAGTTTTTGAATATGTATAAGTATATAATGTCGCGGAAAACATCAACAACAAATGCTTTTTCACCAGCGGAGGAACAAAGCACCTCCACACAATTTTTAATGTTGACAAAAGGTGAGCTGAACGCTTATGCACAACGTTATCACGTAAACAAACAAAATGTTGGTAATAAACCACTGTTTCCACCAAAATCAATTTCTGAACAACTTGCACCCTCTCCATAGGACTTACCAAATAATACCGGTGAAGTACATGAAGTGCATTTTTGTATCTCTCAAATCTCCTCTTTTCGGGCAAAATACCTATCTTTGGTTTGAGGAATTACAAATGCAGTTTAAAACTGCTGGTACCAGGAGTGAAAACTGAAAATATATGAACGCATATGGTGCTATTGACTCTCGGCTATGTAACCGCCTGATGCCAATCCTCATGAAAAAACCGGGTGTATTTTGTAAATCACTATATCACATTCAACGAGAATGTTATTAAAACTTTAGGTGAAAGTGATAAGAGAAAGATACATAATATCCTGTATAAGTTATCCCTAGGTGACAAAAAACTTTGACCGAATTTCAATTCACGGTGCAGATATTAGGGATAAAGCAGTGAAGCAACTGTGGATGACCAGATTTCCTGAAAACATTCAGCTCATGCTAACGTCATTTGAAAATGATTGTCCTTTAGATCGCTTAGCTGAACGTGCTGACAGTTTGATGGAAACATTGACTCATCGGTAGGTTTTCAGTGTTAATTTACCATCAACATCCACAGTTGCAGAAAAGATGAATATCGTTCAATTAAGCCAGGGTTTATCTTCATTGCAGACGAACTTCCAATACATAATGGACAGCTTCAAAACGCAAATGTTGTGTGAAGTTCACTCTATTGTTTCTGCTGGCAACCGGTCGCCCTCTGTGACAAGAAATTTCTATAGGGGCAATAGATCCCGCAAGTCCAATTCACAAAACCACCAATGAGGTTTTGTCACTTCGGGCCTATGTTTTTACCATTCTCGTTTTGGTGATAATGCGTTACATTGTGTATCCGGATGCAAGTTTCACCAATCATTTGTATCACCAAATTCTCTCGTTACAAAAAACAATTAAACGATAGCCGATATAATGTCAGTAGTTTCAGTTTTTGAGGCAAACACAAGACTCCAATTTTTAACTGATATAAACGCTGACGTTTGCCATCGCTAGATTAGATTTAGATTAGAAAGGGTTGTACAGGTTGCACGAGGCAGAACTTGTCCTGGCATGCAGACTCTACGGTCCACAGCGCCATGTCCGAGTTTGGTATCATAACAACTATTCTATAAACGTTTCTGTAAGTTAAATGAAATCTAAAACCAACTGTATTGGTGACTGTTTGATTGTGCCAGCCTCTACAGTTTCAGAGCCAAAAATCCTAGCTCTGACACTTGAAAAGGCTGGACATACACACAAAAAGTGCTCCGAGTCCTCCTGCTCTTCAAGACAACACCAGGACTTTCAATAAGTCCCATGGTAAAAAGGTGTTCATTTAGATGTCCATGTCCTGTAAGGACAACGACCACAGTGCAGAGAATTTTCCTCTTCAGACTTAGAAGAAAATTAACATTTTTATCTGAAATACAAAAAAACATCTTACTTTGTCTGCCTGTCGATGACGCATTCCACAAGGCCTTGATCTTGAGGTTAGCATCCACCTTTAATAGTGACAAGGCAAACGTTTTGGATTACCCCAAGGCGGTTTCTGGACCAGAGTATTTCATGCCCGCTCCAGCCCTTGCAAGTTCATCCGTTTTTATGTTGCCCGGAATGGCACTATGACCTGTCATCCCTAAGTCAATGGTTAAAACAAAACAAGCCACGAATACGCCTTTCAATTTATTCGCGACAAATGGCATTCGCATTTTGGCCTATGGTACAGAAACACTACAGTCTGCAACTCAACATAGGCCTCTGCTGAATTTTTTCTTGGGAATTTATTGTTGCTGACGTATATCTATACCGATTATTGGTCCAGACTTTCTGCCACATTCTTCACTACTGGTTGATATACAGAGACAGAGAAGGCTCATAGATCCGTTAACTTCTATGTTCTGAATTTGTAGTATCTCAAATTCTACTAAACCTTCGGTCTTTCTCGTCGACAAGACGAATAAATTACCGATAGTACCAACACAAATTGTAAAAATCTTGGAAAATATTTCGTGGAATTTCAAATCCAAATTTTCGTCCAAGTAGAGTGAAACATCATGTAACACGCAAACTCGAGATACCTGGTACACTTGTGTCTTGTAAGACTCGTCGTTTAGCTCCTGAAAAGCTTAAAATAACGAAAGCTGAGTTCAACAAAATTATGCAACTGGTTCTAAAAGAATGGAAAATGTCGTCCATGTGGTGATTATCGAGCTCTAAATAGGATTACAGTTCCTGATCGATATTCCATTCTTCCCCTCCAAGATTTTTCGTATCAGATGGAGAGATGCACAAATTTTCGTCCCTCGATCTAGTTCAGGTATATTATCAAATTCCAATATGTCCAGAGGACATTCTTTAAACTGCAATCTCTACACCTTTTGGGGTTTTTGAATTCACAAAAATATCCTTTGGTCTTAGGAATGCTGTTCAATCATTCCAAAGATTGATGCACTCCGTTTTAACTGGATTCAATTTTTGTTTCGTTTATTTGGATGATATACTTGTAGAATTAAAAAATCCTGAGGAGCATCTTATCCACCCTCAAAAGATTTTTCAGAGATTCTATGAAAATATAATTTCATTATTAATCCAGATAAATGCGTTTTTACTAAATCTCAGATTAAATTCTTAGGCCATTTGGTTCTTTTTTCTCAAAAAAATCGTTCAAATTCCAAAAATATAATTTTTCAACACATCTACTACTCAAGATCTTTCTAACGATATACATATTGCCACACTTTTGTTGGAGTAAATATTTGGAAATGGTCCCAAAAAATTGTGCTTACGTATTTATATTTAGATTTATAAAAAATTTAAACGTTTGCCGAAAAATAGTGTATGTAATTCGGAGCTGTTTGTGTATCGTCTATAATTGTCAAACTATAGACTCATCACAAAAAACAGCACTTTAACTGCTAATTGAATAATATACTGTTATAAAGCATTTTTTTTATTTTCAAAAAGTTGTGGTTGCAACTTGCAAGCTCAATAGTCTACAATCATCCATTGAATTAGGTTAACCTTCAGCAGGTCGCATATGTATGATATAGAATGTAATTTTCTTTTAGCAAATTTCAAATTTTCTTTCTGAAATGTTTAATGAATGTAAAATTATTTCGTCCATTTTTAATTCTAAAAGCGTCCTCAGACAAGTCAGCGCTTGCCTGCTGAATGACGACAATGCATATTTGATATTCGAAGGATGTCTCCTTAATAAGTGTTTATTTAAATCTTCAATGGCTTTTAATCCTCACATGCAATTTTTTTAAGTAAGCCAATTTATAAGAGGAATATATAGATCCCCCAACTCTCCTCCTGACTGTTCTTTTTTCGACAAACTATCGTCTAACCTCGACAAAATTTGCAAAGACTACCCCAAAGCAAGTCTTGCTATTTTTGGAGACTTTAACAAACATAACAAAGAATGGCTGAAATACTCATCACGCACTAATGACGTAGGAAGACAAGCCAAACTAATACTGGCAGATTACCATGGTTTGACCTAAACGATAGAATGCCCCACGAGAATACCGGACAATACACATCATAATAATAATTTGCTGGATCTGTTTTTGACAAACGAACCATGATACAACGAAGACAAAAGTTGACCAACCCCTGGGATCATCGGACCATTTACTAATATCAGCAGTAGTACAATTTACATCACCTTCACTAATTAAAGTCAATCCTCGTCGCGTTTGGAATTATAAACGCGCAGACTGGGAAGGACTGAAAAACTTTTATGAAGAAATACCCTGGCAAACTATTTGTTGTGTTGAAAGATCCTAGCACATCAGCACTAAGAGTTTCTGAAGTCATAAAAGATGGAAATGGGCGGTTTATTCCAAATCGACTAACCACTCCTAAAACTGAACCTTGGTTCATGTGGGATGTTGATGAGGCGGTGAGGAATAAACGCAACGCATTTAAGGCGTACAACTCAAATAAAACACCTGAAACCTATTGTGCCTACAACAAAGCAAGAAATATTAGTAAATACAAAATAGATTTGGACAAAGACGCGTTCATCCAGAAGAAAGCGGAAAATTTGCCCGAGCACCCTTCTGGCTCTCGTAGATTCTTTCAAGCAGTTAAATCAGTGCAGAGCAATTTTACTCGATCTTCTATTCCAACCTTAGGTCTGTATGACATTCCTGTGAGCGAATGGAAAGAGAAAGCGAATCTTTTGGGTCATATTTTAGCAGAAAACTCAAACATAGTTGAACCGCCCCATCCTTCTACATTTCTCCTTCCAGTTGAAACAAAAATGAAGTCAATTGTTTTTCGATGTAATATTGTACGAAAAACGCTTCTTTCAATCAATATCAACAAATCCGCTGGCCCCGATGGTATTCCACCCCTCATTCTTAAAAACTTTGCTAGGCAGCTCGCTCCAATTCTAACAAAAATATTCTATTTAACTTACAAAACCGGCATATTTCCCGATTCTTGGAAACTGGCTAGTGTTCAACCTATATCGAAGAAAGGTAGTAAGATTAACGCATAATTATAGACCAATTGCAATTCTGTCGGTTTTGACTAAAATATTTGAAAAATATGTTAACTATAATCTAAAAGAATATTTGGAGATGTCACAAATTATTGAGATGTCACGAATTAGTCTACGTAGCCCATATGTGGAACAAATCGCTGGAGAACCATGGTGAAACATTTAGTATTTCACTTGATATTTCTAAAGCATTTGATAAAGTATGACTATGCCATACCTAATAACTAAATTAAAATCTTATGGTCTAGATCATCTTACTGTTTCATGGATTCAAAGTTTTCTTACAGATCGTCAATTTCATGCATCACATGCATCCCCTAAAATTCGATCTCATACTGCAGTCACAACTGATAGAGAGTTGTTAATTGATTCTATCAATGCAGACCTGCAGCGTATAATGGAATGGGGTGATCGTAATTTTGTTGCATTTAACCCAACCAAAACTAAAATATGCCGTCTATTACGAATAGAGAGACATAAAAAATTCATTATTAAGATAAACAATGAGGAATTGCATGAGGTTGGATCAGTAAGACCTCTTGGAGTGAATATTGAAAATAATCTGAAATGGAATAAACACGTGTTCAACCTCGCTAAATCTGCAATGCAAAAGTTAGGGTTCTTGAGTCGATGTAAAAAGTTCTTTAATCCCGAGCAAATTTTGCCGATTTATAAGTCCTTTATTCGTCCATGCATAGAATACTGCTGTCATGTTTGGGGGGGGTGCTTGTCAGTCAACAATAAAATGTCTGGACTCTGTACAGAGAAAGGCGATACGGTTGATTGATAATGCAGAGCTAACTGATCAGCTTGATTCACTCCAGCACCGAAGAAATGTGGCTGAATTGTCAATCTACTACACAGTTGAAAAAGTAACTGTAATATTTAAAGCAAGTATTGCAATAGGAGCTATGCGTTGCAAGTTATTATTGAATTGTAAAGTAAATGTTGCATTAAACCTAATTCCAATGCATTTCTATAAAATTTAAAACAACTCTTGCATCATTATTTATTTCTATAGAACAGCTAGAAGTTTTAATGCACCTTGCTACAATTTAATACATTAATGAAATTTCAAAATTCACTAGAGTATTATCCCTTTTAGAAATATATAGTCAAAATCGTTTCATGTATGTTTTAGTTATCGCTTCTCAGCTGAAAGTCTATAATACTAGTGATTAAGGTGGTATGTATGTTTTAATTTTTTTCCGTTGTAATTTTTTTATTTTAATTTGATTAATTTAGGCAGGTGCGTAATAATCAAAGTAACTCGAAATTATGATGTAATTTGCATTAAAATGTCATACTAAAAAAAAAGGTTGCGCGTCATTTATTTAATGCAAATAACAGACATTTTTAAACAACAAGCTTTTTTATTTTACTCCAAGTACTCTGTTAAATATTGATGCAAAGATCATTAGTTTAACTTTATATAGCAAGCTTTGTACTGTTTCGTAATGGAAACTTCCGTAGGACCTATATGTGTAGCAATTTGCATTACATATTCAATTTTTTTTTAACTGTGTATAAATAAAACTTTAGCGAATTCTCTTTAAATGATATACAAAATATCCTTCCATCAAGTGCGCAGTACAATCGACGAACAAGAACTTCAGAGTGAGCCCACCCATTTGGTGTCAAAATATCTCGTTGAAGAACTGTGTCCTTCCAGAATGATTACTTTAATAGAGTGGCCAAATTATGGAACTCATTGCCCGCCTCCGTATTTCAGGATGAATTTGCCCCTCAGACATTTAAAGAAAATGTCAATCGACATTTAAAAAAATTAGTATAGTTTAAAATAATTTATTTATTTATTTATTATTACAATACAATATAGGTAAGCATTGTTAAGGCAAGTAAGTATTGTTAAGGTAGGTAAGTATTGTTACAAACAGGTAAGTATTGTCAATACAGGTAAGTATAATACAGTTTTTTCCTTTTCTCGCTCTTTTTCAGCCATTAGCTGAAAAAGTGCGAGAGAATGGAAAATATTGTTTTAATTAAATAAATTTTGAGATCGGCCGGTAGAAAAAAAAATTAGTATAGTTATTCCCATATCCACGTATTTCTTTCATTTTCCCCATCTCCTTCCTTTCTAGTTGACATGGTATCTTAATCTTCGGATATTCAAAGAGTCTGAATAATGAATATATTTCATATTTAGTGTGTTAATCACGTCTAACTAATTAAGAAAAAAAGGAAAAAAGCCGAATTTTAGAATAACAGTTAAAATTCAACATATGGTGTTTATGGTGCTATATGGTGTTTTGACTGGCAATCTTAAGATCGTTGAGCTAATTCAGCAAAATCTCTATTCAAAAGACAAAAACAAAACACATTACTGTTAACATCGATGGACAAAGTTCCTCTGTGTAAAAATAAAGCAAATCTTCCTAATTTGGATACACAGTTAAAAAAAAATTGAATATGTAATGCAAATTGCTACACATATAGGTCCTACGGAAGTTTCCATTACGAAACAGTACAAAGCTTGCTATATAAAGTTAAACTAATGATCTTTGCATCAATATTTAACAGAGTACTTGGAGTAAAATAAAAAAGCTTGTTGTTTAAAAATGTCTGTTATTTGCATTAAATAAATGACGCGCAACCTTTTTTTTTAGTATGACATTTTAATGCAAATTACATCATAATTTCGAGTTACTTTGATTATTACGCACCTGCCTAAATTAATCAAATTAAAATAAAAAAATTACAACGGAAAAAAATTAAAACATACATACCACCTTAATCACTAGTATTATAGACTTTCAGCTGAGAAGCGATAACTAAAACATACATGAAACGATTTTGACTATATATTTCTAAAAGGGATAATACTCTAGTGAATTTTGAAATTTCATTAATGTATTAAATTGTAGCAAGGTGCATTAAAACTTCTAGCTGTTCTATAGAAATAAATAATGATGCAAGAGTTGTTTTAAATTTTATAGAAATGCATTGGAATTAGGTTTAATGCAACATTTACTTTACAATTCAATAATAACTTTGCAACGCATAGCTCCTATTGCAAGACTTGCTTTAAATATTACAGTTACTTTTTCAACTGTGTATCATCCCACAAGTGTCATATTCTGAATTGAAATCATAAATCTTTTAATAATTATTTGTCTTGTTAATCTAACAAAATTAATATTTCATTTTAAATTCTCAAGAGACAAATTTTATGGAAATTTCCAACAAATTTTGTAAACTTGGAATTTGAAAGCTGTATTCTAATCAATTTTATTAAATTACAAATTAATTTTCTCTAATACAACTTTGAAAACTTGTTAGTCTTTCGATTTCTATCTTTGACGATTTTCTTGAAAAACTTTTATATTTTTCAATTGCGAAATTTATAAATGCTTTCACCTTCAACTTTTTGTTTTTACGATTATAATTTAGAACCTTTTAACAGAACAGTAACTCAAAGTTATTGATTTATTTCGTTTAACTCAGAAACTTGTGGTAAAAATATGAAAAACTAAAAAAAAATGAAAAAGACAAAAAAGTTTTGAAAAGTTGAACGTTTTTTGTTGTTGTTGTTATTTTTGTTTCATGCGTTTTGGTTTTGTTTGTTGGCAAAACAAAATAAACACAATAATAATAAAATTGAACGCAAGGTGAGATGGGGGATGTATGGTGGAGAATAGGTGGAAAATGATTAATGAGGAAAAGAAAATGTACAGGGATCAAATGTGTGAGTATTTTTTTAGAGTAATTTTAGTTTTTTTTACAAGAACATGAATGATGAAGATATACATGATTTTGTAGAATTTTTTTTTGGGATTGAATTAATATATCAATCTTGTGTCATAACTTAGATAACAAACCATTGATCAGGTTTATAAAGGTAAGTAGATATATAAAAGTTTGATAATAATTTGGTTTTCCAATTTCATGGATATAATGAGTAAGATGGATTGTTTCGTTAAAATGAGGGTGGACTTAATTGCGACTTATATCATAAAGTTAAAAATCACTATGTTCCGGCATGAATATTGAATTAGTTCGACACCACCAACACCACATAATAAGGTTACGGTTAAGATTATATACTATGTACGTACATGCAAATTAAAAAAATTTTAAATCTGTACAGACGTTTTAGGGTTAGTATTTTAGTATGTTTAACCCCAGTTATCATATATACAGCACCGGTATCGTTCCTCCAGCTGAGTTAAATATCGTGGAGGAAATTAAAAAGAACAGAGAATGCTGCACCGCACATGACAATCATTTAATGGCGTCATTTAATGGCGAATGAAATCACCGCCAATCCAACCCCACTGTTCGCTAATACCTAAGGCAAACAAAGTTCTTGACGTTCAATCAAACCAGTGAAACCGTCAAAAAAACTTTGACCAAGAACGAGACTGTTAAGTCCGGTATACCACTCAATGTTGAAGAGTAAAGCCGATTTTTACTTAGGTCGCAGGCACTTAACAAGGAAGAATTTAAACTCTGAATTCTGTCTTTGAAAAGTGTGCATGGTTCTTTCAAAATCAATTCCAGAAAGAGAAGATAAGGCGATATGCTTTGCTATTTTAAAGTTTGCATTTCAATATAAGTGATCGATCGAAAAAGTATTTTTGTCGCTGATGCATATGCTGTTTTACCACAGCTCTGAAAACAAAATGTTTTGGATATAAATGCAGCTTATATCCATCAAATACTTCAATTAATGGCAAACTATTGTTGATGTGAACCCAACCTTTTCCGACTTTTATGAAACTTTTGAAACGTGTTTAAATATTTATTGGATCTTGTAAATTTATTACAACAATTTTGTTTTTTGTTAATCAGAGATGGATATTTGTTTTAGCAAAATTTGCCTGTTTTTGTCGAGTACGACAACCCAAACATACCAAAATGTCAACTGTCGGACTCGAAAATAGCAGACAAATTTTTGTCGGACAAGGTTACCCTAGTTCTCTAAAACAAATTACGACCCCCCATAATTAGAAAACAAAATTGTGGTAGTAACTTTACAAAATTCTGGCTAATCGACCTTTCTCGGTGTTTGCCGAACGAAAAAGCGGCAGAATCGTTGAAAATGGCAGATACAAAAGTTGTCAAAAAGAACTCACCAAGAACAGGCGCCTGACGAACTATAAAATATGTGGTAATCATCAAGTGAAAGGGCCTGGTGACTATAAGCTTCATTAATGAAATTGAAATTGATTACATAAAAAAAAACCATAACCAAAAATTCAAAGAAAATATAATTTACTATTTTTTTTCAATTTCAACCTTTTCCTTTCCAATTTTTAGATCGATCACAGAAAAAAAAATTCGAAAAATATACAATTTAATTTAAAACCATTTGTTACGGATATTAGTCACAACTCACAACAAATCGGATGTATCCTTAAATTTCCATATATGATAATCAAATAAAGAAAAAGCTCAAAGAATTTTGTTTTTTTTGTGTGTGCTTTTTTTTGTTGGATTAAATCAAAACAAAAGAAGATTGATTTATATGTTATGCTTTTGAATTTATGATGATAAGAAGAAATTGGAACAAAAACTAACAAGTTTTTTTGTTGATTTGATACTCTAAAGTGGGCTCGAAAATAAAAGAAAAGAAAATAGGACAGACGGACACAAAAAAATTACATACATTATTGATTCGTTAAATTGTTGTTTGTGTTAATAAGAAGATTTATAATATAAGACGAATTGTATTTTGTTTACTTTTGAGGTGAACTCAAATACCTTTTTCATTTTTATTGAACTAAGCATGATGTAAATAAAACTTTATCTTCATCTAATATGATATATGTGTATGTTCGAACAAAAAATTCATCCACACAACGAATTTTAAATACACAAAGGATGTCTGTAAAAGTAGTTTATTTATTTATATAATTTCTTTCCACTATTTTGTCATTTGAGATCTCCGAAGCACCTTTTTTGATTCTTTCAACGAAATGTCTATAGAAAGTTTGTTTTTATCATTTATTTTATTTTTTGTTCATTAACTTTTATAATCTAATTTAATGTCTAATGAAAAATTCGAATATACGTTTACTTTTTGATATCTTTCAATTTAGATTGAGTTTGATTGAATAAATAAAGAAAAACATTAAAACAAATCTACTAAATCGTTAGTTGCAGTTGAAGTAATAAATTAACTTCTGGTTATCTTTTTCTAAATGGGTCGAATATTTTACATGGAGTGGTAAAATCCTGAAATTCTACTAGCATTCTTAAATCGGTACAATCAAGCATTTTTAAGATGATCGTTTTAAAAACCTCTACAAATTACTAAGTGATTCTTACGTGTTAGCATAAGAATTAACGAATAAGGCGTCCAACACCAATTGTCATATCTTTTGCGTAGTGTAAAACTGTTATAAATATTGGTCCCAAATGTTGTAGGTAATGTTTCTTACAATTGATTTCTTGAGGTTGTCTTTGGATGTCATAATATCGCTGTAAAATTAAACAAAATTTCGGTGTTTCTTGTATGAGATTCACTTTAAAATAACACTCCCGCTCAACTGGAGAAACATCACATGTTGGGAATTTGCTTGTGCGAAAAAACCCGAACTCATACTTGTATACCTAAATTTTGATCTGATACTGCAGCTACCTACTGATAGAGAGTTGTAAGTTAAATCTATCAACGAGGACCTGGAACGGATAGGATGTAGAATGGGGAGATCATAATATTGTGGCATTTACCTTGCAAACAAATCCAAACTACATATATTACTTTTCGCGAATAAATTAACATAAAGACATGTCTTTATTTCAATCCATTAGTGTCGTCTCGATTAACTTCTTTCCATATCTGGTTAAAATTCTTGGAGTGACCATTGAAAATAATATTAAATGAAACAAACATTTGTTCAACCTCGCTGACAAAAACTTGTTCAATAAATTAAAAAAATAGAATTTTTTAACGATATAAATATCTTCAGAAACGCAAGTTATATAATTCATTGTCCAAATCAAAATACTGAGTCTATTGTACGTATCAATACGGGATATTTAAAATAACAACAAGTTTGGATTACAAATAAAAGAGAACATCACAACGAGCTTCTGGAAACAGTTTTTCTTTGGATAAGTTATATTTCTTCATTCTGTAATTTGCATTATAGACAACATGAACATTGGGAATATTTCCCCAGGGATATACAAGTAAAAATATATCTTTAGAATTAAATTAAAATATTTGTGAATTTAATTCACATATTACACTGGTATACAAATTTTGAACTTTTTTTGTCTCCCAGACTAAAATCCAACTTTTCTTGTGGATTTTGACCTGCTGAACCTACTCTTGTTTGTGATATTCACGAAAAACCAATTTCTTTGTTGAACAAAAAGGTTATTCCCGTTTTTGGATCGCATATTTTGCAAAACAAACAAATTCAATATATTAATGAAACAAGTGCATAGTAAAAAACATTTTGAGCTATTTAGGATTCTATTAAGGATTCTGGAAGTTACACTAAAAAAAAATTGAAAAAAACGTCAAATTTACGTTTTTTTTCAAATGTTTCCATATATTCAACACCATAAATTTTTTTTCCCAAATTTTGAGCTTTGACTTTTTTGGGAAAATCTTAATAATTTGGTGCAACATGCACCAATAATTGTGTTCTTTTCAGGGTTGTTCCTTTACGCGTAGTCTAAAATAGATTACATTACATGTAATCTATGTAATGTAATCTATGTCATCTATGTAAATTTGGTGTAATCTATTAATTTTGATTTAAGAAGAAATATGTGGAATTATTGTATTATCCCTACTGAAATTTTTTTTCGATTTTTTCGCAACATATAGATCAATAATATTGTCAAAAACAAGATCTTGCGAACTTGAAAAAGGTTAATTTAATTCCTAAAAAAGTTTAGAATGCACATATCAATTAAATAGATTACATAATAGTTTACATTATAGATTACACGAAAATATCTCGCGTAATTTACACGTAATCTATGCGTAATCTATACATGTAAAGTAATCTATTTTGTCTACGGCACAACCCTGGCTTTTACCTTAAAAGAAAGGAAATTGAAATAACTCAAAGAAATAAAAAAAATTTATAATCATTGTTTATTCAAAATTTACTATTTACGAAACGGCTAAAAGACAATTAAATTTTAAAAAACTACATTATCGATAAATTTAAAATTTAAATTTAAGTCTTATGTTATATAAAAATTAAAAAGTAATAAAAATAAATATTGGATCAGCGTTGAACCGTCGCCCTTTCTCACACAATGCTGTTTTATTATGTTCTTTTGAGTGTTGGTAGCGCTTCTTACAGCTAATAGAGCAACTTGGATACATATAGATTTATATCAAATATTTAAATTAGCTCCTGGATTATAACGATATCTCATATATAATAATAATATTGAAATTATATTTGAGAAAAAACACACTAATTTTTGATTTCTATATCATATTTTTATTTGCCAATCGATTTCGAAAGCTAAGCTTTCATTGTCAAGGCCTGTTCTTAAACTGAGTTTAAGAACAGGCCTTGACAATGAAAGCTTAGCTTTAAAAATATTATATAGATATCAAAAATTAGTGTGTTTTTCCTCAAATATAATTTCAATATTATTTTGGTGATATCTAGTGCTCAAAAAACAATATTAGTTATCTCAAATATGAGCAAAATCGCCTCGTTATGGGTCAAACACTGATAAAAATTGTTTTAATTTTTAAATTTTATACTGTTTATAGATAGGATACATAACTTTCCCTTTTAAATTTTAAATCAATCTTTATAAAATTTGCTGAAAAATTAATGACTTAATTCTAACTTCCAATTATATCCAAAATCGAAGCTAAAAATAAAAACAAAAGAGGAAGTAAGTCCTTAATAAATATTAATAATTCAACAAGAACTTATAAAAAGTTTATTTTATCCTTCAACACAAAAAACCTATTCATATTGTAACCAATAACTCAATAATGGACATCCAATTTATTATTTACTATAGCTATGTGGTATCTATTCTATAATTCGAAAACATTTTTGTCTATAACCTATAGCACATAATAAAAAGGACTGACACATTTAAAAAAAGGATAATGTAAATAATAATGACATTTATTTGATAGAAAATTGACGATTTTATGTCTAAATCTTGAAGTTATGAATAAGAAATATTAAATATTGTGGGACATAGATAGGTATTAGTTTTCTCTAGTGTCAAAAGTAGTACATTAAATTCTTTTATCACAACTAATTAGTTTCTGAAAATTGTTAATGATAATGAATGAAGGAAAATGTAGAAAAAATTGTTTTCCCATAAATATTGTGTTGAATCTAGGAAAATATAAGCATTTCTGTATCTATTCTAATTAATTATGAATTGTGTGCTACTAATTAGTAGAGAGTTTTGGTATAGTTTTTGATTTATACAAAAGAGAAATATTTCTTTTTGCTTGTTCTTTGAAAATATATGGAAAATAATTTGTAAATCAAAGCTTTGGAAATCATCATGCAAACTGACTTTAATTAGATATTTGTTGGATGATTTTTATACATATTCATGTGGTTTGAAAATAAATGGTTTTGTTCTAAATATATGTCTTTCATCACCTCGCTGCTATAATGGTTAAATACTGTCCATCATCGGTCTGACATGAAAACACTGTATGTGACTTGAACATTTTTTGAAAATACTTATTTTAACATTTATTCTGAAACTACGGGTAATTTTTTCTGTTCTGTTCCTATGGTTTGGAAGTGACTGAAGCTAGCGTCACGCAGAAAACCGAGTGACTGAGGAAGTGTGTGAGTGAACATCGGAAGACAAGAAATTGTCCACACAATTTAAATTTAAATGGGACATTGAAAAGTCTACAGCTACGTTATTTTACCCACCCAAACATATAAAGATAACTGGCCGGAAATATAACAAATTTGTTCTTTTATTTAATTTAAAATAGTATATATTAATATGCACAAGAAAAAAAACGAAACGATTTTTCTAAATTTATTATTTGGTTTTATTCTGTAAATAATAAACTTATCAATCAATATAACTATAGCACCAGTTTTTATATAATAAATTTACGGTTATAACAAAATCATTTCGAACTACATAGTAAAACCCAATTCAATTCATCATAAATAAAACACCCTATAGCATCTTGATATCGATGATCATTGATTGATGATCAACAAAACAAAATACAACAACAATTGAATGAAATGAATATAATTGACAGCAAAAACTTATTTCTTATTTTGTAAATGGAACGGTCCGGACTAAAGATGTTATATTTGTCCAGATTTTAGTGAATTTAGTATTTGAGCAGATATTTTAGGCTGAATTAAATTGTAAAGAAAACGTTGTTCCGTGCATATAAAATTCGTTTAAATAGAAGTTGCTTTTGAATTAGTTTTTGTAAATAAAGTTTTAGGTGTTATTAAGTAGAAATAATTTGTGTATTATTTTGGAACCTGTGAACTGGAAATTTCTATGAACGTTAAATCATATCGTTTACTAAGCTTGTGCAGTGTTTTATGACCACTTGTTTTAGTTATTTATACCAATAGTTAATATTTGTTAATTTACCTCAATTATTGTTTATAATTAAATTTTGTTTTTAATTGATTTCGTTAGTTTTTATTCTCAATTTCAATAAAAAATTTTAATTGTTAGTGTTTATTTTTTAACAACTAACCAAACAAAACAAACGGTAATCACTTTACGAACTAGACCCAATCGCGGGCACCTACCACACGGCCTGAAAGATAAGAACTCTCATAATAGCTCTCAAGCTCTAGGTCTTAATATCTTTGGCAAGGAACATCTCTAAACTTTTTCCAGAGTCATCTGCTACCTCATAGGTTACACTACCGATTGTTCGAATTATTTAAGCCTTCATGAAATTTGGCGACAGTTTGACAGAAAACTTTTTAGCAGCATCGATTTGCGCAAAGCTACGCACATAAGCTACTTGCATAGGTTCCAGTTTCAGTGTCTGAGATCGCAAGTTGTATCGGGAAGTGAGGTGATAATTTTGTGCAATCGTGAATGACATTGCATAGAGAGGTCCTAATTTTAGGGAGATGGATATCCCATTCCTCATGAGGTTCTTTCAGATAGGACCGTATTGCAGCGATAATGGATTGATTAACACGCTCTGGCGTATTGCATGGAGGGGAATAAAACGGTGTGAATGTATGGTGCACTCCGTATTTAGATAGAAGTTCCTTATACTTGGTAGATTTGAGAGTAGAACCACTATCTAAAACAAGATACTTGGGTACCCCGTATACACTAAATACTCGAGTTTCTAAAAATTGGCCTAGGAGTTCAGCGGTGTTGTTTCGAAAAGATACACATAACAGTTCAATTATGACATAACGTGGAAAAAAAAGTTTAAAACGTTGAAAATGTTTGGGTTTCATACTGCTGACCGAGGATACGGTCCAAGGAAATCTACATAATGTTTCTAAAACGAACGAAATATGGATGATGAATCACCTATGTGTCTTCCCAAGGTAATATTACATGGTTAAGCGCACTTGCAAGTATCGTAGATGGCAACATATTAACAACGTAGATGGCAACATATTTTCTAACGTCGTCTTGCATTGAGACCAATAAAAATTTCGTTTAAGGCACTCTAAAGCCGACTTTTAACCGCTCCAGAGCGGGCTGAATATGGAGAATTGTGTGCTTCCTTGAGCAATTTAGGTTGAAGAGCTGTATAGGGAAAACTGTGTGCTAGGAGACTCAAGAAGGTTGGCAGAAAGGTTTATAAAAACTTTACCAGCCCCGTTTTTTATGTTTGAGACTCGATTGTCTATTAAATAAATAAATCTTAAATTACAGATTCAACATGCTCTCCATACAGACAGTGCATTGAGAGAGGTCTTTTGCGGTATTCAATGTCAAAGTTGAAACCTTGTAACTGCAAACTCCAACGTTTCAGTCTGCCTGTCAATTCTTTTTGACTTATGCACTCATTAACCACTTTGATCTGTAATTATGGTAAAAGGCAGACCTTCGATGTATGCTCGAAACTTCTTTAT
Source organism: Diogma glabrata (assembly GCA_963693315.1). Classification (NCBI taxonomy): domain Eukaryota; kingdom Metazoa; phylum Arthropoda; class Insecta; order Diptera; family Cylindrotomidae; genus Diogma; species Diogma glabrata. Next base: position 186,651,846 of record OY856187.1, read on the forward strand.
GATTAACACTAGCCTTATGATTTAACTACCCAGGCATTCTAACTCTGATACCCTATAGTTACGTTACATTGAGCTGTATTGAGCTACTGACTCATGTACGCTATGGGTATTTCACTATAATCTTTGAAACAATACACTTCCAACTTCCATACTAGTAGCATCACACTAGATATAAAATCTTTGTGTAAAGTCGAGTTACTGTCGCTGAAATTAAAACTTACTTCAAATGACTCAAAAACTTTTGTGCAGTTTCAGACCAAACAAACTTTTTTAATTTCTTTAATAGGTCAGCCAGTTAGGATGATATGCTGGAATAATTGGCGATGAATCTTCGGTATTAAACGGTGAAGCCTATGAATCTTCGAATTTGTCTGACAGGTTTTGGTGTAGGAAATTCAGCCATTGCTTGAACTTTATCGCTATTAACACGTAAACATCAATTACCAACTGTATAACTAAGATACTCTATTTCCATCAAACAAAATCGCGTCTTTTCCACATTAATAGTCATTTCGACTGATTCGAAGTTATCGAGATATATACGTCATCGATATATACGAATACACGATCGTGCAACTGATGAGGAATTACTTTGTGCCTTAATCGACAGAGATATTTTTGCGTGCGACAGTGAATTGCTACGGAGGGTGGCCGGAATAGCAAATGCGGTCTTATCGCTTTTATATACCGGATCTAATGGAATCTAACAGAATGCATCTTTTAAATCTAAGATGGAAATATACGCTGTCTCACCTAGGCGACTCAGTAGACCGTCTTTGATTTTCAGAGAATACGTATCCTTTTGTGTGACGGCATTTACCCGTAGGGCATCTAAACACAACCTGGTTTTACCATTTTTCTAGCGTACGACAGCCATGGGTGAACTCAAATCACTACAACTTTCTTCTATGGCTATGACAGCGCAAGCATGCGATCAAGATCAGAATACATATCTGAACTGCTGGAAAAAACTGCGTAGTAGCGTTGCTTGATGGGATAAGCATTATTGACGTCAATTGAATGCTCAACTAAATGAGTACAGGCTAACTCTAGCTTATGAGATGCTGGCAACTCTCAGTGAGCTAAAATCGCTCTTCAGTCGATAACTGATGGCTTTTATCAGCCATTAGTGTATCACTGTTGGATATTACCGTTGCTTCCTTGACACGATGAGGTTTATTTTCTTCACTGTCTTGCATAGTTGGTTTTATGCGGAAAGCATTCCAAAAATCAATCCCTAAATAAACTATATGTTGCAGAGATGGAACAAGATAAAATTTTATAGCGAACAGGTGTTAATATGTAGCCAATAACTCTTTGCTCTGGACGCGGGTAGTACAAATCCTTGTAGTGAGAGAAGAGAATGCTAGAGAGCCACCTACTCGTGCACACGTTCAAGCCATTAAATCCACATAATCAGATATGTCCATCCGAATTGGACGCACCTAAAAATTATCTATCGACTGTATCTGACGAGAAAAATGCTTTTGGACCTACCGTCGTTCAATCACGTATCTCCCACATATGGCAACACTTTATACGAATGAAATAATCTTTCTCAGCAGCAACGGTGATTAGGGCATGGTTAGATTAATCGATTATTCGATTAATTGATCATTTCGCAAATTGTTCGATTAATCGAACAAAAAAATTATTAATCGATTAATCTAAATTTACGAAAATGTTTAAATTTTACAAATTTATTTAACGAATTTTGTACCGAATTGTAAAAAGGTTTATTGTCTAAAGATGTAATCTCTTTTTCTTACAAATTACTTTTTTAGTTGTTATGGGTATAACACAAAATATATTAATGACAAAGTTTGATCCCAATGCAACAACCTTTACTTTGCTTTAAGTAATATTTTTATTATTAATCCAACCAGTAAACTACGGTTTGGAGTATATTCAACTCCATTACTTTCCATTCTGAAGGATACAGCTTATTTATTATCATTTTCAATTAGTATATAGTATATTTTTAAACACATAATTTTGCAAGGTCTGAAAATTTCACTGACAGAGAGAGAGAAATAGAGATCCTATGCTAACACATAGAGCAAAAATTTCACTCTTATGGAAAAAAGACCTACTTTACGCCCTTAATACATAGATAGCTATTAAATTTTTGTTTATTCTTATGCCATTGTAAAAGTTGAACTTTGTTTAAAAAAATTTAATAAAAATATTAGAATTAGTGAAAATTTTATTCAATCGATTAATCGATTAATCGGTGTTAAAATTTTCATATTAATCGTTAATCGATATTTAGCCCCAATCGATTAATCGACCATGCCCTAACGGTGATGCAAAAACTATTGGTAGCATGAGACTCGTTATTACACATGCTACCGATCTTATGTGCAGACCACACCTCTAATGACAGCCGCCACCACATACAAGAGCTCAACATCCAACTACCCGAAGAACAAAATGATGAAGTAAATTAAGGTCCACTTGATCAAAAACCCGAAGGAGAACCAGGTAGTTCTAATATGAATCAAGTTATTCTCAGCTCGCCTAAGAAGAATTTTCTATTTGAAACCGCATTAAAAGCTATGTAGCTAGAAGACGAAGTTTTGCAACAAAAAAAAATAAATGACACTACGGTGATTAAATATTAAAATAAAACTTTCTTTAAAAGTTTCCTTCCTTCAAGTCGTTAAATTATGCTCAACAATTTTCAGAACTTTCAAAAACAACAACACTAAGCCTATGTACCGAGTTTTATCTATATCGAATGGAATTAATTAAAACTACTGGGTGTCAACTCAAAAGTTATTCATGAGACCACCCTTTCCAACTGTGTTCAATTTTCCCCAAAAATTTGCAGAACAATAGAAGCTTATGTACGGAATTTTATCGAAATAGAATGAAAAGAATTGAAATTATTGTAGTTTCTAAAACCCTTAAACGTTTCTGTATTTAGTATCTACTAATATTTGAACGACAGATTCCAAGAATTAATGCAAATTAATGGACATTAAATTTTAAGCCATTATAGTAAAATAAGGTTCATAAATTACTTCGGTCTGAAAGACCTAAGTATTACATTCATGAGCTCAAAGTGAAATTTTTACCCCCACTTTTTTTGGCATTTCTCGACTGATTCTAAAAAAGCAAAAAAAAATGTATGACTGACTGTCGGCCGGCCGTCACAACCTACGAAATCTAGAAAACCGCTTGACGGATTTGAAAAATTTTTTTTTTCTAAAAATAGGTTTACTCAATGGAAAGAGCTGAAAGGACGATGTGTTCGATAACTGTACCGGAAGTATGTCAAAAAATCGTTAAGTGTGGCAAAACAAGGAAATTTGCATATTTTTTGCTTAAAAACGTTCATTTTAAGTGATTACGAGTAGGAACATTGAATTTGGAGAAATCTTGATGGTCGAGATTGGTATGTGAGACCAAAATCTAGATTATTGCATTATAAGTTCGTCAAAAAACTGTTGTCAAGTGTGTCAAAAGAAAGATTTTTATTTATTTTGTTACCCAATTTTTCGGGAAAAAAATAAAATTAATTATTTCTTTCAAATGAAATTTTATTATTATTATTGAGAATTATGGCATTATAAGTTTGTCAAAAAAAAGTTGTCAAGTGTGTCAAAAAAAATGTAGCTGTTTTTACGACGCAAATGTAATTGAAAATGAAATTGGACTTGGAAGTTTTTGAATTTGTTATAGTTTTTGAAATATTTTTGGAATTTTGAAAATAGTTTGTATTTTTGATTTTGTTATAATTTTTGCAATATTTTTAGAATTTTGGAAAAAGTTTTAATTTTGTAAGAATTTTTGGAATATTTTTAGAAATTTGAAAAATTTTAAATTTTTGATTTTATTATAATTTTTGGAATTTTGAAAATTGTTTCAATTTTTGATTTTGTAATAATTTTTGGAATATTTTTAGAATTTTGAAAAAAGTTTGATTTTATTTAATTTTTACAATATTTTTGGAGTTGTAAAAGAAATATGAATTTGTGATTAATATTTTCTCGAAACGCTAAATGGAGAGGTTTTTGAGTAGTTTGCTGAGTGTATCATCTTTTCACTAAATTATGTTAATTTATGATCTGTTATAATTTTCCGACAACGTATTAATGTTTCGTGTTAGTTTTGTAATACATATCTAAACAGAGATAAAAAAATATTTGTACTTTAACAAAGATATACATCGCTGCCCAAAACTAAAAACCATGTCCTCATAAAAGTTTTTTGCCGAAAACTATATCAAAATCCTTAACCCAGACCGAAGTCTTGATATCTCAGAGCTGTGAGATTTCAGCCCCTCCATATTTTCCATATGTAATAAGAATAAATGATACACTAAACCCCGTATTTAAACAAAAATTAACCTTAACAGTTTATTGAAAATATGCATTCTAGAAATTATTTGATTTTCAACAAAATACTCTTGAAACATCAAAATTAAATTAAGAAATAACAAAACCCGGTAATATACGACAGCATAAATTATTTATTTAGAGGGATTTCGAATGCTACCGTTACCAACATAAATTGAAAAAAAAATTATTTAATGTCAATTATCAAAAATTTCAATACCATAACAACACCAAGAATGATAGACATAAACCCAAATCTATTTGTAAACCCAAAAATAAACGAAAAATATTTACTTTAACGATTTTAACGACAAACTCGTTTTTCTAAAAAAAAAAAAGAGGACAACGTGAAAAACGAATAGAACTTATCAGGATATAACGATTAAGTTTAATATAATCCTCCTTCTATCTAACAATAGATTGGGGTGGAATCGAATACCAACTATAAATGTATATTATAGTGAAAACTGTCTATTTATATGTATATACATATATCATGTTTGTGCTTTTTAGGTTTATTTTTCCAACAAACAAAACTTTTAATGCTTTTTTGTATATTATCCTCATACTTGAGAAAAGTGTTAAAATTTCATTTCATGTTTGTGGTTAGAAATTGTATTCTGTTTGGTTTTCTCATTTCTCTGTCAGTAATATAAAATTTATAAATGAAAATTTTTGGAAAAAAGGAAATTTAAATTTTAAAGCCTTAATGTTAATGTAATTTTTATACGAAAATCTATAGGATTAGATGATAAATTAACACTGTAATCCGAAAGAAAAGTGATAATATCGTTCAATGGATTACGTATATTGGAGCTTTTTTATTTATTTGATTGTGGATTTTGATTAAAATTAAAACTTTTTTTTTGTGTTTTGTTTTTGTATAACTTAATCAAATTTTATGATGAATTTTATTCGCATTGCAAATATTTTCGAATTAAATCCATTTAATTCTTCATAATTATTTTTAGGAATAAAATAAATTAAAATTTGTTTAATTTAAATAAACTCGAACTTTGTAATTAATATTAACTTAATGAAATTTTTTATTAGACAAAGTGTCCGAGTGCAATCAAAATATTTTCACTTTAAATTTTTTTTATATTTTATCATACCAAGTTTTCAGATTAATTAAAACGAAACATAATAAAACGAAAAATTATAGCTTTTTAATGGAAAAAGGAAGATTTTGTCTTTAATAATAAAGGAAAATGTTTTAATCAATTTCATTTGTGTCTCTTTTGTATAATTTTTTATTAAATTAATTTTAAGTGATTTTGTTGGCTGGTTAAATAGCTGAACGTCGTTATACAAACACATGATACCTTATAGTTTAGTGCCGTATGTAAAAGTACTTGGTTGACTATTAGTTTCAAAAGATAATACGAATGATTCCAATTAGATAACATCGTTATCAATGATTTTTATTTGTTCATTACAGCTGAGAATGATAATATATAAACTGAATTGAAATACATTTATATGATAGATAATGCAATCACTTATTCTAATTTACTTACTTTATTCTAACAACTAATTCATTATGTGTCTTAGAACGAAATTTTAGTATGGTTTGGAAGAGAATAAACAAGTGAACTAAAATAATAATGTATTTGAATTAAGTGAATAGCGTGTGTTTGAAGCTCAGTTTTCATAAAACTAAGCCGGATGGATCTCAAAGATCAAAAGGTAACTATTTGCATTTTTGATTTCACAAATTTACTGAAACAATAGTGACTCTTATCACTCTGGCTTTTACATTCCATTGAGAATTTGGAAACACCGAAAATTCATCTGGTTAAATAACTAATTGACTTCAGTTTTAACATCATTTGGCATGGCATCTTAAGTGAGGCCATCACTCCATCAAACCTCATCTCGTTGTTTTGGAACATTTTTCTAATCAGTCGCAGAGATATAGATTAAAAACAATTCTAGATTTAAAATGCCAAAAACTATTATATATTTATGAAGAAAATTTTTAAACTTTTGCTAATTTTTATAAAAAATGGCAATAACTACGAGAGTAATTCTAATTTATTGAGTTATTTCCCGTGATTATTTAAGTCAAATATTTTATGAAGCCAATATTTCCTAACAACATGAAAAAATATTTAAGCTATGTGGTTATTCTCAAAGTATGTTACGAAAATTTGCAAAACGTAGAACTCAATTCAATACAACATAAATGAAACACCATATCTTCTGCATCTTCATAACGATGATCCTTGATTTATGATCATCAAAACAAAACAAAATACAACAACAATCGAGTGAAAATAATATAATTGTTGTTGTACTAATAGTTAAAGGACAGTAAAAAATTATTTCTTATTTTGTTATTGGAACATTCCAGACTAAAGGTGTTAGATTTGTTGAGATTGTATGGAATTTAGTATGCAGGTATTTTAGACAGAATGGTATTATTTGTAAACATAACGTTGTACTGTGTATATAAAATCGTGTAAGTTGAAGTTATTTTAAAATTAGTTTTTGTAAATAAAGATTTAAGTGTAATTGAGTAGAAATATTTTGGGTATTATTTTGAACGTTGGGTTACTGGATATTTCTACAATCAACCGTTGGAGTTTCTAAAGCTATTGAAAGAATATTCTAGTTAGGATTTAGGAATATTGTTTGCTGTATTGTTTCCTGTTGTTGTGGAACAGTTAGGAATTTGAATACTTAATAAAACCTGGTGTGTTTGCTTACTAATCAGTGATCGAACTCAGAAAGACATTGGGAATTACGTTTATCGAATTGAGAGTAAGGCAAATTCGAAGGAAGGGTAGGAAAACGTAACAATAAATTATATTAATTTAGTAAATTAGTTGTGATATAACATCACTCCGATGGAAAATCTCCCATCATGAACATAAGAACTGAATCTAAAAAATCATGGTGCAAATTATGAAATTGTTTGCAATCCATACAATTTTCGACCGATCTAGTTTCGAACCAATGAGAAAATTTTAAACTTTAAAAAATTTTATCATTCTCATCAGGGCTAGTTGACATTTTTTTTGGTAGTTTATCTAGTTAGCTAGCCCTGCTGAGAATGATAAACTTTTTTAAAGTTTAAAATTTTCTCATTGGTTCGAAACTAGATCGGTCGAAAATTGTATGGATTGCAAAAAATTTCATAATTTACACCATGATTTGTTATATTCAGTTCTTATATTAATGAATTATATTATATATAATTATATATTTATATTATTATAGACGAAACACAACGTTTTTTTTTTCAGAAAACTTAAGTTTTTTAAAAATATTTCTTGTATACCAGAATATATATTATATATTAAATATTGTATACCAGAATATAATATTGCCCCAGACCAAGGTTTGTCGACAAAAAGAATAACATTAGCGTATGCATATATTTCACAAAAGTGGTACTATCTACTATATATACATAGACAATTTATATCTCAACTCTATATTATTACTTATTAGCGAATGCTTTATATTAATTTCCCTTAATAAGAAAGTTGAATGAGTCAAATATTCTATTCATTATGCCACTCTGCCGCTCATAATTTAAAACATTTGCTACAATTAATTCTATTTTGGGAAACCGTGCAAAAGAAAACCCGGTTGGTCAGGTTTTGTTATACGATTTGTTTGAAAAAATTACAAATATTTTGGTCAAAGGTTTAACATATTTTTTATTTCAAAATTTATAAAATGTTTATTTTCGATTTAGATTTTTTTTAATTATATTGCTTGCGGCGAATAAAAATAGAGTATGATGCACGGACGTAAGCTACTTTGGACTTAATATGGGGGCAGAAACCTTAGTTTTACGTTCTTGCATCATAATGTACTATAGATAAAAAACGTGATCTACGCAGGTGAAAAAGTCGAAATTTGAACTTGAACTAAATTTGAACTAAGAGGTGTTAATTCGTGTTCTTCAGATATTTAATTTTAAAGATTTTTAGTTCGATTAAAATTCTAATTGTTCATTATTTTCTCAAACTTCAGTGGTTAAAATTTTTTGATGATAAAAATTGTTTTGTTTTGATGATAAAAATTAAAACGAAAAAATAATGAACAATTAGAATTTTAGAATGACTAAAAATCTTTAAAATTAAATATCTCAAGAACACGAATTAACGCCTCTTTGTAAATTTGATATATTTTAAAGGAAGGTTAGAACTATATTTAAAAAATAAAAAAAGTTAAAATTTAATTGATTTTAAAATTTTTTGTTAATGGAAGTTGTTTGAAAAAATGAAGAAAAATTCGAATTTCAGCCGTACTAAAAATCTTTAAAATTAAATATCTCAAGAACAAAAATTAACTGTTCTGAGTTAATTTGATATATTTTAGAGTAAGGATAGAACTATTTTCAGAAAAAAAATTAATTAAATTCCAATCGATCTTTGACCCTAGCGCCATCTTTAAAACAGTTTTTTTAATTTTTTTATTTAAAAATTAATTATACAAACAATAAATTATTTTTTTTTCAAACGACTAATTAATCATCTATCAAACAAGTTTGATGAAATCGGTATAGCCGTTCTTGAGCAATTTAATTTCAAAGTTATATCGGATTGGCAGAATTTTCATTTTATGTTGGGGTGCCCCTTTGCTCAAACTATGCACTTTAAAAAAATTTTGAAATAAGCTGTATTTTTTATTTTGTCCATACTACTTATATGCCAAGTTTAAGGAAAATCAAAAATGGTCAAGTTTTCACAACTCTGTCTAGAACACGTTTTTCATCTATAGTTTATTTAAAGTTTGATGGATGTCACAAATAACAAATAGTAGATTATGATGCAACAACGTAAAGCTAATGTTTTTGGATCTATATGGAGTTTACAAATCGAAGCGATAGCAGAGATTTGAACCCAAATTAAGTCCAAAATAAAAATCTATCTAAATTAAAATTAAAAAATATGGAGGGACTGAAATCTCACAGCTCTGAGATATCAAGACTTCAGTCGGGGTTAAGAATTTTGATATAGTTTTCGGCAAAAAACTTTTATGAGGACATGGTTGTTAGTTTTGGGCAGCGATGTATATCAAACATAATTCTTTGTTAAAGTACAAGTATTTTTTTTTAATCTCTGTTTAGAAATTTATTACAAAACTAACACGAAACATCAATACGATGCCGGAAAATTATGACAGATCATAAATTAACATAATTTAGTGAAAAGATGATTCACTCAGCAAACTACCCAAAAACCTCTCCATTTAGCGTTCCGAGAAAATATTACAAAATCACAAATTCATATTTCTTTCAAAATTCCAAAAATATTGTAAAAATTAAATAAAATAAAATTTTTTCATAATTCTAAAACTATTCCAAAAATTATTACAAAATCAAATATTGAAACTTTTTTCAAAATTCCAAAAATATTCCAAAAATTAGAATAAAATCAAATATTTAAACTTTTTTTAAATTCTAGTAATATTCCAAAAATTCTTAAAAATTCAAAAATTGAAACTTTTTCCAAAACTCTAAAAATATTGCAAAAATTATAACAATATCAAAAATTGAAACTTTTTCCAAATTTATAAAAATTATAATAAAATCAAAAATTTAAAATTTTTCAAAATTCTAAAAATTTTCCATAAATTCTTACAAAATCAAAAATTGAAACTTTTTCAAAATTCCAAAAATATTCAAAAACTATAACAAATTCAAAAATGTCCATGTCCAATTTCATTTTCATTTTCAGCAAACTATTCACAAACCTTCAATTTAGCGATTGGTGAAAATATTACAAAATCACAAACTCATATTTCATTCAAACTTCCAAAAATATTGTAAAAACTATAATAAAATCAAATTTTTTTCAACATTCTAAAGATATTCCAAAAATTATTACAAAATCAAAAATTGAAACTTTTTTCAAAATTCCAAAAATTTTAATAAAATCAAAAATATTCCAAAAGTTCTTACAAAATCAAAAATTAAAACTTTTTCCAAAATTCTAAAAATATTGCAAAAATTATTACAAAATCAATAATACAAACTTTTTTCAAAATTCCAAAAATATTTCAAAAACTATAACAAATTAAAAAATTTCCATGTCCAATTTCATTTTCAATTACATTTACGTTATGAAAACAACTACATTTTTTTTCCCAAAAAATTGGCTTAAAATCAATGAAATCATTTTTTGACACGCTTGACATAATTTTTTTAACAAACTTATAATGCCATAATTCTTTATAATAATAATATGGTTTCATGTCATACAAATTATAGATTTTATTTTTTCCAAAAAATTGGGTAAAAAAATAAATAAAAATCTTTCTTTTGACACACTTGACAACAGTTTTTTGACAAACTTATAATGCAATAATCTAGATTTTGGTCTCACATACCAATCCCGACCATCAAAATTTCTCCAAATTCAATGTTCCTACTCGTAATCACTTAAAATGAAGGTTTTTAAGCAAAAAATATGCAAATTTCCTTGTTTTGACACCCTTGACGATTTTTTGACACACTTCCGGTACATTTAGCAAATGAAACGGAACAGCGGTGTCATGCAACCCAAATCAGGATCAGCCTCCTCGTCAACTCGAGGATGAGAACGTGTCGGTGGAAAGTAATACTGGTGTGGTGTGGAGAAGAATAGCTCTAATCTAGGCAGTAATTAGCACTGTTGAAGCGAGGAGCAGTACAGCACCAATAGTGAGCACCATGCCAAAACACAGTACAAGGAGTAGAAGACATAGTGGCCAATCTTTACCACGCCTGGGGGGCTGGACGTCCTATTGAGGCGAGCATTTCCTCGTGGAGGCGTTGTCTTCAGAGCACTCAAAGAGGACACCTAACTATAGGAAGCATCGGTATAGGACATTTCATAAATAACTCTAGAGTCTGATATGAACTTTTCTTGTCGAATCAGAAATATTAAATAGAAAGTATGACGCAGAAACTATCCTTGATTTGAAACCCTAGGAATACAAGATGGAACCAACTTGCAGAGAAATTTAAAGAAAATTCACAGCTAATAACAGTTAGAGGGACAGTTAAACATCATACCGTGCTGGAATAATGTGTTGCATTTCCGTTGTTAGATCAACGGAAGGAGAGCTATTTAAGCTAACTTGAGAATAAGCTACTATCTGTAGATTTTGATAGATCTGTAGACATTTAAGGAGCCTTCAACAACACTCCAACAACACTCCGACAACATAGAGCTGTAGAAAGGCTCTAATAGAGAAAAATGATGGCAGCACTACAACTGAATAGATGTGTAAGATGCTGACAACTAGGGAGCAAAATCTAAGACTGTTGATTGCAAAACCAGTCTTGTCACTACAAAAGGTTGCCAAAAGAGCGGAATTTCATCATTTTTTATATGAAGTTAAGTAGAAGATGAAATTCTGACTATCTTAAGTAACCTTAGAAGCATCAAATTTCTTTGATTACATAGTCATGTAATGTCCGTACGTGGATTACATAGTCATTATCGTCAGAAGTAAATTCGTGGCGATACTGTGTACTTTTTTACAGAGTAGACTTAATCTGGTTGGCACATGGTGATAGAAGTTCGATAAAATATATATATTGAGGTTGTAACGACGAACTATTTCGAGTATTCATCAAAATAAGAATATCCATTTTTAAAGAAATTCAAAATGATTTGCCAATTTATTTCGGTTCCAGCCTTAAAATTAAACAAATATAAAACATTTTTTAGTTAATTGCTTTGTTGCGTAACACAATATCATTTTTGATGAACATTTTTTGTCAAACTTAGTAATAGTATTACATACGGGTTAATACGGTTGTTCCAATTTATGAGAGGTTGAATTATTGTATGTGGTTAAAGAGAAATTGTTTATTAATATGAGGTATGGAGATGGGTTGACCTGCATTTTATATTGAGATGAGATGAATTTTAAATTTGTCTGTAATGAAAAGATAATAAAAAAAGAAACAAGAGTTGAAGAATCTTACTATTTACACTCGATCAAATGTTCGATCGGGTTATTATGTAATTTAAAATAAAAAGATAATTAAGTAAATTTAAATCAAAGGCTAAACATTTATATTATCGAAGTCAAATATTTGTAATAATAGTTGAAATTTATTAAAATAGATTTAAAAGTTGTTTTCTTAAGAATATAAATTCCGCAGCTCTGTAACTATCGGTGATTTTATAAATAATACCAAAATAAAATGTTTAAATAGAAAATATATATTTGCCGAATCAACATCTTTTAATTTAAATAGTTGTTCTATTAGAAATCATAGATGTGTGCTAATATGGATGATATTAATTTGATGTTATGACACCAAATAATTTTTTTTTAATAAATGACCGATTATGTGCAACGATCGTGGTGATATTATATATAAAGCTGAAAATGTGATTAATATGGTTGGATAATGTGAGGGGGATAATTTTTATTTGGTATTAGCTACCTAATTACAGTGGCGTACGCAAGGGAGGAGGTTTTTGGGAGTTTGAACCCCCTCATACTGCATTAAATCGGTTAAAAAATTATTCTAATAGACACTTACATGGAATTAGCATTTCAATTTACTATAGTAAACACCTAATTGTCTCTATCAGATCCCCTATTTCATAATAATAGTAAATATTTTGTATATGTTTGTATATAATGTTAAAAATTAAATTTTCTCAGACGCCCCCTAAAAAATTCTTTTTGGTCAAAAAACTACGAGGGTAATTTTTTTTAAATCAAAAGAACACGTGTCGCAAATTCATCGAAGTTGATTTTTTGATACAATCGTATATTTTTTTAAATATCTTATACAATATAAAGATTTAAAAAAACTGGTATAAGCAGTTTTGTAGGAAATTTAATTTTCTACAAAAAATATCGATGTCATTTTTTTTCCTGAAATGTATAGTTCTGATGATATTTTGAAAAAGAACTTGTAAATTTTCGTAATTTATAAAAATCATAAAATGATATATAATAAATAATAAAAAATAATCGTGACAAGAAAAATCAAAATTAATACTTTTTTGTCAAAATTTTTATCATTTATTTTTAGGAGTTTCGAAGAATTTCGAGTTTTATTTCAAAACATCATCAGAAATAAACGTTTTAGGATAAAAATGACCTGGAAAATTAGATTCCCCTCAAAAATGATTATGTGATTTATTTTTAAAATCTGCATATTTTATGAGATATTCACGATTTTATCAAAAAATCAATTTCGATGATTTTGCGGCACGTGCTCTTTTGATTTAAAAAAAAATTGCCCACGTGGTTTTTTGACCACAATTTTTAACAACCAGTCTAGTATGTACATATTATTTAATCTTGAATACAATTTGAATATATATAAAATATAAAAAAACATAAAAATAAAATTGAATTTTTTATCTAAACCTAAGGGGCTAAGGGGAAGGGCCTTAGCTAGATCCTGCGTACGCCACTGCCTCATTACATGATGATAATAAAGATTGGAATATGAGAGGAAATATCAAGTTGGAAGTCTGCAAACAGTTATAGTCGAATGTTATATTAGATTAATAGTTTGTTTTGGAAGAAAGAAATGGAATTGACATTAGTTGGTCTTCAATATACAGGCAGAACAATATTTGTTAATATTATTGCACCGGGAATATATTAGTGAAGTTCTACCTAGAACACCTTCTCTTAGGAACTTATCATATAGTGAATATATGATAAGTTACTAAGAGAAGGTGTTCTAACTAGATACTAACCAGGAAGTAGACAGGTGGGGTACAATTGATCTTTTTGGTCGCAGCACAGGCTTTCACCATGACTGACTAATATAATCTAATCTAATCTAAGTAGGCAGAGAGGCCCGACTATTTTCTTTCTCGTATTATGTCTCACCATTGATATTAGGCAAATAGTTACTTTTCTTATCGTCAACAATCGATTGTTTAATAAATCGATAATTTTGTTACTAATTACAGTTGTTTACAGTGGTTTTAATCCTCTAATTGCAATTAATGCCCTCAAATCAGATAGATTAGGTCTAACAAATCAATAGAATAAAAGTTTAAATACAAATTTAAATAAATATCGATTTATAACAATAGTAGTTTAATCAATGAGTGAATAATGAAGTAGTTTATTCTCAAGCAAAAGTTTAAAATTTGAGCGAGGCACGAGCGAGAATTTTAATTTGCGAGAGAATAAAATTCATTATTCACGAATCGATTACAATACTTTATTCTCTGACAAAGATTTTATTATAAAAAAGAATTGTGTATTATAAAAAATAAAAACATTTTCTTCAATTAAAACAATAAATCTTTATTGTTTTAATTGATAAATCAAATTTCTTAATAAAAAAATCCTGATGATAAAAAAAAAACGCCCTTCTCATACCATCAACCTAGTTCAACTAAACGAAATAAGAGAATTTAAATTAAAATTTGATTTTTGAACAAAACTTATCAAAGCAATTGTGATTATAATTTGAAAATAATTTTAATGAAATCAAAACAATTTGACCAATTGGAATCATACCAATTGAATAAAATTTTCATTAGGCAATAGGTTAAGTTCATTAGGCTATAGGTTAGAAAACAATACAATAATACATTCTATTATTATCGAAAAAACATACAAATAAAGCTGATATAATTAAATGGAAGAGAATAAAAAGTCATTAGTCGATGAGTATTGTCTCACAAAGCAATTAAGGTACTCTAATACAGAGTGTTTCTCTAATATTTTTTAACTGGAAGATATTTCAACTTATTCTAGCCTATAATCTGTTCAATTCCCACAACAAAATTACGCAAACAAAAAAAACAGACCCGAACAATCTAATAATGAAGTCGAAATTTTTTAAGACGGTGAATTGTATACACAATTTATAAAAAATAATCCTTTTCCAGTTTATGGAAAATAATTTTCATGAAATCTTGAATATTGGTTACATTAATAAATCATAATTGATTGAGTGTTAATCGTTTAGTAATTACGCAAAGGAATTAAGCTTTCAAATTATTAAACAAGAAGCATGATGTTTGGGTTGTTATATTTTCTTATTTTCATATATATTACAGTTTTACTTGATTTTAAAACAACATTCCAGTAAAAGATTTTATGCCATATACCAGTCTATGTGTGTTGAGTGGGGAGACCTGGGTTTGACTTCCATCAACACACCGGTTTTTCAATTAACCGATAGTCTATTAATATGGTAAATTGAATAAATTGAAAAAAAGACTATGTGGACATATCACCCATGTATAAAACTAATCGAATAAAATTAAGTCAATTCAAGTAAAACTGGCAAGTTATTGCTTGCTCGATAAATCGAGTCTTTATATGACTCTATGTGTGGGCTTTAATCATTGAAAATAAAGTGTATCAAGGTCAAGGAATATGCCACTAGATGGATTATTGGTAACCCTATTTTAGTATTGTCCTTGCAAATTTTTAAAACAAATTTGCTCTTTATCTTTTTTTTTATTTTTATTTTCTCTATCCTGTCATAAAATATGGGCCTATGTCATATTTTATATGTGATGGGGCCTTGTTCTTAAAAGGTTTTTATGTGTTTTTGTGACACATATTGTAATTCCTACTAAACAACACATTTTAATATAAAAATAGAAGTAATAGTTGAAACTATTTGTTCCAATTAAATTTACCTTTAAACTGGATTACCAATAAATTTCATTGCCTTTTGTTACTAATAAATCTTTACCGTAAAAAACTTTTGTTGATAGTAGAAGGTAGCACAAATTTTTTTTTTGTAACACATGCATAAAAAATATTCAATTTTGTACTAGAATAGAATAAATGAAAAAACTACTTTTCCGCACATATGACCAAAAAATATTTTGTAAGCCTGGCACGTACGCCGCCTGCATGTGAGATTTGTAGTTAAATCTATCCTATATATAATATTTTATAGCACTAAAATATCAAAATAATAATTTTAATAACTTACCATATAGTAAAAACAACTTAAACACATTGCATCATTTGAATTGCAAGAAAAAACAATTTATTTGGGTTTTCAAAGTTTACAATTTTGACAGCTCTTAGTTGGATTCTAGTTGGAGACTATGCTTTTTTATAAAACCGGTTGTTGAATTCCTATGTTTATTTATTACCGGTAGTTGGATTCTTATAATTCACAAATATTACAACCAAGATGACGCACTTTAATTATTTAAATATCTTAAATTTGTTTATAACTTTGTTAAATAAATGATTAAATTAACAATTAAATAAATATTTATAAATTTTCTGCATTTGTTACAAAAAATAGTGTGCATTACTAGTGCGAATGCGTTTTCCAAATGCGAGTTATTGCTAAACTAACTAACTAACTCTAAATTGCTAAACTAACTCTTGTTTGGAAAACGCATTCGCACTAGTAATACAATCTACTTACTATTGCTTGTTGTAAATGTTCATAATAAAAATGTAATTTCGATTTCTTTATCCGCCTTAACATGTTAGCTTGTTTTTTATTTGTTTTCCCCTATTTTAAATAGTATGACAACAAGCAATCTTTATTATCTATATTATTATTTTCCGCACGCATTAAAATTTTATAAACGTTAAAATTTCGAAGGAAATTTTTATGAAATAAAAGTAAATGAATAAATTTTCATAATTTTATTATCCTATAAATTATTCGTAATTTTATAAAAGATTAAATTTTTTTATTTCGATTATTTTCTTACTGGTCATCCCCATTTCCTTTACTTTCTTCTTATTCTATAAAAATCAATAACTTAATGTAACAAAAAGCAACGATAAAATGGTTTAAAATGAAAATTTAAAAAAAATTCTTCTTAAAATTCTAAGATTAGATTGTATTGAAAGCATTCTTATTCTTTAATCAATGTAATCCATTTATTTGATTAACGTTAATAATAATTTATTTAGACTTCAAAAAATCAGTAAAGATTACAACATTGAGAAAAAGAAATGTTGTGACCAGTCGGCGAAGAAAAATACGACGCACGTACACCTATGAATAATCTCTCCCTTTACGCAATTCCTCTTTCCCCTCCTACACCTTACATTAACACAAACATAATTTTAGCTCAGAATAAGTATTCTTTTATTGCTTAAATGCTTAATGGAGTTGTTTATGTTCTCCAGCAAAAGCTTAAAACAATTTGCAAATTTTTGATGGAATAAATTTCATTAAACACAAAATCAATACAATATTTTATCTATTGAGCAATTTCACGAAGATTCAACAACGTTTTGACTTGACCCTTTTTAATTTTGATTATTTTTTGTTTATAGATAGTCTTTGATAAATAAAAAATACAAGTTCTCTTAGAATTTTTTTTTCGACCAGCGGTCTTCACAGGGTGCCCCTCAATTTTTGTTATTTTGTGATGTGAGTGCATTTTGACGAGCGATTGTAGAAAAACTACTCAATCGATTTTCATAAATGATATGTCGTTGAATAGGTATTAGAACAAAGTTTTTAAAAATGTACACTGTTAATTTTTTGAAATAATTTTTAACGGTGTAACATAAGAAAAAAATGGTGTAATTGAAAAAAAGATGGCATAGCCTTTTTTTTTTTTTAACTAAATTGAAGCTTATTTTATATCTAACAACTTGTGAAAGTTTAGGACTAGCATCATTTTTTGTTTTAGAGATAAAATTCGTTGTGCATATGACTGTCGGGAATCAGTTTTTTTTGTTCTGAAGGAAAATTATAAAAATGGCGATTTTTAGATTCAGATTTTTTTTTTATGTTAAATATCAAATATTTTATTATTAAATGAACTTTTTAAAAAGCAATTTCAGTCAAGTTCAGCAAAATTTTGCGACATTTTGACTCGACCCTTTTTAATTTGGTTTATTTTGGTCTATATTTAAAAAAATTCTACTTGAAGCCGTATTTTTCATTTATCAAAGGCTATCTATAAACTAAAAATAAACCAAATTAAAAAGGGTCGAGTCAAAATGTCGTAAAATTTTGCTGAACTTGACATATGCACAACATGAACATATGCACAACGAATTTTATCTCTAAAACAAAAAATGATGCTAGTCCTAAACTTTCACAAGTTGTTAGATATAAAATAAGCTTCAATTTAGTTAAAAAAAAAAAAAAAAAAAGGCTATGCCATCTTTTTTTCAATTACACCATTTTTTTCTTATGTTACACCGTTAAAAATTATTTCAAAAAATTAACAGTGTACATTTTTAAAAACTTTGTTCTAATACCTATTCAACGACATATCATTTATGAAAATCGATTGAGTAGTTTTTCTACAATCGCTCGTCAAAATGCACTCACATCACAAAATAACAAAAATTGAGGGGCACCCTGTGAAGACCCCTGATCGAAAAAAAAAATTCTAAGAGAACTTGTATTTTTTATTTATCAAAGACTATCTATAAACAAAAAATAATCAAAATTAAAAAGGGTCAAGTCAAAACGTTGTTGAATCTTCGTGAAATTGCTCTATTTGAAAAAATAGCATATCAACTTTATTTGTATGTTTTTTCCACTATAATAGTATGCATTATTGTATTGTTTTCTAACCTATTGCATTATTCAACTTAATCTATGATTGTATTAATCAAATTGTTTTGATTGTATTCAAATTATTTTTAAAATTACAATCACTATTTTGTGTTCTCAAAAATCAAATTTTAAGTTCAATTCTCTTATTGAATTTAGTTGATTGTATGGAATGGAATGCAATCTACTGAATTGCACAAAAAAACATAGTAAACAAGAAAAATAAATTTGTTTCTATTATTTTATCCACGACTCGACTACTAAAGAATATATGCTTTCCATGCGTATGTATTCCATTGTAATTGCATTCATTCCAAAACTAGTGATTATAATTAAATTCTTCAGTTTATAGTTTATTAAATATTCCCCTAACAAATTAAAAACTTCATTTGTTGGTATAGTAATATCAAAAGGTTAAAACGAGAACAATACATAATATATAAAATATAAATATATATAAAATATATAATATGCTATCTATGATGCATGTTTTTCAATATGGTGATAAAAACTTTAGCAGGCAACCTGGAAATTAAGCGAAATATTTTGAAGTCGTGGATAAAATAGCATCTTGTATTCACATGGCAATTCTTCACTCGGATGATTCCCTCCACTCGCTACGCGTGAAGAATTGCCATCATTCTCAACTCATACAAGAATCTACTATTATCGAATTTAGAGTAAGGCTAATTCGAAGTGAGATGTAAAAAAAACGTAACAATATTTTTAATTTTAACTAAGTACAATGATCGGAATCGATCGGAATCGTAAAAAGTTTTTGAAGATTCAAATTAAATGTTAATTTTTTACGTTGATAGAATTAATAGAACTTATAATGGTTTTAGGATATGATCAGTACTTAGTAAGGTGTTGCATACAGGCTTATTTGTAAAGTAGTATTTTCCCAATAATTTTTTTGGAACACGTCTTTAATTTGTTATCATTCATAAGAGCGCATAAGTGTAAGCCAGATAGACAGTTATCTCTTATAATACCAGTGCATAATAGATACATACGATAAAGATCAAAACTATTATTAAAAAAATATAGGTATGATTTAAGCCTGTGTTTCTCAACCAGCGGTCCACGTACCATTAGTGGTCAGCAGAAAAAGATTAGTGGTTCATTCTATATATAAGCTATAGGCTAAATTATAGCTATATAAGCTATAATTTTATTTTATTTAAGCGCTTTTTTCGCTTCTCAAATGTGAATACTTTTACAATTTGAAATGCTTTTTCTACGATAGCAAATTAGAATTCTATTTTCATACAGGCTTAATCCATTAATGCCTTGTGAAAATGTTTCTTTCTACAAAATCATTTTCGCTAAATAATAAATTGTTGTTGCTATGGTATTTTCATGTAATTTTGTAAAGTTTTTAAATCAAATCAACCATGAAAAAATAGAATATAAATTTTGAATGTTATGTTGTCGATTTCAAATTTAATAATTCATAATAGATATCGTTTATATATTTATTATCGTAGAAACAATTTCATTTAATACGCGGGATGAAAACCTTTTACGTTTACGTGAACAAATTTTCAATCACGAAAAAACAGCAAAATGTACTATATATTTTTAATATCGTTCTTACTCGTCAGAGAAAATTTTTTATGTGTATTATTTCACTCCTTTGGAGTCGATTTTATTATTTTTTATTATTTTCTTTCATTCCATATGCAGAGAACTTTCTTCGTACTTTTTCGTCAACCTTTTTTATTGTTATGTTTTAATAACAATAATGCATAATTGGAAAAACATTCAGAAAAATTGTCTATTTTTATTTTAATACGAAAAAAAGGTTTATTTTTGTTTTTGTGTTAATTGTGTTCGTTATTAGTCTTAATAGCTGTTAATTTTATTTTGTTGTGAGATTGTTTTTTATTTTATTGGATCAGACTTTAATGATTTATTTTATTTTTTGAGCAAAAGTTTGTAAATTTTCAAGAGAAAAAAATTTATTAAAAACGCAACCAATACAACGTTCTATCCTTCCGACAGAGTAACATGTATTAATTTAAATTGAATTATTTTAAAACTCATTGAAGTAAAACGATTAAAAATACAGCTACTTATATTTTATTTATTTTGTACAGTTAATTCCAAACAATTAAACAAATTTTATTCATTTTCAATACCTATTTAATTCTTTGGTATTTTGAAAATGAAGGAACCTACATTGAAAGACATCAAATTTTTTACTAATGATAGTTCAGAAACCAAAAAATCAATCATAAAAAACTAATTTTTTCACAAAGGAAATTCAGTAGTAGCTTTTGCCTTTTTCAATATTCGAGAGAGGGACATGCGCAGTAGTTTGAATTTATTGGTTTTTAAATAATCAGAGTGAAAATGTATTTGTTGATTTTTATAAAACACAATCAAATTATTTATAAAATACAATCAAAAAAATTATTTCACAGTTCAGTACAATCAAACAAATTGTTTTATTGTGTTCCACAGCATTCACATAACAAAATGAAATGAATAGCTGTTACTTTGATTCTATTAACACTAATGACGCACACAATTGTGCTTCTAAAAAAACAAAAATAAGCCAATACTTATATTTGCCAAAAGGATAAAACAATTTATATGATTGCATTGAACTCTCAAATAAAGTTTTTTGATTGTATTTTATAAATAATTTGATTGTATTTTATAAAAAAATATAAGAAAAACATTTTCGCTCTGATTATTTAAAAAACAATAAATTCAAACTATTGCGCATGTCCCTTTCTTAAAAATTGAAAAAAGCAAAGGCGACTATGATTAAATTGAATTATATTTTCATTGGGAAAAAAATAGTTTTTTATGATTGATTTTTGGTCTCCCAGTTATCATTGTAGTATTAGAAGTTAGAAATTTGATGTCTTTCATTGTAGGTCATTTCATTTTCAAAATAATTAACAATTAAATAGGTATCGAAATTGAATAAAATTTAATTAATTGCTTGGAATTAACAGTACAAATTAAACAAAATAAAGTTAGTTTTTTTATTCGTTATACTTGTTCTACCAATGAATTTTAAAATATATCAATTTAAATTAATACATGCCGAGCAGAAATTAGTTAGGGAAAGCCTGAATACAGTCAAGGCGTGATCAGGTCCTGGTCAGTTCAGAAAGCGCAAACCTTATTAGAGCAATCTGATGTGTAGCGGGTCTGATTTACAATACCATTCTAGGGTTACCCTTATTTGAATGTATCAGGTGTAGATTTGGTTTTTCGTATATATCATTTCTTGGCTGAAAAGCTATAATAATAGTAATTAAGGTGGTATATGTTTTAATTTTTACCATTCTAATTGAAATCAGAGTTTGAAACGTCCCTCTTATCACTCCTTTACTACGTTCTTTCAGAGCGAGTAACTTAAAAAACATAACACTCCCAAATACAGGAGTGAAAATAAAAAGAATATCGTTTACTCCTATATTGAAAGAAATATTTTTCTCATTCAAAGGCTCATTTTTACTTCAAAATTGATGCTTTCCAACGTAAAAAAAACAAATAATTTTTGTAAATGTTTTGTTCAAGTTTGCATGCATTGTTATAAAATTATATTAAAGGGATGACGAAAATGTACTAATTTTTTTTTTGCAAATGGATATAAAGAAAAATAATTTAAAATATATAAAAAAAAAATTCCAAAAGAGTGAAATCGAAAAACTAAAAATTTCGTTCTTCGAGGAAGAACGATATTGAAATTATAAACATTTTAATTTATGAATACTATTTTGAGGAGTGAAATGAGTGCTCTGATAAAAAAAATTGTAAACCCTGCTTGAATTATACTCTTTTAAATCAATGCAATTACAAGATTTAGAAGAAATTGATTTTGAAAAAAATATTCGACGAAATGTTTTTCAAACACATTATGGGAAAAGGCAGGGTTTACTATTTTGAAATAAAAGATTTCATAAATTTTCTTTAAAACATTAAAACTTGAAAATGAATTCATATGAATTTAATTGAATTTTTATGGATCGTGCAAAAGATGTAAAATGCATTTTCATCATTAGAATCAATTTTATCTGTATTTAAATAACTATTAGTATTAAAGGGTAGTAAAAGTGTTATAGAGAGTCGGCCCTTTTGTTTACTTATTTTCTCGAAACTTCGAGAAATGCAAAAAAGTGTCGATAAAGTTATGAAAATTTGGCCATTATCAGACCCATGTAATATGTTTTGTTTCATTTAGAATAACCTTTTACCTAAAATCTTGCCTAAGTAATCACACACTGAAAAAAAAATTGAAGTTCATGACAACCTCATCTCGAAGTTGGCAGTTGATTATTCATGCAAAGAAAAATTATTTGCAAACAATTTCACTGTGATTGGAACAACTACACGATAACATTTTCCTAACAACAGGTTTATTTAAAATATAAAGTGTTATATCCAATATAACAGTAGTTGAATAAAGATAATAACTATTTCCCTGAAAAAAATTTTCTTTGGCCTTATATCATGAATTTTTCATTTTAAAGTTTAAGTATTTGAAATTAATTGAACTATATTTTATTTTCACATAAATATTTCGTGTGATTGTCTCAACTTCATCGATTTGTAATTGTAGAGTTGTTGAAGCAATTTCGTATTTTGATTCGCCATATGTGACCGTACGGTGACATTGAGACAATTGCATTTCGATTGGAAATAGGACATGTTTTTTTCAGTGCAAATTCATTACCAATAGGAAAAATTATTTTACAAAAACTTTTAAGTCGTGCAGTTTTATTCATAAAAGACTAATTTCTTCTACAATAATATCAACTATTATTTATTATTTACTACAAAGCCATAAATTTTCTCAAAGAACTTGAATCAATCACAACTTAATGAAAAAAAAATTCTTTTAATAAGTAAAGTTTTCTTTAAGGAAAAACAAAACAGAAAGAAATGTTCTTAGCAAGATTTTCAAATTAATTTCAAATGTAAACTAAAAGAAAGACTTTATGAATAATAAAAGTAAAATGTTTTCGTATTTGTATTTAAAGAAGAATTTTTTTAGAAAAATATCATCTTTCGAATCGGTCATTTTCACAACACGGAGAATACGAAGAAAACACTAAAATATAATACGATAATCTAAAACGAATATATGTATTCAATATCTTATCCAACTTAATTCCATTTCAAATCAACTTAAGGAAATAAATTATTTAAGAACTTTGTCTCTTTTATTTATATAAATTTTATATATTGAGTCAATTGTTCACAAGAAATTGGATAGGATATTTATTGATTTCTTGGAATGTTTAAATTTTTGAAATTTTTGAGTATAGAAATATTTGGAAAAGTTTTTGAAAAAATTGTAATAAGTGTAGGTGAACTGGAAGAGCTGTTGAAAAAAAGATTTTTAAACCTAAATAGCAAATAACGTTTTATCTTATGACTCACTAAATCTTATGACGCACTAAAGTATATTTTGCTTTTTCTTTACAGGCAGATATGTTTTGGATATGTGTAGCTAAAAATGTTACATCAAAGGTATGTTTAATTTTTTTTCTTTACTAGTTTTTCATGTAAAACAAGAGAATTTAGATTATAGCTCTTGCCCACAGATGACTTGTCGGCATAATTGATATAATTTTACTCCGAATACTAAAATAAATGCCACACCAATACAAAAATAAATCATACTTTTTATAATTAAATTTTCCTACAACTAAACTATAGAGTGTTATTTATAGCTTTTTCAGTTAGAACTTTTCATAAATATTATGATTAGACACCTTGACAAGAGTGACATAGTAATATAGTTATTAATAACTAATAATAATAATATAATAGTAATATAGTTATTAATAACTAATAATAATAATAATAATAGTAATATAGTTATTACGTACCATTTCGTAATGAAATAATAAATAACCTAATATTATAACATGACAACGAACAACGATTGTCATAATACATAAACAACTATCCGCATATTACACTACAAACGTAATATATATAATAGCCATTTATGTACCAAGGGCGTTATGGAGGTTATTACACTAAGAAATCGAGGCAATCTAGTCTGAGGCCCTCTAGAGACTAGCTGCTTTCTTAATCATTTCAAACTATCATACTATCAACCTTGTTTGCTGTTCAGAAGAAATTAAAAAAATTTGCTGTGTCTATAACAATTAAACAATATTCTTTTAAAATGGATAGGTGAACTATAGAAGTTTATACTTTATACCTCCTATAGAGAAGGTAATTAGTTCTTATATCTGTGAGTAAACACGGCTGTAAGCTCCATTGCTGTTGATTATTTTGAAAGAATGTTTACAGTACTCTGTATTAAATCTCGGAGAGGAATATTGAACTAATAAAAATCATAAAATTGTCAACTTAACCAACGGCGTCAACAACGCCATATCGATCTACAAAGTGGGAGAAGGGAGAGAGACTAAGATAAACACAGAAACATATAAACATTCTTTTAGATTCTGTACTTATTCTTTACTTATCTCATGTACAAAAAATAGAGATTTTATGCTACATGCATCCCACACATTATTAAAATTGACAATCGCGAAAAGAAAATGTTTATTTAATCATGTAGGTTTTGTCATTATTCAAATTTAAATTTGGAAAACATAGAAAAAGGTGTTAACCATGACAACAACCAAACTTCATATAAAAAGCAGGTTGCTTTGATTTTTAAAAATATTTTTATATATGTACATTGTACATCTATAAAATTTCATTTTAAGGTTCCGTTTTTTTAACAGACTTCAAAAAAGAAGGAGTGTGTTTCACTTTGGGTTTTTTTATGTCTTTTGATGTTTGATCACCGATTTATCGAAAACGGCTCATTCCATTTGGATGTTTTAAATTGTATTCTATTTCAGTAGATACCGAAATAGCCCCATATTCTTTTCTATGACATGAAAAATACCATTTTTCAGAAAAATGGAACATAGTATATTTTCCTACAAGAGATGAAAATATTGTTTTTTTCGTGAGTAAACATTTATTCACGAGACGCGCTAGCGTCGAGTGAGACATGTTTACGAACGAAAAACGTTTTTATCTCGCGTAAGAAATGCAATTTTTTCTATGATACTAATATATAATCTATAAACTATACTATAAATTATAAAGTTATAAATCGACAACAAAACATTCAAAATTCATATTCTATTTTTTCTTGGTTACGTTGTTTAAAATACTTTGTAAAATTATATGAAAAACCATAGCAACTATAATTTGTTATTTTTTTACACTAGTGAGTTTACTTTTCGTATAGAAAAAATTGTTTTTTTTAATAAATGTTGATGTATTTTTGGTCACCGATTTCTCGAAAACGATTTGTACGATTTGAATGATTTAAATTGCATTCTATTAATGTCGAATTCTTTTCCCCCAAATCCATAACAAAAATTGATGTAAATCAAAAATTTTGTTCTTTTCACCCCAAAACATCAATTTTTTTCCGACTTACATCAAAAAAAAAAATGTGCATTTTATCGTAAATTGTTTTGACATTACTAATTACAACGAAAATTTAAATTACAAATTTAAATTACATTACAAAGAAAATTTAAAAAATAAACGTTTTGTTAACGACAATTTTATATAACTATGAATTGTTTAATTTTGAAGGATTAATTATTGTGTTTTGTATTATATATATACAATATAATGTAACTAACATTTAACATTTAATAAAATAACTCCTAATACAAGAAAAACTCCAAAATGGATTTATTAGAATTAAAATATTATATTTCATTAGGCACGGATGAAGAAAGATGCATCATAGAAAAAAACGAAGACGCTTTTCTCTAAAATGAAGTAATTTAAATTGAAAACAAATATGAATGAATAAAACAAAATTATTTTATTTACAAACTAATTTAAACTAATATAAAAATTTCAATACGCAATTGCAGAATATACTATTATACGAAATTTTTCAAATTTAAAAGTAGACAACCGCCATTTAAATATCACTAATACAATCATATTTCACAACAACTTTTGTTTTTTGTTCTTTTCAGACCCGAATTTATAAATTGATTTAGAAAAGTGAAAAGAACACCACATAAGATAGATTTGGAGGTTATTCCATATTTTTTCTATGACGTTAAAAATGACGTTTTTATTAAATTGGAAAAAAACTGTATTTTTTAATCCTGTTCGCCGATTTCTCAAAAACGACTCATTTGATTTGGATGACTTAAATTGTATTCTATTAAGATAGATAGCGGTGGTCCCATATTTTTTTCTTAAACGTAAAAAATTCCGTTTTTCAGAAAATTGAAAAAAACTGTATCACTTCGGTCTGAAAGACCTAAGTATTACATTCATGAGCTAAAAGTGAAATTCTTACCCCCACTTTTTTTAGCATTTCTCGACGTTTTAGGACCTACTGATTCTAAAGAAGCAAAAAAAAATGTGTCTGTCTGTCGGCCGTCCGGCCGTCACAACAGACGAAATCTAGAAAACTGCTGAACGGATTTCAAAATTTTTTTTTTCTAAAAATAAGTTTACTCAATGGGATGAGCCGAAAGGACGATGTGTTTGATAACTGTACCGGAAGTGTGTCAAAAAATCGTCAAGGGTGTCAAAACAAGGATATTTTATTACGAGCAGGAACATTGAACTTGGAGAAATCTTGATGGTCGGGATTGGTATGTGAGAACAAAATCTAGATTTTTGCATTATAAGTTTGTCAAAAAATGTTGTCAAATGTGTCAAAAGAAAGATTTTTATTTATTTTTTTGCCCAATTTTTTGGAAAAAAATAAAATTAATAATTTGTTTGAAATGAAACTTTATTATTATTATTGAGAATTATGGCATTATAAGTTTTACCCAATTTTTTTACCCAATTTTTTGAAAAAAAAATAAAATTAATAATTGGTATGACATGAAATTTTATCATTATTATAGAGAATTATGGCATTATAAGTTTGTCAAACAAATAGTGTCAAGTGTGTCAAAAAATGATTTCATTTATTTTTTTAGCCAATTTTTGGGAAAAAAAATGTAGCTGTTTTTATGACGTAAATGTAATTCAACATGAATTTGGACATGGACATTTTTGAATTTGTTATAGTTTTTGAAATATTTTTGGAATTTTGAAAAAAGTTTGTAGTTTTGATTTTGTAATAATTTTTACAATATCTTTAGAATTTTGGAAAAAGTTTTAATTTAATGTTTTTGTTAGAATTTTTGCAATATTTTTAGAATTTTGAAGAAGAATTCTATAATATATAAATTTAAAATTTTGAAAGAAGTTTCAATTTTTGATTTTGTAAGAATTTTTGGAATATTTTTGGAATTTTGAAAAATTTTAAATTTTTGGTTTTATCATAATTTTGGAAAAAACTTTCAATATTTGATATTGTTGTAATTTTGCAATATTTTTAGAATTTTGGAAAAAGTTTAAATTTTTGAATTTTTAAGATTTTTTGGAATATTATTAAAATTTAGAAAAAGTTTAAATTTTTGTTTTTATTCTACGTTTTGGAATATTTTTAGAATTTTGAAATAAATATAGAATTTTTGAATTTTATATATAATTTTAAGAATTTTTTGAATATTTTTAGAATTTTGAAAAAATTTTAAATTTTTGATTATATTATAATATTTATAACTTTGGAAAAGTTTCAATTTTTGATTTTGTTATAATTTATGCAATATTTTTAGAGTTTTTGAAAAACTTTTAATCTTTGATTTTGTAGTAATTTTTGAAATATTTTTAGAATTTTGTTTGAAAAAAGTTTGAATTTTTTATTTTATTTAATTTTTACAATATTTTTGGAATTTTGAAAGAAATATGAATTTGTGATTTTGAAATATTTTCTCGAAACGCTAAATGGAGAGTAGTTTGCTGATTGTATAATCTTTTCACTAAATTATGTTAATTTATGATCTGTTATAATTCTCCAACAACGTATTGATGTTTCGTGTTAGTTTTGTAATACATTTCTAAATAGAGATAAAAAATGCATGTACTTTAACAAAAAGTTATGTTTGATGTACATCGCTGCCCAAAACTAAAAAGCATGTCCTCATAAAAGTTTTTTGCCGAAAACTATATAAAAATCCTTAACCCAGACCGAAGTCTTGATATCTCAGAGCTGTGAGATTTCAGCCCCTCCATATTTCTTTTTTAGAAATCTGAAATCCGATTTTGATTTTGTGTATGACAAACCGTCTTTAGTCATAAGCCTACTAGATGCGAAATGCAAAAAACAATGAACCTTCAAAGATGTGTTGTTTAATGAGTCTAAGAACTCTATAGAAATAGTATAATAATATAGGATTTTGTAGTGTAAGTAGAATAAAAATATAGCATCATGAATAACTATATGTATGGATATGTAAAAAATTCACGAAAAAAACAATCAGGCTTGTAATTAAAGACAGCTGCTATGTTTATAGTTTTTATGAAATAGAAATTGGATAATTTATTCATATTGAGTCATCTATTTTTGAATAGCAGAAATATAAATACATTTTAATTTGTAACAGTGTATGTTTTAAAATGTGAATTGTATGTAATTATAAATGAAAATGTTTAATAATTAATAATAATTTTTAAAAAAGTAGTAGAAAAAGTAGTCTTCTACTCGCCGAAAATCAAATTTTGAATCTCGCGACCATTACCCACCTCGGCTAACGCCTTGGCTGCTAAACTGTCCTCTCGTTTCAAAATATGTTGTTTTCGGCATCGTTGAAGAATATATTATTAATTTTGTATAAATCATTGTTAAATCTGATCTTAAAAGTATTTTTGCAGATATAAAATGCAAAGGGATTTGTTTGTGCGTACATCGTACAAATGGAATGCTTTGCCCGAATCAATAGTCTCGAGTGCCTTCAATCCACAAAGGTTTAAAAAAGCGTCCACCAATACCTCAAGACGCATGTTGTTGTGGGACCTAGATCTTAAAAAGTATCTATGTGTTGTGACACATTTTGTAATTCCTACTACACAACACTTTTTATTAAAAAAAAAAGATATTTGTTTCGTACAGTTGTAAAAATTTATTAAAATTAACGATTCCAAGATTACCAAGAACAATACCATTTAAATGGTAAACTCTTACTAATATGCTTAACTATACGGAATATATTTATGAATCGCTTGACTCTGGCGCTGGTGTTGATGTCATATATATGGATTTTTCAAAGGCCTTTGAGAAAGTTAACCATAATATTCTCCTTCAAAAATTACGTAATTTCGGTCTGAATATAAAGTTTATCAGGTGGCTTGAATCTTATCTAAAACAAAGATCTCAATTTGTAGGCATTAACGACTATGAATCATTTTCTTTCTGTCCTCATTCGGATGTACCACAAGGTTCAATCTTGGAGCCTTTATTATTTATTTTGTTTATTAATGATATTTGCTAATGCTTGGATTGCAAAGCACTACATTTTGCTGATGATTTGAAAATATTTAAATCAATCAAATCCATAGCTGACTGTATAGTGCTTCAAAATAATCTTATTAAAATATATGAGTGGTGCAAAAGTAATGATCTATATCTCAACATTAATAAATGTTTTACCTTTAAGCTTAAGCCTAGATCTTTTCAATTACAATTCATTTATAATATTAACAATTTAACTCTATGTGAAAAACAAAGTATTCGTGATTTAGGCATTATTATGGATAACAAATTAAAATTTAATATACATATTCAAGACATTGTTAACAAAGCTTTCAAAATGCTTGGTTTTGTTATGCGAGTGTGTTCAAATCGTTCGTCTAAAACACTTATTACAATCTTTAATTCAATAGTTCGTGCCTTCATTAGAATATATCTCGCCGGTTTGGAATTCAAAATATCAAACTCATATTGATCATATTGAGAGGGTTCAAAGAAAGTTTACTAGATTTCTGAGCTTTAAATTAAGCTTCCCATATCAACCATACAAAGATAGATTAAAACGATATAATATATTATCATTGGAACAGAGATTCTACCCCTAAAAGCTCACCCGATTTCACTCTCGTAACTCGGATCACCTTTTATTTCTTTTTCCCATGATTTCTTCCTTATCCAATAGTTTTCATGCTGTTACTAAATTTTTCCCTACAAAAAGCTATTTTTTCACTGGTCTATAAGGTTATGCTTGAAAAGCTAACTTTAAATGTTGTTTTCGTTTTGAAGCATCAAAAATATTTATTCTTTTGATGCAAAAACTATTGTATGCTACTACCTAGTCCTGGAGGAATTACACAAACTTATGTTTTGTCCATCCTTGTGTGACGCCTTTTCCGCTCTGTAGCTAATGGTACAAGCTTTTGAAAAACCCATACGCATTCGTAACACAATACACTATTACTTAACTATATAGAAAATAAAAAAACAGAGTAATAGTATATTACGTACCGAGGTGCAAAATATGTAATTTCTCTCGAGAGGAAATACAGTTAACCGAGGCGCGTAGCGCCAAGGTTAACTTAATCTCGAGACAGAAATGACATTTCCACCGAGGTTTGTATACTATTTTATTCACAACAACTAAGCAATCTGTCGAAAAGAAAAAATGTTCGCAATCGAAATTCCTACTCAGGTCGGAAAGTATTACTTTCCAACCGATTGGGAAGTAAAAGTTAGCAATCGCCATCGAAATTTCTACTCAGGTCGGGAAGCGTTACTTCCCAACCGGTTGGGAAGTAAAAGTTAGCAATCAAGTACTTCCCAACTTTTAAAAAGTTGGAAAACGACATATTACTTAGTTGTTGTGAATAAACAAATTTGCACACTTTTTACAAAATGAACTAAAAAGTAATAAATAAAACTTTTTTGTTCGTTGTTCAAAACATGTATTTTCTATTTTAAGGGTTCCGTACTTTGAAAAAGTAAAAACGGTACTCTATTGGTGAGACTTTGGTGTCCGTCCGAATTTCAACATAATTAATTTACTCACAAACTAAAAGTGCTATCAACTTGAAATTTTATACAGTTATTAAATGTGTTTTCCCACGCCTGCTGATAACAAAAAAATTTCAGATATTTGTTTTTATCTATATTTTATAGACATAGATAAGGAGATAGTAAAACAAAAGTTTTTTTAAGGAATCGAGTTTGGTTTAGAAAAATCGAAAAAGCTTAAAATCTTTAAAAAAAAATTTCAATGAACTTTCGACTGCTTAGTTTTTTAGATATTGCCTTTTATTTTCCTTCCCCCCCCCCCCCCCCCCCCTCCCCTTAACTTCAAACATTACACAAGAAAATTTTTGAAAAAATTCATGGTTACGGGCATTGTTGTAAAGATTGAATGAAAACTATAGCGGTCGGCTCATCATTTCAAATGTTACTGAGAGTGGAAATTTTGAAAAAAAATTATTTTTGATGAAAATGTAATATGAAAGGTTAATTTTTTTATAGTCCACAACAATTTTATTTTTGTAATTTTCAAAAGCGCAGTTTTTGAGTTATTTTCAAAAATGTGAAAAAAATTCCCTGGCCCTCCACTTAACTTCGAACATTACACAAGGAAACAATTGAAAACAATTCATGGTTACGGGCAATGTTGTAAAGGTTGAATGAAAACTATAGCAGTCGGCTCATCATTTCAAATGTTATTTTGAGGGGGTTGAAAGTGGAAACTTTGAAACAAAATTATTTTTGACTATGTCTAATGGGGTGTAATATGAAAGGTGATTTTCAAATGTTATTAAGAGTGGAAATTTTGAAAAAATAGTAGATTTTTCAATAAGTGGTGAAAACGTCTCTTTTTGCGTGACTGGACGGTTTGTTAAAGAAACAGTTGAAACTTTGAATAAGTTCAGGAACGCAAAAAGGTTTTTACCACGCATAGAAAACGCTATTTTTTCTACGCTTGTAAATATAAATGATAATATTTACAAATTCATCTACTAAAAACTTACAAGAGCTAACTTTGACAGTGGAACCAAAATAGCAATATTGTATTTACATATAATTTTTAACAGTGGGGTAGGGTAGCGAAATCCGAAATTCGACGTCCACGCCGTGCTGCCTGGGTAATGCTGACAGAATTAGGTTGGTGTATTGGAGACAAGCAGAGTAAAAACTGCTTAGTCAATGACGCTACATCACGGCGAATTGGCGCTCTACAACCAATGCGACTCAAGCGTCTGTTCTCCATGTCAGGGGCGGCTTGGAGCGGGCGTCTGTCTTGAATCAAGCGGCTCGCTATATAAACGTGTAAAAAGGTTGTTTCTGGTGACCTTAATATGCAGAACGGACCCATTGACGACAATTTGGGTTGGGCCTAAGGTTAACACCCTAACCCCGGAAAAAAAAACTAATATGTTAAATTTGGTTATCAGAAAGAGAAAAACAGACCCGGAAAAAACAACAGAATTTTACCTGGACGTGAAAAAGGACCAGACTACCAAATCGGAACGTGGAACGTGCGCAGCCTGAGCGCTCCTGATGCTCTTATAAGTCTAGAAACAGAGGCTGAGAGGTATAGGATGGATGTTATTGCTCTACAAGAAATTAGACAGCCGATAATCGGAAAACAAGATTTGGATAGTCACTATCTATACCGTAGTGGTCATCCTTCTCGAAGAGAATTTGGAACTGGCTTTCTTGTTGGTGCACGCATACAAGAAGCCGTGATGAAATTCATCCCGGTCAGTGAGAAGATCTGCTACCTACGTGTACGCGGTACATATAACAATATTTCTCTTATTGCCGTGCATGCACCAACTGAAGCTAAGACCGTCGACGAGAAGGATAATTTCTAAATAGCACTGGAAGAGGTTATGAAACAAACACCAACACGCGACTTCATTATGGTTCTTGGTGACTTTAATGGACAGGTTGGAAGAGATATCTCTTATGGAAATGTGGTGGGTCACAACAGCCTGCATTTGAATTCGAATGATAATGGTGAGAGAATGACTGAGTTTGCATTATCAAATAATTTGAGAATTGCCAGTACGTTCTTTCCGCATCGATCGATTCATAAGCAGACTTGGGTCTCACCGAATGGAAATACTCGAAATCAAATTGATCACGTTCTAGTAACAACACGTTTCTTTTCGAGCGTTCTGGATGTGCGATCCTTTAGAGGTGCATACATTGGAAGTGACAACTTCCTTGTATGTGCAACGATAAGGTTCCACTTCCCAGGCATTCCAAAATTCAATCAACGGAAACGTTTTAACATCTCAACATTAAAGAATGCTGAAACAGAAGAGAGATATCAAATCCATATTGCCGAAACATTGGAGAAATCAGAAACCATTAATGGAGACGTCGATAAGTCATGGTATTTGCTCAAAGATGCTGTTTTAAGCGCTGCTGAGGGAATACTTGGACGACCAGAGAACCACTCCCAGAAGCCATGGATGGATCAAGCATGCCTTGATGCTATTCAATACAAAAGAGATTGCTATCTGAAGTGTCTACAAGGAAGCAACACCAGGTCCACGAAGGAGAATTATAAACTGGCAAGACAAGCCGTTACAAAGCTATGTAGACGAACGAAGAGAGAATGGTGGAAGAGACAGTGTGAGGAGATTGAAAGCTTCAATAAGGAACATCAATCGCGTCACTTCTTTCAACAGGTTAAAACCTTAAAGAAGGGCCCTCAAACTAGATCGACTGCTATTCAAAACGAAAATGGGGAGCTACAAGTAGACCTTAAAAGTATTTTAGATACTTGGGCCGCTTATTTTGAGAATCTTCTCAACTTAAGTGACCAGCAACAAGTCGGGCGACGAGCTAAGCTTATTCGTGCGTCAAAGGTACATGTAGAAGAACCCACCAGAGAGGAATTCGATGCGGCGCTGTCAAAATTAAAATGCAATAAAGCACCTGGTATCGACGATATAACATCCGAAATGATTGTACATGGTGGCGAAACTCTATCCTCAAGATTGTTTGAACTTGTTCAAATGATCTGGAGGACTGAAACCATGCCACAGGACTGGAACAAAGCTATGCTGATACCAATCCATAAAAAAGGTAATCGCCTACAATGTGCAAACTACAGAGAAATCGCCCTCCTCTGCACAGCATATAAGATCTTTTCCTACATTTTGCTATACAAAATCAATCCTTTGGCTGAACAACTGTTTGGAGAATATCAGTGTGGTTTCCGGCGGGGCCGAGGTACCACCGATGCACTTTTCTCGATAAGGATGATTTTGGAAAAGTGTCGAGAGTTCAACATACCTGTGCACCAACTTTTCATTGATTTCAGGCAGGCCTACGACTCTCTCGAACGAGAGACTCTATGGTCTGCTCTGGTGTCAATGGGAATTCCTGGTAAACTGGTATCACTATGCAAAATGACAGTACAGAACTCTCAATGCTGTCTACGAGTAGAGAACGAAATATCAAAGTTTTTTAAAGTCGACTCCGGTTTAAGACAAGGTGATGCTATCTCTCCTATACTTTTTAATCTAGCCTTGGAATATGTGTGCCGTCAAAAGAAACTACCGACTAATAACAATATCTTGTCAATAAACTCAGTACAGATGATTGCTTACGCTGATGATGTTGTCATCCTCGGCCGAAGTGAAGCTGTTATGAGTGAGACTTTCAAGTCGCTTGAGAGTGGTGCTAGGAAAATTGGTCTGCAAATTAACTACAATAAAACCAAACATATGAATGTTTCAAGAGAGGCTGAGAAGAAAGATTTGATGTGCGGCGATGAACGAATTGAGGGAGTTGAATCTTTTAAATATTTGGGATCAATGCTTGACTCAAACCACAGCATACTTACAGATATTAAAGCTCGAATCGCTGCAGGTAATCGAACTTTCTACTCAATTAAACCTCTCCTTGGATCACCGTATGTATCAACTAACACCAAGCTCAAGTTATACAAGACATTGATTAGACCGGTTGTGATGTATGGGTCACAAACGTGGACCCTTACACAAAATGACGAATCGCATTTATCTGTATTTGAGCGTAAGATCCTACGCTACATTTTTGGTCCACTTAAGACAGACGATGGAGAGTATAGAACCCGGTATAACTTTGAGATCAGAGACCTTCTTGAGGGTCCTGATATAATAGGTTGTATCCGTTCTAATAGGATTGCTTGGTTTGGGCATGTTCTACGAGCCGGTTCACAGTCTGGAATGATTAGAAAAATGTACGTTAGTACCCCAGGGAGTGGTAGACCGCGAGGTAGACCACGACTACAATGGGAGACTGACGTAATAAACGACCTTAAAAAAATCGGCTGCCATGGTAATTATGTCGCTGTTGCGAATGACCGTGGTGAATATTCAAAGCTGATTAACCTGGCAACGCTCCCACATGGAGCATGAACGCCTTTAAAAAAAAAAAAAACATTGAGATATTTTAAACGTCAAAAAAATTATCTGTCTTTTTTTGCATTCTCGGATATATCTATTCCGTGTTTTTTTTCATTCTCGGATATATCTCATATCATATATTTTCTCTGAAAACTTTTACAGATATTACAGATATTTTTAGATTTATCCGATATCGAAAAAAAACACTCATTATTGAAGTTTTTGTAAATTATAAAAGTTTATTCTGTTTTATTTGTTAGAAATATTGAAAGAACACTTAATATAATGATTAGCTGTAGTGGTTGGTTTCATGATGATGTAGATGGCAGATTCATGTGGGAAACTGATGTATGGTTTAAAGGATTGAATATTTGAGATTGGATTTGATTTACTGTTTCTGTTTCAGTTGCTGTGTTTATTTCTGCCAATATCGCAGTATTGAATATCGAGGGATTGAATATATTTTGAATATTTTGATTGAATATTTGAGGTTGGATTTTTAACTGTTTCTGTTTCTGTCAATATCGCAGTACTTTCAAGGGATTGAAATATTTTATTACCATCTTTTATTACCGCAGTGCTGGATTTCTATCCGCCATGTCTTTTAATTTCAATTAAATCATCTCCTCCATCTGTCAGAACAGAAGTGGCTGAACAGGATATAGATGATTCTATAAATAATAAATAAAAAGAGGTAATAAAATATTTCAATCCCTTGAAAGTTCTGCGATATTGACAGAAACAGAAACAGTAAATGAAATCCAATCTCAAATATTCAATCAAAATATTCAATCCCTTGAAAATACTGCGATATTGATAGAAATTCACACAGCAACCGAAACAACAACAGAAACAGTAAATCAAATTCAATCTCAAATATTCAATCCTTTAAATAATACATCAGTTTCCAACATAAATCTCCCA
The DNA here is from genome assembly GCA_963693315.1 of Diogma glabrata. Classification (NCBI taxonomy): domain Eukaryota; kingdom Metazoa; phylum Arthropoda; class Insecta; order Diptera; family Cylindrotomidae; genus Diogma; species Diogma glabrata. The sequence goes on from OY856187.1 coordinate 186,688,818, forward strand.
TCTACATCATCGATGAAACCAACCACTACTACTAATCATTATTTTTTTTTTTAATAAAATGTGTTGTGTAGTAGGAGTTACAATATGTGTCACAATAACACATAAAAACTTTTTAAGACCAAGGTCCCACAACAACATACGTTCAAAGGTGTTGATGGACATAAATCTTTCTTTTTTTGTTTTTTTATATTTTTTGTTAAAGAATGGATAACTAAACAAAAAATCCTATCACTCGACCATTTCAGATCAAATCGAAAGGGGGTCTTGGGTGACCATTTCCCATTTGTCTGAAAATGCGTTAATAGATTCGTCTCGTGAAAAAAAAACTAATTTGACCGAAAAAATTCAATAAGTGGTTTTTCATGAGATATCACCATACAAAGCTTCGCGAAAATCGGGAAAAATCAAAATAGGACTTAAAATTCAAAAATTCACAGCTCTTTCATTTTTTGCCCGATTTGCGTCAACAGTATATCGTTGAAAAGGTAATTTAGTCTTCTTTAAGATAAATTATTCCAAATTTATTGTTGCCTAACGAAAGATGGTCAAAGTGTGAGTTTTAATATATTTTCACCCTTCGGCTCAAAACCTTACCTTTAATTTTTTTTTTTTTAAAGGTCAACAAATTACCTTTTCAACGATATACTGTTCTTGATGGTATCTTGATTTGTTAGGTTTTTATTGAGTTTTTTATGGGATATGCCATTAATTTTCAGTACAAAGTTTTACCACATGAGTAAAAAATCGACCATATTCTCTATTCGGTCACAGATAACTAACTTCGCTCTTGATCGGCAACGATGTCATTGATGATGCATTCCGAGACTTACTTATTACTTCAAAAGCGATTTTTGAACCGACATTTGGGTATACAACCAAACTAAAAATGAAAAAATAAAAAATTTTTTAAAAAAATAGAACCGACTTCAAAAAACACAAAAAAGTTAGAAATAACTCAATTGTTTCAACTATTGATTTATTTAATTTAATTATATTTAGCTACAGACATAAAAAATTACGCTTTTAAACAAAGTTATTATATTATAGAATTTATTTATTATTATAATTATTACAATTACTATAGTTGTTACAATAGATATTATATTATAAAAGTTATTTGTAGCACAAAACTGTTCGAAGTCGGTGCAAAATTGACGAAAAACTGACTAACATGTCATCGGCTTGGCACCGATTTCCAACAGTTTTCTGCTACAAATAACTTTTATAATATAATAACTATTGTAACAACTATAATAATTGTAATAATTATAATAATAAATAAATTCTATAATATAATAACTTTGTTTAAAACCGTAATTTTTTTTTGTCTGTAGTTAAATATAATTAGATTAAATAAATCAATATATTCACGAATTATGATCAATAAGCAGACTGTAATTTCCAAAACAAAAACTGGCACTTTGTGATTTAAATTAATGTGTTCTGTATTATTGATAAAATAAATGAAAAATACAAATTGTTCAAATTAACACAAATTTATTATAAAAAAGAATTATTATTTTTCTTTGATCCTTATGCTTGAAAAGCCAAAATGGAAGAGAGCGAAAAAGTACATAGAATAATACAACAAAAAAAAATTGGTATTGCCCAATTAAAAAATATTATGCTGAATTCGAACATTCCGGGCCACGTTGAAATTCCGTTTCAACCAAAATTTGTTCATCGTCTATTGGCAACGGACATATTTTTGTAATTGCACGTTTCAATATTCCATTTTTTGTTTTTAATGTAACCACGCGAACTCTTGCGTCTGATCCATGATGAAGTTCGATTACCTTTCCTAGTAACCATTTGGTAGGAGGTAAACTGTCTTCATTTACAATAACAATCGTCCCAATCTTAATGTTTTGTTTGATGTTGGACCATTTCAATCTTTGTTGCAGCGTGTTCAAGTATTCGGATTTCCATCGCTTCCAAAAGGACTGCGTTCTTTGTGTAATTTGCTGCCATTTTGAAAGTCTATTGCAATTGATATCTTCCAAGTTTGGTTCTAATATTGTTGATAGTGGCGCTCCGATCAAAAAATGCCCGGGGTTAACGGCAATAGATCATGTGGATCTTCCGATAGCAACGTCAGTGGACGTGAATTGAGGCATGATTCTATTTGAGTTGCAAGTGTATATAATTCTTCAAATGTCATAATATTGTTCGATGCTACGCGTTTAAAGTGAAACTTGAACGATTTCACTCCCGCTTCCCATAATCCCCCAAAATGTGGGGAGTTTGGAGGAATGAATTTCCACTCGATACCTTAGTTGCTATAAAAATTTTGTAGTTCGTTAGAAAATAATTGTGAAATAAATTGATGTTCTAATTTTCTTAGTTCATTTTTTGATCCAGAAAAATTTGTGGCGTTGTCGGAGTATAATTTCGAACACTTACCCCGGCGAGATATGAACCGTTTCAATGCCGCAAGAAAGCCTTCGGTTGATAAATCACTAACGATTTCCAGATGAACCGCTTTTGTTGAAAAGCATACAAAAATTGCTATGTACGCTTTTTGTGTTACACCACCACGTTGACCTTTATATCGTACCAAGAAAGGATCACAAAAGTCGACGCCTGTATTCAAAAACGGTCTATTTGGTTGAATTGTTAATTATAATTTGAGTTATTCCAATTGGTTTAACCTTGAAACATTTAACACACTTACTAATCGTTTCCTTCGCAATAATTTTTCCATTAATTGGCCAACAATTTTGCCGTACTGCTGATAATAATAATTGTGCTCCACAATGCAAATGATTCAAATGTACATAACTAAACAGCAGCTTTGTAAAATGATGTTTGCGAGGAAGTAATACCTGGTGTTTTTGATTATATGACAATTCACTATTTTTTAAACGCCCACCCACACGAAGAATATCATCTTTGTCGATAAATGGTGCTAAACTACGTATTTTACTTCGTTTGTCGACTTCGCGATTAGTTTTAAGTTGTTTGATCTCTTGGCTGAATGATTCATGTTGAACTACCTTTATTAAGCATTTTAAACTATTATTCATTTCATCAACCGTCAAATTTCCATAAATACGTTCTTTTGGTCCCTTTTTATAATTAAACATTAAACGTTTGAAATAAGCTGCGTATCTAATTAATTTCGTAAAACTGCTTACATTGGTTATTAATTTGAACTCCTTTATATCAGTAATACTAGTAAAAACTTTGAGTTCAGGTACATCAACTTCATAATCGATAATGCGATTAGGCCAACTGTGTTCTTTTAAAGACAGAAAATGTGGTCCATTCCACCACAGATCCGAGTTTTGAAGATCAATTGGCATTACACCCCTAGAAACAAGATCTGCAGGGTTCGATTTTGTATCTATATGACACCATCTGTGATTAACTGTAAGTAGCTGGATTTCTGCCACCCTATTTGCGACAAATGTCTTTAACTTGAATAATGGTGTTTTACCCCAGTTCAACGTAATTGTTGAATCAGACCATAATACTACCTGATCAATTTGCATGTCCATTGTCTGAATTACTTTATGTAAGAGTTTTGCCAGTAAAATAGCAGCACATAGTTCTTGTCTAGGCAAGGATACTTTTTTTAATGGTGCAACTCTAGATTTACTGCATAAAAGTCGGCATGATATATGACCGCAGTTGTCTATACATCGGATGTAAATACAACAACCATACGCAACTTCAGAAGAATCGGCAAATCCATCTAATTCCACCCTTTCTGTATTTTTCAGTATTATACATCTGTCCAATTTAATATTATTAACCACTGGTAATTGTTCTCTATAATTTTGCCATGAAGAAATATCATGTTCATTTACTATATCATCCCACTGTATTTGGGATTGCCAAATTCGTTGCATCAAGATTTTTGCAACAACAGTGACTGGTCCTAATAGTCCTAAAGGATCAAATAATTTACTTATTTCAGAGAAAACGTACCTTTTTGTTATCTGGTCATGATCAAAACTTAATGGTTGTATATTAAAAGTAAATTTGTCTAAAACAGGTTGCCACATAATGCCCAATGCTTTAATTGTTTCGTTAATGTTCTTTTTCGTGTCAATATTCGGTTCAATATCCTTTGGTGAAATATTTAATAATAATTGAGAACTGTTAGAACACCATTTTCTTAACTTCATGCTCAAACATTTTTATTAGTTGTTTTTGCAACTCAATGGCTGTGTCAATGTTACTATGCCCGGATATGAGGTCATCAATATAAAAATCTGCTAGTGTTGTTTTAGATGCTAATGGAAATTTACTTTGTTCATCCAGTGCAATTTGTTTTAGAACACGTGTAGCGAGGTATGGCGAGGTTGACACTCCATATGTTACAGTCTTTAACTGATATGATTTCATTTCTTCATTGATATTTGATCGCCATAGTATTTTTTGATAGTTAATTTGTGATTCATCGATTTTTATCTGACGGTACATTTTTTCCACGTCAGCTGTAAAAGCATAAATATGTTTTCTGAATCTCATTATAATTTGAAACAAATCTTGCTGAACAGTCGGCCCTACAAATAATACATCATTCAATGCAAGCCCTGATGTGGTTGATGCAGATGCATCGAACACCACACGCAATTTTGTTGTTGAACTGGTCGGTTTCAATACTTCATGATGAGGTAAATAATATTCATTGGAATCAATGTTGATATCACTTTGATCAAGCTGCATATGACCAAGTTCAATGTATTCATCCATAAATGTCTGGTATTGTATTTTTAATTGTGGATCACGATTTAATTTTTGTTCAAGATAATTGAATCGTTTTTGAGCCATTAATTTTGAATTTCCAAGTTGATCTTTGTTTGCTCGAAAAGGCATCTTGACAATGTATCTGAAATTTTCATCACGTTTGTGAGTTTCCAAGAAATATTTTTCAACTAAACATTCTTCTGGTGATAAATTTGGTGTATCTGTGCATGATTCCAACTCCCAGAATTTCTGTATTTGATCATTCAATTGTTTGTTTAAAATAAAATTAGATTGATCGTTTACGATTGTACAAAATGTAGAAGTCGTGTTTAATTTTCCACTAACAATCCAACCGAATTCTGTTTCTTGCAATATCGGTAAATTATCTGCTAAGTTTATTTTTCTATTTAACATAACCGTAAAAAATATTTCAGCTCCAATTAGCATGTCGATCGTGTTTGGGTAGTTGAAATGTGGATCAGCCAACTCTATTTCTTCTGGTATAGACCATTTTGATGAATCTATCTTTTGAGCTGGCAATTTTGTAGTGACTTTGGGTACTATTAAAAACTCTAGATGCTGATTATATATTGTTGTTCGTGATTGTATGTTTGCTGTTAATTTTTGTGTAATCGTTGTATTTGAATGATTAAGCCCTTTAACTGGAATATATGTTGGTATTTGTTTCAATCCAAGTAATTGTGCATATTGTTTTGAAACAAAATTGGATTGCGATCCAGAGTCTAATAATACTCTGCATTTATGCATTTCTCCCATTTGATCACGTACTAATATTACAGCTGTTGATAACAAAATTTCTTTCTTTATAGAATTTTGTTCAAAAAGATTAACGGAAGCGTCTTCAGAGGTTTTTGTTGATATTGAGACATCTTTAGAAGTTGTAGGCATATTTGTTAATTTAGAATACTTTTCCTGTTGAGTTTGTTCTTGATTTGTAATGTGTAATAAGGAATTGTGTTTTTTATGACAAGTCTTACATGATTGTGAAATACATTTAGTTGTTGAATGACCATGTCTTAAACAATTGATACATAAGTTCAATTCTTTTGCTTTAAGAAATCTCTCGTTTGGTTTTAATTTTAAAAACTGTTCACATTATAAAAGTTGATGTTCTGATTTACACAAGTAGCATGACATTTTTGTTGCCGCAACTGCAAATGTTGATGATTTAGTGTAACTATGTTTTGCAGTTTTCAACTTCGATGGTTGATTTGTGTACGAATTCGTTGATTGTCTAGTTTGCAATGATCTTGTAAAAAACTTTGCAATGATCTTGTAAAAATTTAGACATACTTGACCAAGTAGGTATTTCATCTGATTTGATGCTGAACTCCCATTGGCGTTTGGTTTCCGAATCGAGACATGATGATATTATGTGAATAATCAACATATCCCAGTGTTCAGTTGGTTGACCAAGCGATTTCAATGCTCGTAAATGAATTAAACAATTGTCAATAAGTTTTCGTAGATCGGTGGCTGATTCTTTTACTAATGGTTTAAATTTAAATAGCTCTGCCACACGTTTATCAATGATAGATCGTTTATTATCATATCTCTCATTCAGTGATATCCATGCCGATCTATATCCATCTGTTGAAAAATCAATTTCTCCAATAACATCTGCTGCTTCTCCTTTTAGAACTGCTTGTAAGTATGTCAATTTTTGTACATCATTTAATCCTTCATAATTGTCGATTATCGCTTTAAATGTGTCCTTGAATTTGATCCATTGATCGAAACTGCCATCAAATGTGGGTAGCGGTATGTCTGGTAATTTTATTGGAACTCTTTTTTGAAATCTAGTTTCAGGAGTTGTAGGATTTTTTAAATGTTCCTTGGCACAATTTATTTGTCGTTCTATTATATTTTTTACTTTTAGTTTAGAAACAAATATATTTTTTTCGAATTCAATATTGATAACTTCTTGTTCTTCAAATAATATATTTATTGTTGCGTCATCTTTTTCAGTTTTTGTTATTTTATTTAAATGATCCAAATGAACATTATTGAATTCAATTTCACTATTATTTAGAGTTTCTAGATAATCTTCTAGCTCTTTAATATCACCTTTTTCTACATCAAAACTGTCTACACTGTTCATAACTCTTGAAATTTTTCTTTTTATCGCACCTTTGCGGTAATTGAATATTTTATAAGGCATGATTAATTATTATTTAATTACACTTAAACAAAAAATGTTTTTAAATTCAATGTCAATAGGTTAAATAATCGTATGGAATAAATTTATTTAACTGCTCATAATTTAGCCAAATCAATTAAAATTATGACGTTTAATTTACCATCTGTTTAGCAATGACACTAGATTTTTTATTTTCGTTAAGTTTTACCGCCATCTATTTGTCATAACTATCACTACTTGTATATTTTTATACAAGCTTAAACATACAAAATGGTTACCATAAAAATGCAAACAATTTTTATGTTGTTGATAATTGTTTTATTATATGTTCTGTTTTGTTATATTATATGTTCTTTATTATATTTTTTATATGTTCACTAGATTTGTTCGATATAATATTTTGATAATTGTGGTATATTATGTTCACTAAAATTGTTCGATATAATATTTTGTTAATTGTAGTATATTATGTTCACTAAAATTGTTCGATATAATATTCTGTTAGTTGTGGTATATTATGTTCACTAAAATTGTTCGATATAATATTTTGTTCGTTCTATTATATTATGTTCACTATAAAATCCGGTTTGAAATACCAAAAAAAATGTTCACGAATTATGATCAATAAGCGGACTGTAATTTCCAAAACAAAAACTGGCACTTTGTGATTTAAATTAATGTGTTCTGTATTATTGATAAAATAAATGAAAAATACAAATTGTTCAAATTAACACAAATTTATTATAAAAAAGAATTATTATTTTTCTTTGATCCTTATGCTTGAAAAGCCAAAATGGAAGAGAGCGAAAAAGTACATAGAATAATACAACAAAAAAAAAATTGGAATTGCCCAATTAAAAAATATTATGCTGAATTCGAACACAATAGTTAGCTGTATTTTGGTTTCTAAAGTCACAATTTCACTTTTGAGTTATTTTTCACTTTTTTGTGTTTTTTGAAGTCGGTTATATTTTTTTTCACGCAATCACGCAAAGTACAAAAATTTCAAGCTTATAATATAAATTCAAATATCTTTTTCTCGAAGACAAAAAATAAAGCTTTCCTGTAATTTTAATATGTTTCGGGTAAATATTAAATTATTGAAATATAAAAAATTAAAGCATAAAAATATTTTCTTTCTGACATCGCCATGTTTGAAAAATTAAAACTAGAAACAGTCATCTTAACCCAAAAATATTTTTTGTCAGTGCACTATTTTTATAACGCTTCACTAAGTACATTTGAAATAAAATAAAGTTATTAAAATCAGTAATCCCGTTCGTTTGGATTAGTTACTTTTTGCACAGACGTCTTTCGAATATATTACTCAAAATGTGGAGGGAGGGACTGAACTCTCAAGTTTTGAGATATCAAGACTTTTGTCTGGGTTAAAGATTTTGATATAGTTTTCAGCAAAAAAACTTTTATGAGGACATTGGTTTTAGTTTTAGGCAGCGATGTATATCAAACATAAAACTCTTTGTTAAAGAACATCTCTGTTTAAAAATTTATTACAAAACTAACACGAAATATCAATACGTTGCCGGGAAATTATGACAGGAAATTATCATAAATTAACATAATTTAGTGAAACAATCAGCAAACTACTCAAAAACCTTTCCATTTAGATTTTCAAAAAAATATTACAAAATCAAAAATTCATATTTTTTTTAAAATTCCAAAAATAATGTAAAAATTATGATAGAATAAAAGAAATAAAACTTTTTTTCAAAATTCTAAAAATATTGCAAAAATTATAACTAAATCTAATATAAAAACTTTCTCAAAATTCCAAAAATATTCCAAAAATTATAACAAAATCAAAAATTTCCATGTCCAATTTCATGTTCGGTTGCATTTCATGTCATACAAATAAATAATTTCATTTTTTTCAAAAAAATTGGGTAAAAAATGAAAATCATTCTTGACACACTTGACAATATTTTTTTGACAAACTTATAATGCAATAATCTAGATTTTGGTCTCACATACCAATCCCGACTATTAAAATTTCTCCAAGTTCAATGTTCCTACTCGTAATCACTTCAAACTAACGTTTTTAAAGCAAAAAGTATGCAAATTTCCTTGTTTTGACACCCTTGACGATTTTTTTGACACACTTCCGGTACAGTTATCGAACTTTCGGCGCTTACAATTGAGTATACCTATTTTTAGAAACAAAAATTTTTTAAACCCCTAAAGCGGATTTCTAGATTTCATCAGACACGCATTTTTTTGCTTTTTTAGAATCAGTAGCTCCTAAAATGTCGAAAAATGCCAAAAAAGTGGGAGTAAGAATTTCACATTTAGGTTTTTCAGACCGCAAGAATATATTGTTTCTTTGAAAAATGTAATGAAATTTTAGAATTAAATCAATAATGAAGTCACTTTGTTCTAAAAGGAGTAAGAGATAGATAGAGAAGGAGTAATGAATTAAAATATAAATAATAATTTGATATCAGTGACAAGTAATTCCTTGTTCTTCATACTTTCAATTTATATAAAACGCAAACTAAGATCATAGTTGGGGTTTTCATTAATTTTTCTCAACTCCTTCAGTCAAAATATAAAACTAGTACATATTAAAATTAAACTTTTAAAACTTTTAAGAAACTATAAATTAAAGTTTTAAAGTTTTCTTGAAACGAGTGAAACTTTCGTTTTTGTGCTTCTTTTGATTCAATTTAAGTTTTACGATACAAAATAGATTAAACTGTAAACGAAACGAAAAAAAACCTTTAAAATTTATTAGAGATCATTTTTACGGTTGAAATGTAATATTAGGTGAATTGAGGTTAAACTATACAGTTTTTCCTTTTCTTAAGTTTTAAATTTGTTGTTATTGGAATTTTACTCTGGAGATTCTTATTACTTGGTTATAGAATTTAATAATAATGAAATGTGGCTAGTTACTTGAAGATATTGTATCGATTTTATAATAAAAAGTAAACGAAAATGTTGTTAGAAATAACTACATTATTCAATTTAGTTATTGAAACTTATTGAGGCCGATGTGAAAAAAATGAAAAAAAACTGAAACAAAAATCTAAAACCAAATAATTTAACCAATCATTTCCACATTTCCTTAACCACTCAAACCATCAGACGACCACAACTTCATCCACATAATCCAAATAAATTGAATTTTTGATTTATACAAACAATTAAATCTATAAATAAATAATTTTTATTATCTTTTCTAATATTATTTTAAGATTTCCGTGACAAAATTATATATTTTATCTAACTCATTTGCTAAGAAAATATTTAAACTTAATTTAATATTTCATCAATTTTTTTTAGGATAAGTTAATATTTATTTAGCTTGTTTATAGCGATAAAAAACGTTTTATCGAACAAATTGAATTTTCTTTACTCTTGATTTCGGTTGGATAGTTAAATTAGGTGTTTTATAAATTGTTTCGACATCCAACAACCTATAGTGTTCACTTAGTTTATCTGAGCCTTAATTTAAGTTGTTAATTAAGGCTTGGGCTTGCCAGATGGCCAATCTCGCTCGAACAATCTAACAACATTCGACTCTTACAAACAGATGGGGTTATATCAATATATCTAAAAAACGGATCAAATCAATTGATTGATCATTCTTTGTACCTTCTTGAAACAATAAAGATTCATATAATTTAAAACGTATTTAAGTCGTGTCTAGGCCCGAAAGGAACCATATCAGCGTCAACTTTAAGGAAATTAAGCTAACGACCTACCTAAGTGAGTCATGTTTAGAGAATATATGCTATCTGTATCCTAAAATTCTACTACAAATCTCAATTCTATTAACTAATATAGTTTCAATCCACTAATACGCAGTGCTTTTCAAGTCAAGGTATAGAGATTTTTTATTTTTTATGCTTCATATTGATTCCTTTCGGAAACACTTTGTCAATAGATATGTTAAATAAATAACCTGATACATGAGGTCACAAATAAAATTCTACCGTTGGTTTCAAGGGGGCTTCATCGTTAATAAGAATTAGTAAAGTATATATTTTGATGAAAATGTGGTACCTAGCACGTCAATGTACTAAAGTATAAAATGACAATATTATAGAAACTCTTATAGCATAAACACGGAAATCAAATTTTTCCACCATTAAGTGGAGGGTCCATACAAATTGTTGTCCGTCTAATTGAATATCTTCAATTAATTTTTTTCTTTATCAATATTTTTGTCTTCATCATTATACTAATCTCATTAATACTTCATCATTGTTTCGTTTTTATAAATAAATAAATAAACTGACAATAAATTTGTTTTCATTTTATTTAAGTTGTATCGCAGAAAATCAATCATCAAAGTTTTAAGATTTTCTATTTTTATTTCAATAATCTACAACAGTATATACAGTTCGATAACGATCAATTATAATCATTTATCATGCTGAAATATTTATGTTTTACGCCGAATTTTGTCAAAATAAATAATAATAATAATACTGGTTTAGCGACTTGTTTTCTAGTCAACCTGAATCAACTACAAATTGTCTCAGATGACTATGTTTATCAATAATAATAAAACTATCTTCTTTTTCTAAAAAGTGCTGCTGAATGTTTTTAATTCGCTTAATATGCTTTTGTTTCTCAAAATGCTGCTCCTGTTTTTCATTGGATTAGTGATAAAGGCATCACCTAACTAATTCATAGTGTATTATTTTAATTTTAATATATGTATATATGAGTAGAATAGAATATTGTTACGATTACAGAAACATCCAGACGATTACAGTGACTTCCAGAAAAATCAATTCACAACAAAACACAAGAAATGAATAGTGTTGTTGTTGTACTTCATGGAATTTGGGTCAACAATAAATAAAATTGAATGATTTTATGAATCAAATCAGCATAACGTAAAGTAATCGAATATTCTACTATTTTCTCAAGGTTTCTTAAAAGTGACCTCGAATTATCTAGAATTAAACAGAAGGGTATATAAGCGATTGTCTGTTGTAGATTAAGTTTTAGTTTTATTTTAAACGTGTGACGGTAAAGTGAAACTTATAAAAGTGATATTTGAAATTAGTTTTTTTTATTAAAGTTTAAAGTGTTATTAAGCAGACATAATTTGTGTATTATTTTAAACTTTCTATTACTGGAAATTTCTACAATCAACCGTTGGAGTTTCTGAAGCTGTTGGAAGAATATTCTATTCAAAAATATTGTTTGCTGTATTGTTTCCCGTTGTTGTGGAACAATAAAGAAGTTGAATACTTAATAAAACCTGGTGTGTTTGCTAACTAATCAGTGATCGAACTCGGAAGAGATTTGGTAATCGCGTTTATCGAATTGTGAGTTAGGCCAGTTCGAAGGAAGGTGGAAAAACATAACAATATTTTTAGTTAGAATAAAACTTATCATATTTCTATAGACGTAAAGAAAATCAACAATAAAAATTCAACCATAAAAATCGATTATATATTTATATTGCGGATTTGCGACCCTTTTTCCAAGATATATATTCTTTTATTTGTTGTTGCTCAAAGGTACATATGTACATTTATTTATATAAAATAATATTTTCAAATGAAAAGCAAATAACAAAAACATAGGAAAATGAGTAGAAGGAAGAAATTTTTTGGTTACTTTTCCGATTTCCGTATATTTTTGTGGAAATCCTTAAATTCTAGTTACGCAGATAAATATAAAAATATTATTTCGGATATATAGTGAATGTATGTATGCGTCTATGTAGACTTAGCAACGAAAGATTATATTGTTAATTGATTGATTGATATTTGCTTTTGTTTTATTGGAAGTTTTTATATGTATTTTATTGAACTATTGAGTTATAGAAGATATTCTATGCTTAGTAAAGAATTACTTTTTTTTCATAAATTTAGGGGATGTGAGATAACTTTCTTCCTTTTAAGAATATAAACACCTCAGAGTTTGTTATCCGTAATGAATGTCAACGTGGAGAAATGTGTTGGCAATCAAATGGTTATTGATGAAAATACACTCCTTTTGTCCAGTTTGCAAAAATAACACAAAAAAACAAAGCTACAGACGATTGGTTATATTATAAGAGTTTGGAAGTGTGATAAAAATAAATCGAGTACGATTCCGACTTCTGGCCTTGGCTTTTGAGAATCAATAAAAGTACTAAAGTTTCACAAATAAAATTAATATAAAGAAAATAACTATTTTATAAAATATAATTATTCTAAGAATAAACTGTTCAGGAACGATGCAAACAATACGGAAAAACATTTCGATATCGAATATTCATTATATCAGTCATTACTATAAGTAAGCAATTATTTTTGGGAGTTTTGTATTAAATTTCTAGAATCTAGACATTACATAGAAGATTTCTATAAAGTCAACATCCTTAGTTACAAGTGCAAATGCCAAACTTATCATATATGCCTTATATATAGACAACATAAAGAGAATATTAAGTTTGGGGAGACTTTGTATGTGTGAAAGCTCAAGTAACTATTGGAATTCACTTGAATGTTTCAATTCGGAATCAATTTACATTTTCTATAAGAAAAACTTCATTAGAAAAATTTTTGTGTGTTTCGGAAATGCCTGGGTTTGGAAAATGAAATCGTTTTGGGAATGCGTTTTTGGAATTTTGGAATGTTTTAGGGTAAGGTTGGGATGCAATTTCATAGCGTCGAAAAAAATCAAAAAATGCTTGATCGACCAAATCAGTGCCATTTTTAAAAAATTGAATGGCCAAAATCACGAATTTTTGACACAAATTCAATTTTTTTGCCACACATCTTTAGATTTCCTTCAAATTTTTACAGCGAAAGAGAAAACGATAAAAAATATTTCGTAGAAGACTGTTTTTTACGCAAGTAGTTCTCCCTTTATAGCAAGGGGTTGTTTTTAAAAACCACGGGTTTTATATATGCTCAATTTAGTGTATCTTGAGAACCACTTTACATATCATAAAAATTTTGTTATAAATGTGAAATTTTTTTTAAATTTCTATAATTTTCAAAAAAATCGCCCAAATCCAAATTTTTGTTATTATGTGGAAAAATGATAAATTTATAAAATCATTAGCAAAAACAAAAAATAACGGATATAAACTGCTATTGTTTTTTATTTTTCATTTTTTTATTATAAATTATCAAAAATTGTAAATGAAATTATTTTTACTAAAAAGGACTCATAAAAACAAAAAAAAATTTAAAATCCGTTAAGTGGCCTTTGAGATTCAATAAATTGAACATATGTGAAACGCGTGGTTTTTAAACACAATCCCTAGCTAGTAGCTATAAAGGGGAAATTTGCGATAAAAAAAAATTTTCTTGTACGAAACATTAATTTTATTCTCTATTTCGCTGTAAAAAATTTGAAGCAACTTTAAAAATGTGTGGCCATTCGATGTATCGATTACGTTAGTTTGAATATTGTAATACGAGGTCTGTCTGGTGGTCCGTTAAGGTCCACCAGTTGGTTGTGCACGCAACACGTCGTTACCCCTCGCTAGCTTTTCCATAGCTGTGACAAGAAATTTACAACTAAATAACAAAATCTAATCTAATGCTAAGCATCTTTCCAAATAAAACAGATGGAGGTAGATGTTTGATAGCAATTAACAAGAAGTTTGATTTTTACAGACTATATATTCGTTGGAAGTAACTGAAGAGCTTTGGGTATGTTTACGATTACAAAACAAAAATTTGAATAATTAACTGTCCGTATATATATCCTGGAGCAAACTCGTCAGATTACCATAGTTACTTTTCAAATGTCAGTAATATTATTAACAATATCGGCAATAATATTCCATTCTTAATTCTAGGCGACTTTAAATTATCTAGTGTTAAATGGTCAAGCACTAATTGCAAAGTTCTTGAACCAAGTGTAAGCGATACAGGACAAGCCCAAGAACTAGTTGAAACGATATTTTGTACTGGCTTACAACAATTTAACAGTGTTTTCAATTACAACCTAAAAATACTGGACTTAGTGCTTACAAATGTTCCTCTAACTCATGTCTCAGTGTCTAAAGCAACTGAAATATTACCCAAGGTTGATCAACATCATCCCCCTCTACATATATCAATAAGTTTGAATAAGATAGCAATACTTAAAGAGTATAAGATGCCTAAATATAATTTTAATAAATGTGATTTTGTAACAATAAATCATGACAAAGCTCAGGTAAATTGGAATCAATTACATGATAAAAACATTGATCAATCTGTAGAAATATTTTACAATGTAATCAATCAAATAATGAAAGAACATGTTCCGATGACGTTCGATAAAACGCGAAAGTTTCCAAGCTGGTACTCTGAAAAACTTATAAAATTAATCAAAATTCAAAATAAGTACCGCTTAATTTTTAAAAGAAATGGTGACATTGAATATTACAACATTTTCTGAGTTATAAGATTGAACGTCAAACAAGAACTTAAGAAAAGCAGATCAATATACTTTCAATCTATTGAAAACAACATCGTTTCAAATCCAAAATATTTTTAATCATATGCCAAGAATTTTAGAAAAAGTGACAATATTCCGGCCTCAATGCACTTAAAAAATTTAAGAGTTAATTCACCTGGGGAGATTTGCAATCTCTTTGCAACGTATTTCAAATCTGTTTACAGCAATAATACAGGTAATATAAATTATCCTACATATATATCTACCGCAAGTCAACTTAACTCAATAGTTTTATCAGATTTTGAGATTATTACTTCGGTCTGAAAGACCTAAGTATTACATTCATGAGCTCAAAGTGAAATTCTTACCCCCACTTTTTTGGCATTTCTCGACGTTTTAGGACCTACTGATTCTAAAAAAGCAAAAAAAAAAATGTGTGTCTGTCTGTCGGCCGTCCGGCCGTCCGGCCGTCACAACCGACGAAATCTAGAAAACCGCTGGACGGATTTCAAAATTTTTTTTTTTCTAAAAATAGGTTTACTCAATGGGAAGAGCCGAAAGGACGATGTGTTCGATAACTGTACCGGAAGTGTGTCAAAAAAATCGTCAAGTGTGTCAAAACATGGAAATGTGCATATTTTTTGCTTAAAAATAGTTCATTTTAAGTGATTACGAGTAGAAACATTAAATTTGGAGAAATCTTGATAGTCGGGATTGGTATATGAGACCAAAATCTAGATTACTGCATTATAAGTTTGTCAAAAAAATGTTGTCAAGTGTGTCAAAAGAAAGATTTTTATTTATTTTTTTACCCAATTTTTTGGAAAAAAATTAAAATAAAATTTTGTTCGAAATGAAATTTTATTATTATTATTGAGAACTATGGCATTATAAGTTTGTCAAAAAAATGTTGTCAAGTGTGTCAAAAGAAAGATTTTTATTTATTTTTTTACCCAAGTTTTTGGAAAAAAATTAATTTAATAATTTGTATAACATGAAAATATATTATTATTATAGAGAATTATTGCATTATAAGTTTGTCAAAAAAATAATGTCAAGCGTATCAAAAAATGATTTCATTTATTTTTTTAGCCAATTTTTTGGGAAAAAAAATGTAGCTGTTTTTATGACGTAAATGTAATTTAAAATGAAATGGGCATGGTAATTTTTTAATATGTTATAGTTCTTGGAATTTTTTTGGAATTTTGAAAAAAGGTTGTATTTTTGATTTTGTAATAATTTTTGCAATATTTTTAGAATTCTGGAAAAAGTTTTAATTATTGATTTTGTAAGAATTTTTGGAATATTTTTGGAATTTTGAAAAATTTTAAATTTTTGATTTTATTAGGTATAATTTTTGGAATTTCGAAAAAAGTTTCAATTTTTGATTTTGTAATAATTTTTGAAATATTTTTAGAATGTTGAAAAAAGTTTGATTTTATTATAATTTTTACAATATTTTTGGAATTTTGAAAGAAATATGAATTTCTGATTTTGTAATATTTTCTCGAATCGCTAAATTGAAGGTTTTTGAATAGTTTGCTGAAAATGTAATTAAAAATGAAATTGGACATGGACATTTTTGAATTTGTTATAGTTTTTGAATATTTTTGGAATTTTGAAAAAGTTTCAATTTTTGATTTTGTAAGAATTTTTGGAATATTTTTAGAATTTTGAAAAATTTTAAATTTTTGATTTTATTTTAATTTTTATAATTTTGGAAAAGGTTTCAATTTTGATATTGTTATAATTTTTGCAATAGTTTTAGAGTTTTGGAAAAAGTTTGAATTTTTGAATTTTTAAGAATTTTTGGAATATTATTAGAATTTAGAAAAAGTTTAAATATTTGATTTTATTCTAATTTTTGGAATATTTTTGGAATTTTGAAAAAAGTTTCAATTTTTGATTTTGTATAATTTTTGCAATATTTTCAGAATTTTTGTAAAAAGTTTAATCTTTGATTTTGTAATAATTTTTGGAATATATTTAGCATTTTGAAAAAAGTTTGATTTTATTTAATTTTTACAATAATTTTGGAATTTTGAAAGAAATATGAATTTGTGATTTTGTAATATTTGGAGAGTAATTATTGTAATAAATGGAGAGGTTTTTGAGTAGTTTGCTGATTGTATCATCTTTTCACTAAATTATGTTAATGTATGATCTTTTATAATTTTCCGGCATCGTATTGATGTTTCGTGTTAGTTTTGTAATAAATTTCTAAACAGAGATTAAAAAAAATACTTGTACTTTAACAAAGAGTTATGTTTGAAATACATTGCTGCCCAAAACTAAAAACCATGTCCTCATAAAGGTTTTTTGCCGAAAACTATATCAAAATCCTTAACCCAAACCGAAGTCTTGATATCTCAGAGCTGTAAGATTTCAGCCCCTCCATCTTTTCTGAATTAAAATCATTGAATATCAATAAAGGAATTTTGGAATGTTTTAGGGTAAGGTTGGATGCAATTTCATAGCGTCGAAAAAAATCAAAAAACGCTTGATCGACCAAATCAGTGCCATTTTTAAAAAATTGAATGGCCAAAATCACGAATTTTTGACACAAATTCAATTTTTTTGCCACACATTTTTAGATTTCCTTCAAATTTTTACAGCGAAAGAGAGAACGATAAAAAACATTTCGTAGAAGACTGTTTTTTACGCAAGTAGTTCTCCCTTTATAGCAAGGGGTTGTTTTTAAAAACCACGGGTTTTATATATGCTCAATTTAGTGTATCTTGAGAACCACTTTACATATCATAAAAATTTTGTTATAAATGTGAATTTTTTTTTAAATTTCTATAATTTTCAAAAAAATCGCCCAAATCCAAATTTTTGTTATTATGTGGAAAAATAATAAATTTATAAAATCATTAGCAAAAACAAAAAATAACGGATATAAACTGCTATTGTTTTTTATTTTTCATTTTTTTATTATAAATTATCAATAATTGTAAATGAAATTATTTTTACTAAAAAGGACTCATAAAAACAAAAAAATTTAAAATCCGTTAAGTGGCTTTTGAGATTCAATAAATTAGAACATATGTGAAACGCGTGGTTTTTAAACACAATCCCTAGCTAGTAGCTATAAAGGGGACATTTGCGATAAAAAAAATTTTCTTGTACGAAACATTTTTTTATTCTCTATTTCGCTATAAAAAATTTGAAGCAAATTTAAAAATGTGTGGCCATTCAATACATCGATTACGTGAGTTTGAATATTAAAATACGAGGTCTGTCTGGTGGTCCGTTTAGGTCCACCAGTTGGTCGTGCACGCAACACGTCGTTACCCCTCGCTAGCTTTTCCATAGCTGTGACAAGAAATTTACAACTAAATAACAAAATCTAATCTAATGCTAAGCATCTTTCCAAATAAAACAGATGGAGGTAGATGTTTGATAGCAATTAACAAGAAGTTTGATTTTTACAGACTATATTCGTGGGAAGTAGCTGAAGAGCTTTGGGTATGTTTACGATTACAAAACAAAAATTTGTATATTAACTGTCCGTATATATATCCTGGAGCAAACTCGTCAGATTACCATAGATACTTTTCAAATGTCAGTAATATTACTAACAATATGGGCAATAATAGTCCATTTTTAATTCTAGGCGACTTTAATTTATCTAGTGTTAAATGGTCAAGCAGTAATTGCAATGTTCTTGAGCCAAGTGTAAGCGATACAGGACCAGCCCAAGAACTAGTTGAAACGATATTTTGTACTGGCTTATAACAATTTAACAGTGTTTTCAATTACAACCTAAAAATACTGGACTTAGTGCTTACAAATGTTCCTCTAACTCATGTCTCAGTGTCTAACGCAACTGAAGTATTACCCAAGGTTGATCAACATCATCCCCCTCTACATATATCAATAAGTTTGAATAAGATAGCAATACTTAAAGAGTATGAGATGCCTAAATATAATTTTAATAAATGTGATTTTGTAACAATAAATCATGACATAGCTCAGGTAAATTGGAATCAATTACATGATAAAAACATTGATCAATCTGTAGAAATATTTTACAATGTAATCAATCAAATAATGAAAGAACATATTCCCATGACGTTCGATAAAACTCGAAAGTTTCCAAGCTCAAAGTTTCCTCTGAAAAACTTATAAAATTAATCAAAATTCAAAATAAGTACCGCTTAATTTTTAAAAGAAATGGTGACATTGAATATTACAACATGTTCTCAGTTATAAGATTGAAAGTCAAACAAGAACTTAAGAAAAGCAGATCAATATACTTTCAATCTATAGAAAACAACATCGTTTCAAATCCAAAATATTTTTAATCATATGCTAAGAATTTTAGAAAAAGTGACAATATTCCGGCCTCAATGCACTTAAATAATTTAAGAGTTAATTCACCTGGGGAGATTTGCAATCTCTTTGCAACGTATTTCAAATCTGTTTACAGTAATAATACAGGTAGTATAGATTATCTTACATATATATCTACCGCAAGTCAACTTAACTCAATAGTTTTATCAGATTTTGAGATTATTTCTGAATTAAAATCATTGAATATCAACAAAGGTAGTGGATCAGACTCATTACCTCCAATTTTCTTGAAGAATGTAGCCGAAACAATTTGCTTGCCGCTTGGAATAATATTCAATAAATCATTGAGCGAAACCGTATTTCCAAATCAATGGAAAATTGCAAAAGTTACACCTATTTTTAAATCTGGCGATGATACCAATGTACAAAATTACAGACCTATATCAATCCTTAATAGTTGCTGCAAAGTTTTTGAGTGACTTATTCACAAATCACAATGTACTGTTTGAACATGTAAGAAACGTAATTTCTAAAAAGCAGCATGTTTTTTTTTAAATCGATCTACTTTGACTAATCTCTTAGATTTCACTGAGTATGTCACTATTATTAGTAGTATATACAGATTTTGCCAAAGCATTCGAAAAGGTTAAACATCCTTTATCATTAGCTAAACTGAACCGTTTTGGAATTGGTGACAAATTAGTTCAATGGATAGGTTCATATTCGGTAAACAGAACTGAGTTTGTTCAAATAGGTAACTGTAAATCATCTTCATCTACTCCAACATCTGGTGTCCCACATGGTTCTATCCTAGGGCCCTTGTTGTTTTTAATATTTATTGATAATGTGAGGAATCATTTACACAGTAAAACACTATTATTTGCGGACGATCTGAAAATTTTCATGTCAATTAAATCAAGAGATGATTGTAATATTCTGCAAAAGACCTAGATCAACTTTACGAATGGTGTGTGAATAATGATCTGTATCTTAATATTGAAAAATGTGTAACTCTGAAAATTAAACCTAGAGCTACGCACAGTAGTTTTATATATAAAATAAATAATATCAATCTAGTTGAAAAAGAATCTGTGCGTGATCTTGGTGTGATAATCGACAACAATTCAAAATTCGATATTCATATACAGCACATTGCTAACAAATCCTACAAGGTTCTTGGTTTTGTGATGAGAGTTTGTTCTGACTTTGTAAACCTAAAGTCATTCATATCCATTTTTAACGGATTGGTCAGGTCTCATCTTGAATATGTGTCAACAGTATGGAACCCATAATATTAAGTACACATTAACACAATTGAACGAGTGCATAAAAATTCACCAGATTTTTAAGCTATAAAACAAATCAACCAAAGGAACACTATAGTGAAAGACTAAAACAATATGAGATCAAATCATTGGAAAACAGACGGTTAATTGCCGATGAAATATCCATCTTTAAAATAATAAATACAAAAATCAAATCTAATTTAACTGAAAAACTAATTTTTAGAAATGAGTCACGATATAACTTTAGAAACTATTTAGCTACGAATTAGCTACATACAAAAATAATTTTAGAATGCACTCACCAATAGTGAGAATGCAAACTTTGCATCATACCACATTTACTAACTTAGATTTGTTTCCAGTTTCTTTGCCATTATTTAAAGTGAAAATAAATCGATACCTTCGGCAATAGTTTTAAGTTTTTAATTGTATTTTTTATGTTTTAGAATTTAGCATGAAGAAAATTTTTTGTAGTATTTCAATTATTGTTGTTACTTTTGTTATTATTGTAACTATTTTTTTTTCCTTCAATATTTATTCATTTGTATTATTCCTTTGCTCTATTTTTTCTTTCCTTGATTTTTTTTTGTTTTTTTATATACTATTATAACTATAATTGAAAACACCAACATGTAATTGGATTTCATCTGTTTGTTGGTTTTTGTGATGTAAATAAATAAATAAATAAATAAAAAAAATCGTGTATGATCTGCCACCTACGTTCTCCAGAAAGGAGAACTGCCATGCCACCCTCTCCATTTTCTATATTTAGTAGCACATTATTGTAATATTAACTTATGAACAACCACATACAAATAAAACCCAGCTCACCTCACCCGTTGCCGTTGAAAATTTCTTCTAGCTTCGTCACTATCAGCTAAGTAATCCCATAATTCTTAACTGTGGGCATGTATTTGATCTACTGGTTTACCAATTTCTTCACTTCTACATCATTAATTAAAAAAACAAACTGTTCCCACACTCTAACAAGCTTACAACACTAAAACTCCAAACAGTTTCTTATATTTCTTTTTTTCTAACTTAGTTTGAGACATGACAAAACAACATTCTTTAAACTATTACAAGAACTTAAATCAACAAATTATATTAAAAAACCAAACTCTGAAATTCCAAAACATACATTCCACTACCGAAAATCCCAACTCAAGAATTCAAACCGAACTCAAATTCTAAAACCCACTTAACTCTTTCAACTACCAAACCCCAACTCATACAAAATACAAATCCGTACCGTTCCCACGAAAAAAAAGATTGATTTGGTTGCAGTTTTTTTGTTGTTATTTGTGGAATGGAATGTAAAATAGTAACAGACATAGAGAATAATAATAATAATTTAAGAACTAAGGATGACGTAAGTCGAAATCGATATATAAAATAAAAAATAAAATTCAAATTGTTACTATAAGGAAGTTTATATTATTATTAATAAAATTAAAAATTAAAAATAAACAGTAAAAATTACATTTTTAAATATTGCATTTTAATTCAAAAGTGACAAAAGCACACAAACAGCGAATAATATGGAAAACCATAATAACACATATAGAGACATAGAGGCTTCAAATGACAAATGTACTTAAGAAATGAATAAAATTGTGAAAGGAAAAGTGTTTGAAAATATGAATAAACACATTTCGAATATTGCAGATAGCATATTTCTCTCTACGAGGGTTGAAAGTTACAGTACATTTGTCATAATATTGGATGGCCATTACAATATTTTAACGGTGTAAACCAAAATTTTGCTGTGTATTTTTTTTGATAGGCCAGCCAATTAAATTTTCGGTTGTAATACCACGACTTATTGAAATTTTTTCAAAAATATTTTGATTTTACGAATTAAATTATTTAGCAACACTGCGATTCAAAGCGCACAATAAAGTAGTTTAAGTAGTTTAAGTAGTGGTTTGATTGAGCAGTGTTGCTTAAAAATAATTTAATGAGTATAATTGAAAAATTTTAGACAAAAATTTCAATGAAGAGTGGTATTTAATGAGATAATTTTTTTTAATTATAATTTTGTTTAAAAGATAATTATTAGTTTCTAAATAAAATTGTTTCTACAAATTATTCAATAATACAAAATTATGTAAAAATGCAAATTGCTAATAATAAAAATGTCCGTTTTCATTCATAAATGATTGCATGTTTATGTTTATTTTTCAAAAATAAATTACAAATTTACAGTATTTATTCGCCTATTAAGATGAAATTGTATTTCATTTTGTTAGAAGGAAAAATGACAACAAAGAATTTTCATAACGACAAAGCAAAATTATCGACGACAAGAAGAATTGCCGACAGTTAAAACAAAGCCTACTGTTTAAATATCATAGTTTGTTTGAATGAAAAATAAAATTTTTGACAACAAAAAAAAATTATCAGTTGTAATTTCCCAAGGGCGGTGATAGTTCGAAATAATTGTTTGCCAAAAATTTCGAAAGCAAGTGCAAGGCCGAGGGCTTTTATCAATACCAATTGCTTGAGGAATTTTCCCAAAAATTAAGAGAATTTATCTACGAACGAGGGGAATTCGTTTAGAATTTCTTTTGGCATTTTTCATTTCTTTATATATTTTTTATGAATTATGCGTTGGTCTACTGTGATATCAGTTAATTATTTCAAAATTAGATTGAAATTTTTTTGCCTTAGTTTTATTTTAATTTAAGCCAATGAGATTCTCTAAAATGTAATGACATCATTCAATTTCACCAATAACATTTAAATTATACTAATAACAAATATTTATACGTCTGGCCTACTGGGATATTAAAATTATCAGTCTAATTTTGAAATAATTAACTGATATCAAAGTAGGCCAACGTATAATTCATAAAAAATATATAAAGAAATGAAAAATGGCAAAAAATTTGCTAAACGAATTCCCCTCGTTCGTTGATAAATTCTCATAATTTTTTGGAAAATTCCTCAAGCAAGTGGTATTGATAAAAGCCCGTGCTTTTATCAATATACTTGCTTTCGAAATTTTTGGCAAAAAATTATTTCGAATTATCACCGCCTTTGGGAAATTACAACTGATAATTTTTAATATCCCAGTAGACCAGACGTATAAATACTTGTTATTAGTATAATTCAAATGTTATTAGTGAAATGGAGTGATGTGATTACATTTTAGAGAATTTCATTGGTTTAAATTAAAATAAAACTAAGGCTAAAAATTTTTAACTAAATCGGTTATTCTTTGTTATATTTTTAAAATGAGAGAATATTTTTAGCAGATTTCTGTCATGAAATGCTTCACAAGTTTTTTTTAAATTATATCACACATAAAATGGCTTGACATATAATTTACAGTACAATTTATTTACAGTAGAAAAAACTAGTCCAGCTGCTGCAGCATTAGTTCATGGTAAGGACAGCGCGTATTCCACAATTTTTAATGTATTGCTGTTGAACATTTAGATTTTAAAAAAACTCAAACGGTTTTCCCTCCTGGATATCTAAACAAACTATTAAACTTAGCAAACGTAAGGATAAATTCCATTTTAATTTCAAAAAATGTAATTCTGAATTCTATCGTTTGAAATTTGTTAATATCCGCTCTGACATCAAAACTGCCTTTAACAGAGATTTCCGACGACATTTGTCTGATGTACAAAGTAGTATTTCTGAAAACCCAAGAAGCTTTTGGTCATATGTTAATGAACGTGAATGCAACTCTAATACTATTCCTGATATTTTAACTCTTGATTCTGAGACTGCCTCTACTGATGCCTCGCGGGCTAATTTATTTGCTAAATATTTCCAAAGTATTTATACTGATACTAATGGTAACAATATTAGTGACTTTTCTCGTTTCAACCAAGGTAGTTCTTGTCTAACTGTTTCTAAGTTTGAAATTTCTCAGTCTCAGTCTCAAGTTCTAAATAAATTGATTGCATTGAACACGAAAAAGGGTAAGGGGCCAGATGGAATTCCTCCTATTTTTTATAAACAATGTGCTGAATTTATTTGTTATCCATTATCAGTAATTTATAATGAGTTCTTTAGGCAAGCCTGTTTTCCTAGTGTTTGAAAGGTTTCTAATGTAGTGCCGATTTTTAAAAATGGCAATAGGTCTATTGCTAGTAATTATAGACCTGTATCTATAAATTCTTGTCCAACACCAGACGTTACATAATTGTAACGTCTGGTGTTCCACAAGGTTGTATCCTTGGGCCTTTTCTATCCATTTTATTTATAAATGATGTTAATTTGTGCTTTTCCATTTCTGGATATCTTAGTGTATGCTGATGATATAAAGGTCATTAAAAGCTTTAATTCAATTGATGATGCCTTGATGCTACAAAATGATTTGAATAATTTTTATTATTACTGTGGTGACTCAAAACTCAACTTTAACCCTGATAAATGTAAGGCTGTTACTTTCACTAAAAAAATGAATAGAATAAACCACAGTTATTCTATTAATAATGAAAAATTGGCCAAGGTTGAATCTGTCAGTGACTTACGTGTAATCTTTAGTTCTAATGTATCAGTTTCTGATCATATAGATGTGGTTACGGCTAGGGCTTTAAAAATGCTCGGTTTTCTTATAAGAACATGTAAATTGTTTAATAATATACAGGCTATACTGAGTTTATATAAATCACTTGTACGACCTGTTTTGGAGTATTCATCAGTTGTGTGGTCACCTGTGTACACAACTTTTTCTACTAGTATTGAAAGGGTTCAGAGGAAATTTATGAAATATTTGTGTTATAGGAAAGAAACTGTTGGGCTATGAAAATAGTATATTTAATTTTGAACTTTCTTGTCAGATGGTAAATCTTAATTCACTCAATCTTCGTAGGAACATAAGTGAGCTGAAGTTTGTATATAAATGCTGTAATGGTCTTATTGATTCATTGTCATGTATTAAGAGTCTCAGTTTTTACGTTCCTGCTGTTATGTCTTGAAGTAGTTACACCTTTAAAATATCTCGTTGTCGTACTAATGTTGGTTTACATCAGCCTTCTAACCGGATTATGGTCAGCTGGAATCAATTCTCCATCAATTTTGGACAAGATTTTGATCTTAATAACTCATCCATCAACAAATTCTATAATATTCTTGATAAATTTAAAGAACATTCCTTCTGAATATTTATTTATTTATTTATTGAATAGGTATAAATGATATTATATAAATATTTGATACTTGATTTTTCTGATATAAACTTTAGTTTTTTAGGTAGATTTCATATAAAAATCTACCTATTGCAATGGGCTTCATCTCGGAATTTCGGAAAAATTTTGATGCCAAACGACTATTTGTGATAAGCGGAGATGGAAAAACAAACAAAAAAAAAAATTATATATATATATATATATATATATATATATATATATATATATATATATATATATATATATATATATATATATATATATATATATATATATATATATATATATATATAACGATATGAGGTATAACGGAATTTAGCGGCACTCTCACGGTCGCATTTTTCGACCTACACCAAAATAATTTTCTGTGTATGTTTCGGCAAATAATGTCTTGGACAAGTTCGTGAACTGGCCATATCCGGGTACCGGTTAAGCGGCTAGAGCCTAAAAAGTCGAATAATCTAGGGCGCTATAACTTCCGTTTGAATAATAATATTTTAATAAAATTTAAAAATATTGAATATTTGAACCTTTTTTTATCATTTTTATCCAGATGACCACTTTGGCGTTTCAGGTTCCTCAAAAATCAGCTGTTTTAAAAATTTACTAAACTTTGCTGCCCTTGATCTAGCTGAAATGGCCAAGCTCATAGTTGAAAACTTTTTTTTACGTACTTAAAATATAAATCTTTCCAAAACTTTCAAAAATAATAGTTTAAGTCTAACGGTTGAGACCCTACGGCTGTTGAAATAAAAACAAACGCAAAAGGCAATGCTTTCATCATGTTTCAGTTTATGTTATTTAAATTCATCTAAACTTTTAAACATACTTTTCAACTATAGCCTCAAAAAATTTCAGCTTTCTAACCCAAAAGGTTGCATTTTTATAAGCATTATAATGCAACCCTTACAAGAAAAATATCAACCCATTTAATACCATAGAAAAATTATCAAAATCTCTTTTGTTTTTATTTTTTTTACTAAGTAACCGTTTGAAAAAAGATTAAATAAGAACAAAAAAACACAACAACAAAAGATGATTTTGAAATAAAATTGTTTGATAATGTTTGATTATAAATTATGTGTGATGGTATAATTGTAGTTGTGACGTAGTTCATTTGATCTTTGGTGGATTTAATATGTTATTAAAAGTAGTTTAAACCAACTTAAATAAAACTGTTCCGAAATTGTATTGATGGCGTTAGTTCGGATAATGTATTTAATTTGGTTCGATAATTTTTTTGAATTATTCTGTTTCTACTTATATTTTTTATTTAAACTAATCTGACTTATCTAATTTTATTTGGACACAAAACCGTCTGACCCCGAAATCTACCTATTTCTAGCGGATATACCTGCCGCTGGGATTTTTTTATTTCTTTTTAAATTTTTTGTTCTATTTGTTCATTTTTTTGAATTTTAATTATTCGTAATTTTTTTTGTAACTTGAGATTAAGAATGTTTTAAATCTTTTGTATTTTAACTGAGATGCATGTTTGTGAGCTTTATTGCTTGTTTTGTATCCATATGAAAAGAAAATAAAAAAAAACATGGTTTGTTTCAAAATGATAAAATGCTTCTAACCATTTGTTCTCCATTATGATTTTTGCTAAAACTGCATATAACTTTCTGTTCTCCCGTCGTTTGCCAGCTTGAGGTGCATTCTTTACAAAATCGGAATATTTTTAAAACGTCGCGGGACGTGGGACAAATTTTTACATATCGGGACTGTCCCGCCAAAGAACGGGACAGTCCCGTTCGAGCGAGACAGTCCCGATCGAGAAGATCGAGAAGAAACGTGGTGTAACTAGCACGTGATCAATTTGATCTCGAGTGTTTCCATTGGGTTGGCTCAAATCTACTTATGAATCGATCGATGCGGAAAGAAAGTGCTGGCAATTTTCAACAAACTCAATCAATATCTCCCCATTATTATTCGAATTCAAATAAATGCTGTTTGAACCCACCCAATTTTCATAAAAGATATCTCCTCCAACTTGCCCATTAACGTCACCAAGAACCACAATGAAATCGCGTGTTCGATTTTGGTCTTATAATCTCTTCCAGCGCTATGTAAAAAGTATTCGTCTCATCGATGGTCTAAGCTTCAGTGGGTTCAATCACAGCAACGGAAGAGATGTTATTGTATGTTCCGCGTACCCGGTAAGTAGCAAATAAGGGGATAAGTTTCATTACGGCTTCTTGTACGCGTGCACCCATGAATAAACCAGTACAAGAATCCCTTCGAGAAGGATGACCAATACAGAATATACAGTGACTATCCAAATCTTGTTTTCTGATAATTGGCTGTCTAATTTCTCTGTTTTAAGACACTTAAGAGCATCATGGGCGCTCCGGCTTCGACCGCACCTTTCCGATTCGGTAGTCTGGTCCTTTTTCACGTCCAGGTAAAATTGTGTTGTTTTGTCCGGGTCTGATATTCTTTTTTGGTTACCTTTTTTCCGCTAGGGTTAGGGTGTTAACCTCAGGCCAAACCCAAATGTTTGTGAATGGGCCCGTTCTGATCTTAAAATGTTCGTGGAAGTCGAATTTCGGATTTCGCAACTTTATGACTTGGTATTCCGTTCAAATTATTCGATAGTTTTTTGTTTGTCAAAATGGTAAAATGAAAACAATTTGTATATTGAGCATTAACTTTTCGATTTAAACAATATTTATAAATATTGAATAAATTTCACACAGCACGAACGGAGATTTTTAGTAATATTAAGGAGAAAAGAACGATTTGATTTAATATATATCAATCGACAAATGTCAAACTAATTTCAAATAGATCCAATCGTTTATATACTCAACACTTGGCGCGTAACAATCAGATACGCTTACGACTCGTAGTAAAATATTGTTGAAATGAAAACGCAATGAAAACACGATTGAAATTCAAAAATTAAACATGTTTTGGTTGTGTCGCTAAGAAATTTTTTAATTTAAAATTGGCTAAAACGACTAAAACCACGTTATCATTTCCGTTTGGTTTTTTTAGCTTTCCACATTTACTATGTTTTTCACACTTACTTAATAAACGACAATAGCTGAAACACAAACCTAAAGGTTGGTTATTTTTGTTTTCTTTCATACAATCGAATATAATAGAAAAACAAATAAATTTGGAACATAAATTTTATGGAACGCAAGTACGACTACCTAGGATTTAGCTCGCCCGGTTTTACGAAAACAAAATTTTTTATTTTAACTAAAAAAATAAAAGAAGAAAAGATTGATGGGTTAAACATTTTTTAACCGCAGGTGACAAATCATTTTCTTTTCATATCGACTGAAACCGTTTACCAAAGTTTTATGAAAATCGATTCAAAATTGTAGATTGTTTTGTGAATTATACGGAATGGACTTTGTTGCTTAAAAATAATCTACTTTTTGAAGCTTTTCATGTTATTTAAAATATATGTAATACAAATTCCTAATTGTATATATCAAATATTAAATTGAACCATAAAAATAATTTTATAAAACAAAGTGAAGTTGTTATAATTAAAATTACAACCCCTAAACCCATAAACGAAAACAAAAATCAAATGTCTATACTAATATTTCTTTTCAGGTTAATTAATTAAACAATATTGCTTGCTACATAACATAACAAAATACATGCATCATTCTCTAATTATATTTATTATGAACTTCATTATCCGCATAATAACTCTCTGTTACACCGAAAACACAAATTAAATTTCTCTGAACTGATGATGGGGTTCTTCCCGGATTCTTCCTCATCATCAATTTTTATTTTTTATTATTTTTCACATATTTATATTATACGTTGTTTATTCACATTAATTACATATATTCGAAGACGAAATACCTATTCTATTATGTTTTCTTTCTTCGATTCTCAAAAGTTGATGAAAAAAAGTCGTAATAAAAAAACACATGAAAAGCTCTTTTCAAAAGGAAAAAGAGATTCGGTTACGAATGAAGGAGGAAAACTGAAATTGTTCAAAAAAATCTAATAAAAAAACTTAAAGTTAGTGATAGTTATTTAAGATTATTAGAAATTATGCTTTTTAATGGAACATTAATTCGATAAACTAAAGTTAGTTATTTTTAGAGTTTACGTTTGATAACTTAATCTCGATTTTAAAAAACATAAATTATTTATTGAAGTTATATATTCTTATTAGATATTAAAATATCGAAGAAGAACGATAAATATTTGGAAGTTCATCTGTAATTCTGACGTTTTTGTGAACATAAAACAAAAGTCAATTGAATTAAATTATAAAAGGAAAACAAAATTAATACAAATTTATTTGACGTCGGATTTTTATCAATTTAAATCATAGTCATCTATCCTCTAGGTTCACATAATTTTATCTTGATTTATTATGTGATGAGTTGTGTTACTTGTCTATTTACTATGTTAACGTTAAGGTTCTGTTAGATTTAATGATAAATAATTTTTTGTTTATGTTTAAGGAATTGTGATTTGGATGTTTTTGTTTAATTTAACTCTTGGTAGAAACGAAGATTAGGAATGACGTTGACGTGCGTTATTTTTTCCTTACGTTGTTTTACTTAGCTACAACGATTTGAGAGAAATTTTTGTTGAAATGTATTTTCATTAAAAAACAATCAACATTGTAAAAAATTCTGTAAACAAAACCTTTCGGATAATTTTTACTGTAACAGTAAACTATCTGGTAATAGTATCAAGGTTTAGTGATATTGATATATGATATTAATTGATCTAGTGCTGGACTATCGATTAGATTTAAATCACCATTAGACTGTGCAGCATCAAAGAAATGCTATTAAAATTCTCACTATGTTGACCACATAAGAATTTGACGTATATTAATAAATAATACTTTTATTTAATAAAATAAGCATTTTTCAGTAAAATAGTTACTATAGAGCTTTTTTAATAATAACCTTGTTTAACACTATAAAAATAAGGTTATAAAATTCTATAATTTTTATAGTTTACACTTTTTGCCGTACGCTGTTGGCTTTTTTGTTTAATAACATATTTGTTTGACACTTTAACACTTTAACTTATCGTGAGCATTTCAGTATTTGTAGTGATCTGAGGATAAAATTTACCGAAACCACAAAATGAGACAGGTCGTAACCCACTCAAGGCGCGCGTTCCCTCTCTGCGACAGGATCGATTTCGATAATCCTCACATCTAACAGCCGTTCGTTACACAGGCTCATAGCTAAATGAAGCAAGTGTACACAATATTAATTCATTCAAGTGTTAAACGTATTCTCACTACGATTATATATCCTATATATCATAATGAGCTGTTGGTACTTTTATCAACGTTAAGTTCAGATACTCATATACTACTCAATTCAAGAGCACTCTCAGGTTGGGTATTTAATCCATTTGATATCCAAACATAGTTTTTCCAAAGGTTTAAAATAATACAAATATTTATAGTAGTGACACTGGAAGAATCTGGAATCAATTTCAAACGACATTATTTGCGGTGGAAGCGTTGTAAGAGATAGAGCAGTCGTTATACTGCGATCTTTTGAGACTAATTCTCTTTTCGAGGATTCGTATTGAATACGAATTAACTCAAATTAAAAAAGGATTGATATACTTGCATTATGCATGTACGATCAATAATTTTCCCTATATGTCAAGTTTGAAGATTTAAGAATCTCCAATAGAAATAATTGGATATAATAAGTGCTTGAACCATATTCTGCGATACAATAAAATAATATTGTATGTGAATAACACTTTGATTGAATGGTCTTATTATCTTAATTCAATAATACTGAGCTATTACATGTTCTTGTACCGGTGATGTACCTTTAGTAGTTGAACTTATGACAAGCACAGTTAGGTAGTACACTATAACTTGATTAGGACAATAACTGATGCCAAATTATGTATTAAACGATTGATTGGTCTTATTTCGGCGGTATATCTTTCGTAGCTGAAGTTCTGTCAAGCACAAGTATTACATAAAGCGATAAAATAACATTTCCGGTGCTGTTCGCTATTCTGTCCGCTGCTGCTTCATAGAACCTGTACTCAAAAAAGCCTGGTTTGAAGTGCAAAAAGTTATTACACATGCTACTTAAAAAAATCATTTGGTGTACTCTACAAAATGGGTTCAACCAAATTAATTTTGTAGCACCAACTAAAATTTGGAATAATTGACCATACATTTTTAACGTTCAACAAATGCTTTGTCAACCGTTAAAAATGTATGATCAATTAAACTAAATTTTAGTCGATGCTACAAAGTTATTTTGGTTGCACCCATGGAATAAAATACAGCAAATTATTTTTTTCAGTTTAGAATTCGACCAGATACAACGATCATGTCTAGCTGTTGGAGTGCATACCGCAATTCACCAAGTCCAATATTCAAGATAATTGGAATAATGGAGCTCTTCAGTATAATTACCAGTCTCATTCATTACAGCTTCACTTTTTTTTTTTTTTTTTTTATTCAAAGTTAGGCATGTTTAGTGTTAATTATAATAAATTATAAATTAACGTCTCTGAATATCCGAAGATACCATGCCAACTAGGGATAAGAATGGAATGCAAATTAAGATTCTCTGAGAAATTTATGAACGTTAACTTTAAAGCCTTGAGGATTAAATTCATCGGGGAAAACCCAGGAAGGTAAGGCATTCCAAAGATGAGAGACTCTGTTGAAAAAGTCACGTTGAAAGGCTACAGTTCTACACCTAATTATTTGAACTGTAAAGGGATGCGCTGCTACGTTTGCTCTGGTGTGACGCGAAAGGTTTGCTGATTTAGGTAAAATCGATTTGATCTCTTCAGAAGCTCGTTCATCCATAATATATTTATAAAATATAGTCAAATCAGCAACATTTCTTCTGTGCTGCAAGGAATCAAGACCGTTAGTAAGACTTGGGTTACCAATGAGTTTAATAGCTCTACGCTGTACAGAATCAAGGCAGTTGAGGCTACTCAAGTAAGCTCCACCCCATATGTGAGAACAGTATTCCATGCAGGGACGTATAAAAGATTTATAAACTAAAAGAAGTTGTTCGCTATCGAAAAACTTACGACATCGCCCCAAAAATCCTAATTTTTGAACAGCATTCTTAGCCAGATTAAAAATATGAGAATTCCACTTCATATTATTTTCAATCTCAACTCCTAGAAGTCTGACAGACTCATTCTCTAAAAGATTTTTGGGGCCAAATGTTAATGGAAAAGGATTGGGTGTCGTTATCCTAGAAAAATGACAAACCTGTGTTTTGCTTGTATTGAATTCAACACTGTTAGCAATACCCCAATCCATAATTGTTTTAAGATCAGTGTTAAGGGAATCTATCAATTTTGACCTACACTCACTAAGCGCTAAGGGTGTATATAATTTAGGTGCTTCATGAGACGCATGAAGCGTGCTATCATCAGCAAAACTATGTATAGGATGAACCGTTGAGTCCAACAAATCATTAATATAGATAAGAAAAAGAGTTGGTGACAAAGCGGAACCCTGAGGAACTCCTGCATTAGTTGAAAAAGTATTCGATGATACACCGTCAACATTGACGCGAAGTTTTCGATCAGATATAAAGCTCTGTGTCCAAGATATAAGCTGCTCGTCTAAGCCATAGGATCTCAATTTGCATATAAGGTTGTTATGCCAAACTTTGTCAAATGCCTTGGAAATATCAAGAGCAACACCGAATGTTTCTCCAAAGTTTTCAAGCGACTTGTTCCAGATATGAGTGACAAAAGACAGCAAATCTCCCGTCGCTCTTCCTTTTCGAAATCCATATTGTCTCTCATTAATAATTTTGGAAGACTCTAAGAAGCTCATTAAATTAAAATTGACATATTTCTCAAAAATTTTAGCAACTACCGATAAAATTGAAATGGGTCTGTAATTCGTAGGATCAGTCTTACTGCCCTTTTTCGAAACTGGCTGTACACTAGCCATTTTCCAAATTTCAGGAAAAATTCCTTTCTTATATGATAAATAGAAAATTTTAGTGAGGATTGGTGCTAGCTCCCTAGCAAATGTTTTAAGTATAATCGGAGGAATAAAATCAGGGCCTGTTGCTTTGTTAGTATTGATTTTTAAAAGCATTTTTCGAACAATGTTTTTCCGAAAAATTATCCGCCTCATTTTATAAGAAACTTTAGAAATAGGTTTAGGTTGGAAATTAGGTTCTTTTAAAGTAGAATTTAAAGAGAAATAATGCCCAAGCAAATTAGCTTTCTCTTTTGGATCAATGATAGGGACATCTCTATTAACAAGAGGCGGTAGGGAAGATTTACAAAAGTTGCTTTGGACAGCCTTTGCGGCTTTATAGAAATTGCGTGAACCAGTCGGATGTTCTGCGAATTTAGATGCTTTTTTCCTATTAAATAGATGTTTCTCTTCATCTATTAACTTACGACATAAATTTCTCTCTTTACGGTACTGTCTAAGGTTTTCATCGGTTTTGTTTTGATTAAACTTTCGAAAAGCCTTTTTTTTAACTTTTATAGCTTTTTTGCATTTACTAGAAAACCATAGATCAGTTTTCGGAATGATCAATTTATTAGGAATAAATCTGTGCATACCATCAAACCATCAATTACAGTTTCAGAAAAATTTGATGCAGCTATGTCTGGGTCTTGGCCGGTAAGGCAATAGCGTTTCCAAGGAAAACATCTAAAAAAACTTTTAAGTCCTTGCCAATCCGCAGCTTTGTAATCCCAAACATTGCGTGGATTCGCTTTAAATTGTTTTGGAATTTGTATATTTAGTTGTGTGGAGATCAAATTATGATCTGAACCACCCAATGGTTCTGATATTTTAAATTGAACCAGATATGGATCGTTTGTCAAAAATAAATCAAGCAAATTACTACTTTGACCAGGAATGTCAGGAACTCTGGTTGGCTGGTCTATTATTTGAGTAAAATTGTGATAAAGAGCAAACAAATCAGCCTGTCTACCAACCTCGTCAGTTTTAGAGCTGTGTGTAAGCCATTCTTTATTGTGGACATTAAAATCTCCAAGGACTATAAACTTTGCATTAGGATACTCAACCAACCTATCTATTTTCTCAGATAAGTCATGAAATAAATTAGAGTTCTCAGGTGAATTAGGTGAACGGTAAAGTCCAAAGACAAACAGCGTTTGACTTGGGCAACTAATTTTTAGTGACACCATATTGTGAAATTTTGCATTTAATTCAAATTTATTTAATCTCACATATGGTATAGTATCCCTAATATAAGCACAAACTCCATGCTTAATGTAGAATGAGGATTCAAGTTCATAATTGGGACAAAGGTATTTGTTTTTATCTAAGGTCACAGCACGCGCACTGATAATCGTTTCTGTTAAAAACAAAATATCAGGTTTCATAGTTTCAAGAAAAAGATGGACTGAATTAAGGTTTATATTCAATCCTCTTATGTTCGCATAGCTGATGGATAATTTTGCCATTTTAATTCATAGAGAAATATCAATGAAAAACATACATACGAAAACCACAGTAATGCGAAAACAAACAAACTCAAATTGAAATTGAAATTGACTACTTCAACAGCTGGACAACCTGAATCTAAGTCTAGGTTCACTGTTAAAATCGACAATTAAAATTATGAAATTGTAAACAAAATAGGACGAGAATGGCAACAACATCAACGTACGCGATCATCTGTACTGAGTTTATTGACAAAATATTGTTGTTAGTAAGCAGTTTTGACGGCACATATATGCCAAGGCTAGATTAAAGAGTATAAGTGAGATAGCATCACCTTGTCTTAAACCGAAGTCAGCTTTGGAAAACTTTGATATTTCATTCTCTACTCGTTCACATCATTCCGATTTCTGTTTTGTCTTTTTACATAGTGACACCAGTTTACCAGATATTACCGTTGACAATAGAGGCACCCATGGAGTCTCCCTTTTGAGAGAGAGAGCGGGAGAGAGAGAGAGAGAGAGAGAGAGAGAGAGAGAGAGAGAGAGAGAGAGAGAGAGAGAGAGAGAGAGAGAGAGAGAGAGAGAGAGAGAGAGAGAGAGAGAGAGAGAGAGAGAGAGAGAGAGAGAGAGAGAGAGAGAGAGAGAGAGAGAGAGAGAGAGAGAGAGACAGAGAGATATGGAGTGAGTCTTGCTTGAAGTCAACTACTAGCTGAGACAGGTGTGGAATTTTTCTCGGCATTTCTCAAAAATCATCCTCATTGAGAAAAGTGCATCGGTCGTACCAAGAAATTGCTGAAAACCACACTGTTATTCGCCAAACAGTTGTTCAGCAAAAGAGTTGATTTTGGCTAGCAAAATGTATAAAAAGATCTTTTACGCTGTGTGGAAGCGAGCGACTCTGCTGTAATTTGCACATAGTGAGCGATTTTATTTTTTATAGCTTAGTATCAGCATAACTAAATTCTAGTCCAGTGGCATGGTTTCAGTCCTCCAGATATTTGGAACAAGTTCAAAACAATCTTGACGATAGAGTTTCACCAACATGTGATACCGTTATATGCTCTTTTGTGGGTTCGTCTACATGCTCGTCACCCGACTTACCACTGATAACTTATGTTAAGAAGATTCCCAAATAAGTGGCCCAAGTACCTAAAATATTTCTAAGGTCTACTTATAGCTCTTCATCTTCGTTTTAAACAGAAGACTCGATACTCACTCTGAAGTGATGAAAGATTTTTTTGGATTA
Source organism: Diogma glabrata (assembly GCA_963693315.1). Taxonomy (NCBI): domain Eukaryota; kingdom Metazoa; phylum Arthropoda; class Insecta; order Diptera; family Cylindrotomidae; genus Diogma; species Diogma glabrata. Next base: position 186,725,433 of record OY856187.1, read on the forward strand.
AAACAAACTAATACTATTCATAAAGCATAATCATTCCCTTTATGAAAAGATCGCCTAAAACATACATCTCCTTTTATTTTATTTATTTTCAATAAAAAACTAGCTATTAAGTCAAGATGAATATTATATCTTATGAATTGATTACCGTCACAAAATAGTTGAATCTCTTAATAATAATTTTACAAAAATATTCAACTAAAGTGATAATGTCTACAACCTTATGCAAAAAGCTACTTAAACCACAAAAATTTGCAACTTTTTAAATCAAAACAACTCTAAATTAGGATTGCAAACAAATTTTAAATTCTATTGATTTAAGTAAAAAATTAATTAAATTCAATAATTCAACAATAATTAAAGTAACAATTAGCAAGTGCAAAAACATTAATACTAATTATTAAATTAAATATTTTCTATTATTATGTTCGACAAATTAAATTAATTTTTACGCTTTATGAATTTTAAATTTAAGGTTAGAATTAAATCAACCACGAGCTGCTTAATTTACGTAAAACAAAATTTTAATCTGTATTTTCGATTAATTAATTAATATAATTTAATTTTATTACAAACAAAATAGAATCATAATTTTATAGGCTTTTCATTTTTATTTGTTACACAATAATGTATAAAATATTAATTAAATTCGATCATTATATTCCAATGGATTTGTTATTGATCGATAATTAGTTTGAATTTAATTTCATAAACAGAATAATATTTTTTGGTGTTTTTATGGGGACCTTAATTTGAAGAATGTATAATTTTAGGGACGATTAGAGTTTATAAAGCAATTTAATTCAGTTTTGCTGAGTAGATTATTTAAAATAATTGTTAAATTATTCAACTTAAATAAAAAATTATTAAATTACTTAACAAAATATTTTAACTACATTTTTGAAGACACAGTATTTATATTTCTTTTTATGTGCGATTTTACACGATGCGGTGAACGTTTACCTACAACGTTTGAGTCAAACAATTCTCGAATTTACCCGACATGGTAAATTTTTCGGAATTTTTGACTAAACTAAAACAGTGTAGGTCTAAAGAAATACAAGCTATTGCAGTAATTGTTTTCATATATGTCTCAGGCCCATAGTGTCATACAAACTCTCCAAATATCAACATGGAACTCAAGTAAATGTAAGAACGTAAAATATGAACTAATACAATTCTTAGCGGATTATTCTATTGATACGATGGTTCTCACAGAAACAGCTTTAAACAGCCTGAAGTTTCATTTTGTATTCCAAACTACAAAATCTATAGAACCATACCAACGTATGGAGGTGTTGTATGGATTAATCAAATCCTCCATCAAACATTTTTTGCTCGTTGATTTTAATCTGCAATATATCAAAACTCTCGTAATTTCAATTGATGGTTAAAAATATTTGTTGCTTATTGTCCTCGTTCTAACGACGTCAAATTTCGAAATGATATGATCAAACTAAAATGCCGTTCTGAGGAGATCTCAACTGTCGTCACCAATTTTGGAAATGTTTTAGAAGCAATTCCGGAGATCGAACCTTAGATAAACTCACCCATTATAGTGCGAGAGCAAGCCCAAGTACCTTAACAAATCACCCAGACAAAGTTCATAGAATCAATAAAAAACTGACGTCCTCATAATTTCGATCATTTTCCAGTGACTATTGAAATAAACTTCCAAGATATCTCGTCTCTCGGCTTCAGATGTCTCGTTTCATCAATAGACAGTTCAATTACTGCCAAACAGATTGTCACTTTTATAGTCGAAATATAAACCAATCAACGATACACAGCAAAATGAATGGTATACTACTACTTCACAAATCGATGAACTCATTTCTGATTTAAAAGTGGATGAACTTGCTCTCTCCGACTATGTGCTTTCGTTAATACGTCTACGTAATATGAGGAAATGGCAATGGCTTAGATCAACAAATGCGCATTAACAAAATTAACAAATTTATAGTAAATAACCTTAATTCGGATATCTAGAAACAAATATTTAAGCTATTAAATGTCAAATTCCAAAATATATACTGGAAAACCATTAAACACCCAAAAATCACTCCTCAGTATCTTGCAACGCACTTCACAATCTTGATATAGAATCAAGGCTATAACAATAATTGATGAGTCATTTTAGTAGTATTAATAGTGTAACGTTTCTTGGTCAAGTTACTAATATTTGGTGAGATCACTAAATCAGGAACTTAAAACAATGGATTCTCTATACGTTATAATTTTTATTCGTTCAAGATTTTATTTCTTATAACAATATTTCTCCTACTAGTATTTCCCTTAATTTTTACAAGTATTTCTCTTAACTTCTCACTTACAATCACTCTATTACACTAAAAATAATCTATAACACTTATAATAATCTTTTAATCAAAATAAATTTGACGGACTTGTTTCACTTTTAATTTTAATTTGCTTATATCATTGCGAATATCCTACTCCTTCTATCTCCTACACAACCTTTTATATATACTACACGAAACAACAGCAAAAATTTCTTATTACGTGTTTACTTTGGTTGCGTTATGTTTTCTTTTGTTGATTTAGGTGTTTTTTATTCTTTTAGTGGATCAATTTCCTCTAAAGACGATTTTCTGGAGTTATGTTCTTTTGGATGTCGCATCGTCACAATATATTAAATGTTTTGTTATAATAATTATCATTATAGACAGTAAAAAGAGCACCACTTGGGGAAGAAAGGGGAAGAAAGTTGGAATTGTTTTTAAAATCAAATACAAAAAACATCCGATTGTTGCCGTAGTTCATTACGACTATTTTTGAAATGTTAGGATAAGGAATTTTGACGCAAATTGAATAATTTATCATACTAATTTTTGTTGCAAATACGTTGAAATATTATCAAAAAGTCAACCGAATAAAACGAAAAAAAATTGTGCTGCAAAAAAGATGTAATTTATTCGATTGACGAATGGCGGCTTATTTGTTAATTGATTGATTGATATTGCAGTTTAAATTAACCTTTTATGTTGCTGTAAAGACTGCTTTTTATGTCATGATATATAAGTTAACATATATTTTTTAGGGTGTTGCAAAAAATCGATTTACAAAAAGAAATTAAATTTGAACAAAATTGAGAAAATAAATCGTTAAATCTAGAAACCCGTTGTATCGTGCTACTTTAATATTCTTCAATAGCTTTGTACTATCATGCTCATACCATAACAACAAGGAATGATTCAATTAATAACTAATACGCTGATTTATCCGCTACGATGGTAGATTGACAATAACATTTATCAACAACATGAAAACATTTATCAAAACTAGCTCGTTTAACCATTAACGTGAAAAAACACCTGTACATGTCATACAATAACAATAATAAAACCAACAAAAATTATTAAATTAGAGTGACAAAACACATTATATTAAATGTCAATAAAATTTACTTCAAAAACTCCAGACCCAAATAATAAAACAAAATCATAGCACCAATAAACTTTATCTATACGGAGATACAAAATACGTAAAAAAATTTAAATTTGTTCAATATTACGATAAACCTAACATATAATTTAAACAAATTAAAGAAACAAAAAACTGATAAAAATTTAAATAGTAAATAGTTTATACGTGATCGCTGAAAAAGAAAACTAAGTATTACATTAGACAAATTAAAAACCCTAACTCCACACACTGGCCACTTAATATTACGCAAAGAAAAACAAGTTGTATATGATACACCCCAATTTTGTAATTTAAGCTGAAGGAAATTTGTGTTGATAATAAATTATACATAAACGATTAATTGTTAGTACCTTTTTGCTACATCATAAATAATAATTTTATTTTATTTTAAATATAAATTTTATTTATTGGGGATTTTTGAGAGCAATTTAAACCCAAGTAAGTATGGAAGTAAGTGGAATTTTTTCAATTTAAAGGTATGATTGGCAATTTCTTAGATTAAAACTCCATTTTTCATTTTACGTGTTTCGGATCAATTCGAACCTTCCTCTTCAGTGCCGTGATCGAATCGAACACGTTTCCACTGTCATTAGACTTAATATTATGGAAATGTTTTTGTAAAATTTAAATTAAATTAAATTTCTAAACATTACTTTGTGTGAATTCATAGAATGGGGAATATTTCTATTCTTATTAATACAATTGCATATAGTCATTATTGATTGTTTCCAATCAATGTGAAATTAATATCTGACACTTGGTCAATTATTGTCATAAATGTATGCATATTAGACAACATTATGGGAATATAAATAATTGGGGATTTTTAAGATTTATTAAACTCAAATAAGTAAGGAAGTACCCAACTGGATTTTTTTTAATTCAAAGGTGTGGTGGAAGATTTCGCCGATAAAAATTCCATTTCTCATTTAACGCGTTTTGGATGCATTCAAACCTTTCTCTTCAGTGCCATGTTCGAATCCATTGGCAGACACGCTATTAATTACGCCACTGATACGATGACTATTTCGAAGTATACATAAGTTAGTGAATAAACAAAAGTTTATTATTGCTTAAACATTGCGCGTCTTTTTGTCTAAACACATGTAAAGAATTATTTTAATCGTTGTGTTTCTGAAGCTTTAAGACCGAAGATAAATACAGGTTAAGATAAAAATGGTATTAGTTGGAATAAAATAAACTTGAAATCAATAATATTTTTACGATTGTGAGTTTCTTTTTGTATAAAGATAGACTTTTATTATTGGCAATTGATCAGCGACAATGGTTTCCACGAGGTCTCAATTTCAAATCAATGTTTTAATTTATTTAGTAATATATTCAAATAATTAAATCTAGTTAAATGCATTCAAACTTTCAGATTTAAAATGCTCTACCACATGAGCACTCATTGCCGAACTTGTTATATGTGCTCGGTGAAGAATCATATTACTTAGTAAAATTAGAATTGCCGATCAATTAAATCGCTTTCCATTGAACAGCAACAAGATATTTCAAGCTAGTTACACCCCACCCACCTCATATGTGAGAACTCCATACAGGGGCGTATAAAGGAATAAAGCAACAATCTATAGAATATTCTCTATCTAAGTAGCACGCAAATAAACTAGCATCATTACTTATGATTTAGTTTTTCGGTAACTAGTGGAATATAATTGAAATTATATGAATTGAAAATACATGAGTCATTTAAAGCTTTTAAATTTTATTAAAATGTTTTATGGTTTCAAACATTAAGTTTCGTTAAAACTTATACTTAAAACTAGATGATCTGTCGTCTTATTTTTGGGCAATTCATCCAATGAAATCATTCAATGATTCATTCAACCCGACAAACATTTTCATACATGAAGATAATGGTAGTATATTTAAGTTGTAAAATGAAAATGATGCTGTAAAATGAAATGCGCAAATGATGCGTCCATTTTGCGCCATTTTCTTAAATGATAAAATTTAAAAGACAAAAGATCAAAATCAAAAAATTTAACTAGATAAAAAATAATATTAATTTTCCATAATTTTGTTAATATTATGAAAAAATAAATTTATATATCAGTAAACCGATATGAAACAAGGTAAACAAAAATTATTAAAATAATATAACTAATCACAATTAATATAAAGTGCCCGGTTGTTTTCATTACCTTCACTAAAAATTTCTTTTGCACATAATTTTAAATGCAAATGAATTAATAATCATCAATTTAATATTACGAAATTATTGTCTCATAAAAAGTTAAATTCGGCTACCATTTTAGAAAATTTTCAAATACTTTTGCATTTTTCTATTGTTTTGTTTATTATTATTATCATTAAATAAATTTCGTTTCCCATTGTTTTTTATTATTCGTAAAAGACCGAAAGAAAAGATAAAAATCGAGATTTTAACGAAAATAATAGAAATATTTAATTTTGTATGGTCCTACTTTGACTGAAATTTTATCATATCATTTATCAAATTTATTACGTGTTTTATCTAATATGTTTAAATAAAACGTAACGCAAAAAAACGTTAAACGTTAAATGTCAACAGGAATTATCTATCTATATAAATAAAATTCGATGTCTCTCTGTCTGTCTGTTCGGTATAAGCTCCAAAACGGCTGAATTGATTTAGGTGAAACTTGACATACATAAAGAAAGGAATGTCAGGAATGTCATAGGCTACTTTTTTTATAGAATTTATAGTTTTAATTTGTAGTTTTTTTATAATAGAATTCTCCATTACTTAATTCATATTAAGGAGTTTGCCTAAATGTTAATTACATACAATTGGTTTTTATTTGTTCTAATTATATATATAAATGAACATATATATGAGTATAATTCATAGCAACGAGTTTGCCTAAATGTTGATTAATTATATAAGTTCTAATTATATATGAGTATGTATGTTTTTATTATATAGAGACAAATTTGTAGTTTGTTGTATATGTTTTAAATCCTAACTTGCAAGATTTTCTCATATGTTGTTTATGAAGATTTTTTATTTAGAGAAGAATTAATGTGTGTTTATGTATTTAGTTTATTTATTTCGAGAGAAATTAGTAGTTCGTTGTATATGTTTTAAATCGTAATACATAGAGATTAAATTTATTGCGTAGCTACTGGAGGGGGGGATCCCGTGGACTTTATTACCCCCCCCCCTCCCCTTCGCAAGGCAACGCACTCTTAATCTTTTCATCCAACTTTAATACAGCTACTATCCATCACAATACAATTTCTTCTAATCTGTTATGCGTGCACCTTTTGCTTAACTAATTTTACAAAAACACATGGATTAAACATCCATATGTTTTTGTAAAATTAGTTAAGCAGAAGGTGCATGCATAATAGATTAAAGAAGGATGTATTGTGATGGATAGTAGCTCCTATCATAGTATTTTATATACCGTGGTAGAAGTAGTACTATATGCCAGGAGTACTATATACTATAGTAGTATATAGTACTACTGGTACTGTATAGTATATAGTACTACTGTTAGTAGTACTATATACCATGGTACTATATAGTATATACTATATACTATACTACCACAGTACTATATACCATAGTACTATATACCATGGAGATAGGTATGTTTAATTCCGGTGTTTTTGTAAAATTAGTTAAGCAGAAGGTGCATGCATAATAGATTAGAAGATATTGGATTGTGATGGATAGTAGCTGTATCAAAGTTGGATGAAAAGATTAAGAATGCGTTGGTGTACGGTGGGAAGAGGGGGGAGGGGAGGGGGGGTGGGAACGAAGCCCGCGGGATACCCTCTAGTTCAAAATAAATTAAGTGAATTGTTCAATAAGAATAAAAATGTTTAAAATTCATACATTTACTTTATATACTTTACAAAGACTGTTTAGATGAATTTGCTAATATTTTTTTCAGTGTAGATAAATATATAAACACAACACAATGCAATTTCACAATAGTTTATTATTATATTTAAATACAACTGTTAATTTAATAATATGTAAGCACCCGCACTTTAGAAATTTTACTTAATTAAACGTTGTTGAATAGATCGAAGAAAATAAGTTTTACCTTTTTTGCCGTCTACCAAAAATGGAGACGACGTTTCATTGAACGAAATATTCAACAATGTTTAATCGAGTGACGAGTAAGTAAATATTTAAATGTAAATATTTTAATAGCTATAAATCTAAAACGAGAACACAACTTTTGTAGAGACTACAAAATTTAGAAAATCAAGTCGATACAGTTAATATTAATCAGCAAGAGCATTCATCTATTCACCCGTCGGAGCATGAAAGTATTTCCAGACTTTAATAATATATTTTACTTTCCACGCAATCAATTTATAAATCATAAAACAGGCTGTCACATTACACATATCCCATTAAATCCTGATTCCTCGCCAATATTAAACCATATTGTTTTCCAAATGTAACTATATTAGAAATGAATCCTTAAGTGGAGATGATACTGGCACAAGAAATTATTGAAAATAGCAACAGTTCATTGAATTCTCCTATACTAATTATCCCCTAAAAATAACAAATAATTCGAAACGCTGGCGCATAGTTGTAGATTTTTAGTCTATATTTGACAACTAACGACATTTTCTATTCCTCTTACCTAATACTGTTGAAATTTTGGTAGATTAGAAGAAGCAATTTATTTTGCAATATTGGGCCTAGTCCGCGCATTATCAGATTTCACTGAGTCAAGAAGATAAACATAAAACTGATTTTAGAACTCAAATAGACTGTGCTTTTTGGATCAAAGGGAGCACCTACAACTTTTCAACGATTTATCAATAACGTTTTATCCAGACTGAAAGGATTGAAATGTTCCATATATCTAGAAAACATGTGTATAAACGTGAAGATCTAAACATTACAAAAATTCAATTTGAACTTTTAAGTTTTATTTCAATTTTCTTAGAAAACCTACCAACTTGGGTCACACATAACTCATAACAAATCGCGAAGAAGCGTAAAACTAGCACAGAATAATTATAGCCGCATGTGCTTTGAATCTTTTAAGCTCGTAAGATGTTACTGCCGTTCTGTGTTCTTTGAAATTAAAAAGCGCTATAGTTAATAACATAAAAATATCAGATGCGTTCGATTTGACTAAAATAACTGAATAAACTGAAAAAAACAACAACAATTGCCTAAAATTCTCTAGATGTTTCTGTTGCTTCAGTAAAATCGACCGCTGCTATAATGGCTAATACTCTTTCGTTGGTAAATCAAGCAATTGTTTTATAACAATAATTTTAGAAAACTAACGTTACACATTTCTATGGTGTAAAATCAATAAAGAAAACGTCCTAAACGAAATGAAAAAAAAAACAAAAGATAAAAACAGTTGAGGTTGAAGGAAAATTAAGGTTATCTTACCGCATTTTCCTAGTTTTATTTTTTTTAATTACTTTTTTAATTTTTTACAATTTTTTTTGTTGGTTTGCAATAAAGAATATTTTTTGTTTGTTTTTTTTTCTATGAGTTAATTATTAGTTTATAACAAATGCGAATAGTGTTGAAATGTAAAATTACAAAAACCCGTATATAAGTTTTAATTTTTAATTAAATTCAATTTAATGGTGATAGAAAAAAAATAAACAAAATTAAAGGTGGTGAGAGGTTTTTCGTTTTAAAATAAATATTTTTTGTATTGAGTAGAGGTGGTGATAAATTTTTAATTTTAATCAATTGTACTATATTTGTAAAAAGGTTTTACATTTAGCAAAGCAAATTTTTATAGGTTAATTTATAATTTGATGGGAAGAATAGTAGATTGTATTACTAATGCGAACACGTTTTCCAAACCAGAGTGTATAGTTTGCAGCACGAGCGTAGCGAGTGCTGCAATCACTCGCGTTTGGAAACCAGAGCGCAGTTCGCGCTACATAGTAATACACACTAGTTTTTGTAACAAAAACACAAAACTTTTAATTGTTGATTATATATTTTATTAAACAAATTTAAAATATAAACTAAAGTGCTCCATCTTCCTTGTAATATTTGTATTCAGAAAAAGTATATAAAAATATAAACATAGTAATCTGGTTACAAACAAACTTCGAAATTTTAAAAAATATTGTCATATGTCAACTCAAAAAATATTTTGTATGATTGTTTTGATGTGTGACATATTTTTTTCGCGTGCACAAAATATTTTCGCGTGCATAAAATACTTTTTCGAAGAATTTAAAATATTTTGTAGGCATATATGCGACAAAAATAATTTTCGTTTATTTTATTGACAAAAACAAAAACAAAACAAAATTGGTTATTTTTTGTGGATGTGCTACAAAAAATGTTTTGTTTTGTTATATTAAGATATTCAATGCCGAACTACCGCCTCGCGCCCTTTATCTAAAATTAAAAAAGAGTTTTGTTTGTGGTTTTATAAATTTTTCGATTAAAAACATTGAAAGATAGAAGATATAAAATATCGTTTTAACAGTTTTAAAAATCACCTATCACTTTCACTTTCGTTATTATTTTACAATTGCATGCTTTATTTAGGTCACGTTCTATCTGTTTTTAAATATTTTGAGCATTAAACAAATTTATGTAGTAAATAGATAAATTTCGGGTGAATTCTTAAAACATTGGTTTTCATAAGTAATGGGATTGAAAATTGTAGGTTATCTAAATAGGAATAAAATAAAAACACTGCAGTTCTTTTTAACTAAAAAATAGAGTAATGAACAAGAAAATTATACCAAATATAGCAATGATTTTAAAATTTAAGTGCTCTTTCGGATTACATCCCACTTGAATTCCTATTTCTAATTTGGGCTGTACTGCTCTGTATGAAGCAGTTGAGTTTACAACTCGTCCTGAATTTCAGATCGAAGGGCTTCTAAGTTTATTAGATAATCTCCGGATAACCAGAAAAACCTCAGTCTTACAAATAGGGTTATATTTTTTGTTAGAAAACAGAACTCTTTAGAGAGATAAAAGAAATATAAATTTGACGCCATCATTGCTCAGTAAACTCAATGATCTTTGGAGCTAAAATGGTAGGGTCGCCCATGCCGTTAGGTCCTACGTAAGAATCGAAGCCAAGATCAAGTTCAAACACAAAGCTCAGGTAAATACGTACGCTGATAACTTAGCATAGTCAAGGGGGTGCTTGATGGCTAGTACGGAACTCTGGAAACCGGACGCTCCTCAGTTTTAATGAATGTCTTCCCACAACATAGAACTCTGTTGTGTTTGACCTGTGTACCTTCCTATTTATAGATAAATATTGTATGGAAAACAATAAAGTCTTAGATGAGAGTGATGCTCCTCCAAACGCAATACTTAAACTAACAACAAAACTGTGCACCATGTCTTACTCTAAGCCTGATTCATCAGCTTATCTTAATTCAGACAGTACACATACCATGTCTAACTCTAGGGTAATCTGATTTACCAGCGTACTCTAAGTCAGACTGTAGACTTTTACGATATAGACAAAAACCTCTAGTATCTAAATTAAGTTGTGTCCAGATTAATCTGTTCAGGTCAGAAATGGCCTCAATTAATTTGAACTGGTTAATTGAACAGGATGCTCATGATCTTGCGTTTATACGGAAGCCATGGGCAGACAGCAAAATAATAAAAGGTATATCAACAAACACAAATATAAAACTGATCTATTTCTCAGATGTGGAAAGACCAAGAATCACGATTCTTTTCAACAAACACCCGAAAATATTGCCGGTGAATTAATTTATCTGCAGAGATCTTTTTACGGTCAAAATAGAAATTCATCTTCCTCAAGAAGAATTTTGTATGTTCATTTTAGCTTCTGCATACTTCCCGGGGGATGAGGACGAGACACCACCAGAAGTTGAAGAGAAACTCATCAAGTATTGCAACTATAACCTCATAATAGCGTACATACTTCGCGGGGGATGAGGACGAGACACAACCAGAAGTGGAAGAGAATTTTATGAAGTCTTGCAACTATAACCTCATAATAACGTGTGATGCTAACTCTCATCACACCTATTTTTTCCGGCATTCTTGCAAAAGGGTTTAACAATCATCCTTCCATATCTCATGGTTTGTTCAAACCAAGCTTTTGCCTAGCTTACATCCCTCAGGTACGGAGGGATACTAAAATCGTTTTTATACCCAAGCCAGAAAAAAAAACAAATGAAGCCAAATCATACAGACCTATGAGTCTTAGATCTTTTCTACTAGAAAAACATGTATGTCTTAAACAAAACCACTTTCTACTTTAGGGCGTGCTGACCAAGACAGGGAAACCTACTGAAACGGCGTTGCACAAAGTGGTGAAAGAAATTAAAACCACCCTAAACATACAAGGAGCCTTCGATAATGTTCACTTCAATGCTACCATTGAAATGGCCACAAAGAAAGACTTCATTGCGTGGATTATCAAGATGCTACAAAGTCCTGAAGATAACAGCTATACACTAGATGATCGTTGACTGTTACTGCATATAGAGGTTGTCCGCAAGTGGGTGTGCTCTCTCCACTGCTTTGGCTAATGGTGGCTGATGATCTCCTAACCAAGCCAAATGAATCTGGCTTCAACAATATAGGCTATCAAAACGACTTGCCAGTCATGGTCAGAGGAAAACATGACTTGACTGTCGCTGGTCAAACCCAGACAGCTCTTAATCTTGTATCAAAGTAGTACAACAGATTGGAACTGTATTGTCAAATACTTGTTGTCGTTGTCACAAACAGGAGAAACTTTAATTTGATTTCTCCTGTTCTGAACGGCAATTTAATACAAAAATCAAAAGAGGTTATATATTTAGATGTGATGCTGGATAGCAAACTTACCTGGAACTCACTCCTGAAATATATCTCTATAAGGTAAACAAAGTTTTCTTCACATGCAAAAACCTGTTGGATAAAACATGGTATAACTTTAGTTTGGTGGTCTAAAACGCGCGAAATAACTGTTCAAAATATCGATTGTGTTGCATAAAAAGAGCCAATCTGCATTTTTCTTCTAGGATCAATTTACTTTTGTACATCTTCTCACAACAAGTCAAAACGCGAAACACCCTTGGGCCTATCTGAAATCACATATTATGTTGTTGCATATAGACTATAGGTAGTTTGGCCTATTTTGGACCTTGTTGTGAGAAAGTAAACAAAAGTAGATTGGTCTTAGAAGAACAATGAAGATTGGCACTTTTTACGCAACAACATCGAATGTTTACAAAAACACAAAGGCTTGTGTGTCTTAGGGCCACAGATGCTTTCAAAACCACGCCAACGTCAGCAATGGAGATTCTTCTAAAGCTTTCTTCATTGCACCTATATGTAAAATCTATAGCGGTGTTAGGCGCAGCTAGACTGCATCTCACAGAATGGTTTATGCCAGGCAATCTTACCGGATACCTCAAAATCTTTGCTGAATTACAAGCTGAACTGCATACATACTATATATCCGATTGTATGCCAAACACCATAGATTTATACAGACTCTTTGAGGTCAAGATGTTGGCCAGAGATCGTATTGAAAACTATACATACGGTCATTGCCACATAACGCCAGCATCAGCATCTGGTACGCTAATGGCTCTCGAACCAATGTGGGCACCGGAGCAAGAGTGTCTGGTCCTAGAATAAAACGGTCTGCCTTAGGCACCACAACAACAATATTTCAAGAAGAAATGTTTGCCACTAGCAGTAGCGCTCTTCTATGTGCTGAAAGAAAGCACCAAAATAGTGAAATATATATTATCTCTTACAGCCAAGCAGCACTCTTGGCACTGAAATCTACCCGCTTTGGTTCAAAACTGATATTGGAATGCCACTAAAATCTACTAAAAGTCTCCTGCAATAATAATAATAACTTACACTTGTGGTGGGCACTCAGCCACATAGTAAAACAAGGAAATGCTATTGCCGACATTTTAGCAAAGCAAGGTGCAATTAAACAGTTTGTTGGACAGGAACCATGCTTCCAAATGGCCAAAAGTTCGCTCAAAAGTATAATCGAGACATAATCACAGTAACAAAGTGCTAAATTATGGAGAAACAGACAGGGACTGGTACACTCCAAGAAGTTTCTGGGTAAGCTCCCTGTTTCACCCTTAAATACAATCGACTTAAACAGAGAGTCTCTAAAAATTCTAACGCGTTACTGGACATAGTAGTTTAACGTTTAAACCACCATTTTAACAAAACGGGCCTTGTTGTTTCCGACAGGTGTAGATTCTACTACTTGGACGCGATGGAACATATTATCTGCAACTGTCCTAAACTCTCTTGGCACAGATACAACCAACTTCGTTGTACAAGACTAACTCTTCCACCACTACAACCCGTCACTCCAATTGAGCTAATTAATTTTATTAAAAGTCTCACCTTGGATTACAGAATGCAACCAGACTGACTAATAACACAATCAGGGTAAGCACAATAGACCTTCAGGTCGCAGCGCTACTTGAACTGTAAGTCTCAAGGCCCTCAACTAAAAAAGCAATCTCGAGTCAAAAGTGAAAATTTCACCTCCACTTCTTTGGTATTTCTCGACGTTTTAGGTCATAACGATTCTGAAAAAACAAAAAAAATGTTCGTCTGTCCGGCCGTCACAAACTACGAAAACAAGAAAACAAGTGTGTCGAAAAAACCATTAAGTGTGTCAAAAATAGGAAATTATCATTTTTTTGACTTAGAAAACGTTTATTTTCAGTGACAGTAGTAACTTTGAATCTGGAGAAATCTTGATGATCGGCATCTGTATGTGCTACCAGGACCTTGATTATTGTGTTATAAGTATGTCAAAAAATATCGTTAAGTGTGTCAAAAGAATGATTTTCATATATTTTGTTTTCCAATTTTTTTGAGAAACATATTATGAGAAACATTTTCGACTAGAAAGATATAAAACATTAAAGTATTATTAGGAATAGGATGACATGAAATGTATTTGAACATAAAATTTGACATAAAGTGTGTCAAAACAATCGTTAAGTGTGTCAAACAAATGATTTTCATTTATATTTTTTAACCAATTTTTTTGAAAAAAAAGGTTTTTTTTTATGACAAGAAATATAATTGAACATGAAATTGGATATGGAATTCCTCCCAACTTACAGGAACAGTTGGACAATATCAAGTTGTTGCAGATTAAATGTCGTTTTTTAACAAAAAGACGTTTCTTAAGTAATTTTTTTGTGTGATTCTACGACTTCTGATTAACAGGAACAGTTGGAAAATAAGTTTGAATTTTGGATTATATTATAATTTTTGCAATATTTTTAAAATTTTTGAAATTTCAATCTTTGATTTTGGATTAATTTTTGGACTATATTTAGAATTTTGAATACAGTTTAAATGTTCGATTTTATTATAATTTTTGAAATATTTTTATAATTTTGAAAAAAATCAAAAATACAAGATTTTGTTATAATTTTTGCATTATTTTTGGAATTTGGAAAATATTGTCAATATTTGATTTTGTAATTTTTTTGGAATATTTTTAAAAATGTTTCCATTTTTGATTTTGTAATAATTTTTGGAATATTTTTACAACTTTGAAAAAAGTTTAAATTTTTGATTTATTATAATTTTTAAAATATTTTTGGAATTTTGAGAAAAGTTTGAATTTTTAATTTTGTAATATTCTGTTGAAAATTTTTGGAATTTTTGATATTGTTATAATTTTTAAAATCTTGGAAGAAGTTTGAATTTTTGATTTTATTATAATTTTTTCAAATCAATTCAATTAGGCCTCTTATTTGAAAAAAATAAAATTGGTTTTTTGTATGACATGAAATTTAATTGAACATGAAATTGGTAGATAATGGGTTGTTTAGTTTTCGAAAGTTAAAATTGCTGAACGCTAAATGGAGAGGAACGCTAATTTGAGTAGTTTGCTGAGTGTATCATATTTTCACTAAATTATATTAATTTATGATCTATTATAATCTTCCGGCATTGATGTTTCGTGTTAGTTTTGTAATAAACTTCTAAACAGAGATAACAAAATAGTACTTTTACAGAGAACTTTATGTTTAAAATACATCGCCAACCCCAAAACTAAAAACAATGTCCTCATAAAAGCCTTTTGTCGAAAACTATTAAAACTCCTAACACAGACCGAAGTCTTAATGTCTCAAAGCCTTGAGATTTCAGCCCTTTCATGTCTTTTAATAATAATAATAATCCAATTGAAAAAAATCAGAAATCAAAATGTTTAAATATTTGACTTACATATAACAAATAATATTTAATTTAATAGAAAAAATTAATTATTCAAAAACCCGTTTCTTGTTTGGGTTTGTTTTCATTACCTTCCCAAAAAAGTTGTTTCGCACTTAATTTTAGATGAAAATAGATAAAATTCATCAATTTATATGAAAGTATAATACTAGGAAGTTTTATTATTTCATAAAAAGTTAACTGAAACCAGCTAGTTTATAAACTGTAAAAATTTCATTTTTCTTTTTTGTATTTTTTTATTTATAATTATTTCGCTTCGTTTTCTATTATTTGTAAAACATGCGGCTGACATCTGTGTATATATATGTCCTAAAGCGTTTTAAGACATGTGCACGGTATGGTGCACATCATGTGCATGATATATACATTATGCACAATTTTGTGCCCGGGAGTTTCGAAACATGCACAAATAATGCATTTTTGTTAAAAATGGTTTTACGAGCTTTTAGTAAATGCACAAAGTACAAAAAATTTCAAACTAATAATATATCCAAAAAACTTTTTTCCCAAACATAAAAATAATGCTTGTCTGTCTGTTAAATAGTAAATATAGTAAGGTTAAAAAATAGTAATAGTTAGGTCAAATAAAAAATCTAATATATAAAAAAGAAAAGAACACAAGGTGCTTTTTGAAATCGCCATATTACTATTACTAACGGTTGCCGCAGTTTCAAGAAAATCGGGAATGTTCGGATTCACATCATCGGCATCTTAATTCGATTTGCCGTCAATAACCATAATGGTATGAAGTTCACTATACAACTTGTATCCTACAAATCGACCTATTATATACGATATTAATAAATTATGTAATCTGCAACAGATGAAATGTCTGTAATGAGGTGCTTCTTCATTGGCGAACCAATGAAGCGCATAGCAGGCTGCGTACCTAGAGAGATTGATAACGCCGAATCGACTAGCTTTCAGCCTTCGTGGATTTGATAGAAATATACCTGCCCTTCAACACAAATACAGAAATGTACGCAAATTACGTGATTAGACAGAAATGGAAAGAAGACAAGTGAAAAAAAAATGAGACTCTGGCGACCCCTTTGGTGAAAGAACCGTGATCAGCACGTTCAACCCCAACATTCACTCCCACACGCTCACACTCTCACTCCTCATACACGCTCGCACCCTTTCACACAAGCACAATATCAACCATATCCACATCCATGGCCACATTCAAACACACTCGAAACCAATCACTAATCACTCGTCGGTTAGTATTCACGGTGAATTACTTTAGCGGCGTAACCAAATTAAATTTATAATCAGTATGCAAAGATGTGTAATTTTGGTATCATTTTGATGGAGATATTCTATTATTTAGATATCTCAAACATTGAATAACTATGATATCATTAATTTAAAACCCAAACTAAGGTATTGCTGTGAAGAGTGCTTCATTTCATACTTATCTTTAAAATAAAGAGATCCATTCACCTAGCATGCATCTCATGAACCCACCCGACCTACATACATTCATACATACACCCACACCCGCTCAGTCATACCTTTAATTTAAAAGAATAGCTATAGAACACTCACCACATGGTTATATCCAGACCGTCCTCAATATCATATGGTTCAGCTCACCATCATCGGTGCATCCCCCAATACAAAAATTATATCAAAACACAGGCGGCCGGCCAGAGATTGTTGATGACACGTTTATACATCGTTGAGATGATCAGTATAATTGGCGATACTCAAAATCACTAGACAAATGTTGCGCCACAAAATAATTAAGGCGATTGTTGATTAGTTGTATTATAATGCAACAATGTTGCGCCACAAAAACTAGGCGATTACTGATTAAATTGAACAATATCAATAAAAATGTTGCACCATAAAAACTAAGGCGATTGTTGATCAGTTGTATAATAATGCAAAAATGTTGCGCCACAAAAACTAAGGCGATTACTGGTAAGTTGACAAATAACCACAAGCTGATAACCGAAAACAATCGGGTCACGGAATACGAATAACAGCTCGATATAATGGCAATTGTTGCGTACACGGTTCAGGTGACTGTCGCATACGAATAATAGTAAAACCAAATAACAGTCAATTGTTCCACCAATAGTACCGGTGTTTACCGACTACACATACTAATTCGGTACAATAGCCAATCGTTATAACAACCGTTGCCACAATGATAACTGCGTCCACAAGGTCAAACAATAAATAATCGTTGACTCCCGTTTACACACCCAATAGTTGAAATCCAACGTTCATGTGGTCGTAGTCAAACAAACAAAAGAAAATTCGTTGTATCAAACGTCATGTACTTATACAGGAATTTATCAAAACTGGTTCACAACGTTTTTTTCTATCAGATATTACCGAGAAAATTCAAATATCGGAACAATCAAACATATAATAGGTTGCTCCACCTTTACCAGAACACAAATGCAATAGAGATTTGGTTCTAAAGATTTAATGACCTTTCCCGTTGCAGAAGTTTTCGCATTTAACTATCCAATGTCGAATTCTTGAGTGAATATCAGTAAATTTTTATGAACCGCTACCAAAAAAAAACAATAGTTTCTCCAACCGAACGAATCCATTAAAGTTTTACACACAAATATAATTTTTCTAATAAAATTGTATTTTACAGATTTTCTTATAAACACCACAAACATGAATTAATTTTTTTATTCTAATTTCTTTTAATTTTAGGGTTAATTAAACAAAAAAAATTGAACTATTGTATAATTGTGCATATACATTTCTTTTGATTTTCACAGATCTGACAGCAATAAAATTAACATTTTCTTTAATGTTTTTATTAATTTTAACATTCATTAGACAAAAAAAAAATTGAACTATTGTATAATTTGGATCTTCGTTTCTTTTGATTTTCACAGATCTGACAGCACTAATAAAATTATTATTTTCTTTAATTTTTATTAATTCTAACATTCATTAGACAAAAAAAAATTGAACTATTGTATAACATGCATCTACGTTACTTTGGATTTTCACAGAACTGACAGCACCCATAAACTTATTATTTACTTTAATTTCTCTTCGTCTTATCATGAATCAAACAAAACAATGCAACTATTGTATAACTTTGAATATACGTTTGATTGACACGGAACTGTCAGCACCAACTAAATTATTATTTTTTTTAATTTCTATTATTTTTAACATTAATTACTCACAAAAAATTTGAACTAGCATATAATTTGTACCTTAGTCAATTCGGATATCCATGCGTATATACGGATATTATATTTGGATATCCATGCGTATAATGCCAGATATTACGAGTGTCGATGTCGCGAAAGGTAGTATTGGAAATTCTGATCATTATTTAATCTCATCAGTTATCAAAACTGATTTACTTAAAACTACAGCTCCCAAACCCCGTAAAATATTTCACTACTCAAAAATGGATAAGAGTGGTCTTCAAAATTTTTTCCATGGTTTCCCTTTCGACCATCATTGTTTTTACACTGACAATGTAAATGTTTCTGCTCAAAACTTTACAGAAACCATCCAATTTGCTATCAATAAATTTGTCCCTTTCTCCATAGTAAAACCCAAACAAAAATAGTTGTATTCGAAAGCTGCCAAAACGGCACTTAGAAACAAACGTAGATCATTTAATATTTGGATTCATAAAAAAACTCCCACTAATCGATCCCAATATCTAAAGGCCAACAAAATATCTAATCAGATTATCTCAAACGAAAAGTCCGAAATTGACAGAGCGAAAGCCTCAAAACTTACGTCTATGTCTGTTTCTGACAAGAGTTTCTACAGTGCCATTAATTCTTTAAATTCTGGTACAAAATTTTCTATTCCCCCTATTATTGATGGTGATTTAATCGTCAATGATCCAACAAGAAAAGCTAACTTGTTCGCTGAACGCTTTGCTCTGAACTCCACTGTTTTGGAAACTCCTAAAGAAATACCCCAAATCCAGTTTTCAGAAGTTAATTTGAATGAACCTCACTTCAAACTCAAAATAGTCGCTAAACTTTTAAAGGGGTTAAACATCAACAAAGCATCAGGAATGGACAATATTCCACCCATTATTTTAAAAACATTTTCCAAAGAACTTGCACCAACTTTAACTAAAATATTCTACCAATCCTACAAATCTGGTATATTTCCCTCGTGCTGGAAGTTGGCAAATGTCCAGCCCGTCCCCAAAAAGGGACCAAAATCCAATATCTCAAATTATAGGCCAATAGCTTTACTTTCGGTCCTATCCAAATTCTATGAGCATTATATTAATACACATATTTCAAAATTTCTGGAAGAAAATCATTTAATATCCGACAGCCAATACGGTTTTCGAAACAAAAGATCAACTACCGATCTATTAAACTATGTAGCGCATTGTTGGAACAGCATACTTGATAAAGGTGGTGAAACATACGTTATCGCTTTAGACATCTCCAAGGCATTCGATCGAGTCTGGCATGCCAACTTAATCAACAAGCTCGTTGCGTACGGTTTTCATCCCAATGTTGTGAAGCTGATTCGAAATTTTCTATCCAACCGATACATTTCGGTAACCTTAGACGGATTTTCTTCTGAGTCTAAACTAATTAACCCTGGTGTACCCCAAGGCTCAGTATTGTCCCCAACCCTATTTTTGATTTATATCAACGAATTGTTGAAAATCACCAGTAACCCAATAAATAGTTTTGCAGATGATAGTACTCTGCACAAGTCGTTCGAGCCCCTTCCTTCAAAAGTTAAAATGCACGAACGAATTAATCCTGCCCGGAGAGACGCTGCCCTAAACGTGAACAAAGACCTGAATAAAGTCGCAGACTGGGGTGACCAAAACCTTGTCAATTTCAACTCCACCAAAACACAGCTGTTGATTGTTTCCAGATTAAAGACCGAGTTCCCCAAAGATATTTTATTTAGTATGTGTGATGAACCAATAGGTGAATGTAAAAACATTCGTTTATTGGGTGTCACAGTTTCAAATGACCTACTCTGGAACGATCATGTAATGGCGATGGCAAAAAGCGCGTCTAAAAAACTCGGCCTCCTAAATAGATGCAAAAAATTTTTCACTCCATACCAATTGCTCCATGTTTATAAGTCCTATATTCGTCCCTGTATGGAGTACTGCTGTCAAGTTTGGGATGCTGCCTCTGTTTCCATCTTGGCCCTCTTGGACTCTGTTCAAAAGCGAGCTATACGAATTGTAGGTGATCGAGCTTTGACATCAAAACTTGATTCCCTACAACATCGTCGCACTGTTGCTGACCTCGTTGTTTTTTACAAATATCGTCATCAGCAGTGCTCAGATGAAATCAGCGGCATCATGCCTCAAACTTATTCTTACCCCTTTCCACTCGGCAATCGGCTGCCGCAACCAGTGAAACGGTAAAGATCCCGCGCTGTCATACTGGCAGATCGCAGAGAGACTTCTTTGTCCGAACTGCGTACAAATGGAATAGTTTGCCGGAACACTTAGTCTCAGGTGGCTTCAACCGACAGATGTTTAAAAAAAGCGTTAGTCTACACCTTGGAACGCCTGTTGTTGTGGGACCCAAGTCTAGACCTAGGTCTTAAAAGGTATTTATGTGTTGTTGTGACACATATTCTAAACCCTATTACACAACACATTTTATTAAAAAAAAAAAAATATACGTCAAAACAACCAAATCCTATCAGAGATGTAAAAGAATTCTTAGACTGAGAGAGCCCGCCATTGTACAATGGTACAGATGACGACACAAGCATATGTATACAATTTTTTTGTTCTTTTAAATTGGACTAGTAGCACGACACAAACATATAAATTTCTCTAAGTTTCACTAGTAACTTGTACTAATAAAATAAAATTTTGCTAATTGAACTATTTAATAAACTAATTAAAATTTCACTACTTAAATTAAACTTAAATTTAAGCGGAAGACGTGAATTCAAAATAGATTCCATCATTTCTGATATTCACGAATGAAAAATTGACAAGACATAGAAAAATTGACACCGCTATATGAAAAATTAGCGCTTATATAGCATGCGAATTCGAACAGTTTTTTTTTTTGGTTTGATATCTCGAAGTTATGTTATGACAATCGAAAACAATCATGAATCGAGACATCTATTATGAAATGGATTTTTTTTTTATATTTTGGAAAATATAGTGACCACTGTATTTGAAAAAAAAACAACAAAACAATCGTACAATATCCGGGTCCTAAATTGGAGTATGATTATGGATTTCAACCTGAAATATCAACCGGTTGGTGGACATCTACAGGGGAACAGCGAAAACTAACGAATTACAATGCAAGTACATTTAAAATATCGGTTTATGACGTTTTACAACCAATATTAAAATAGCAAACTACAATTGCGAGATTTATATATAAATATATATATGTATGGCGGAGCGAAATATTGTTAGTAACAAATAACACAATCATAGGACAATTTCTACGCTGATTGACGGATACAACTCTAGGATAGTAAAACGAACTGATAAATATGCACAGCTATTTGAGGTTTGAATACATTTAAAGCAGTTATGGTTAGAGTCCCGGAGAATCTGAATTCATGTAGTATGACGAAGCTAAGTAGGTGAAAACGCAGTGTGAACCAATATTAGTGTATTGTACATAAAAATTATTATTTTTATGAGAAGAATAAATATGTATAACGGAAACTATATGAATAGATGATTATAAATTAAGCAGAGAAAGGAAAGATTGTCTCTCAGTCGATTATAATTCCCAGTAATGACAAAATGAAAAGCTGAATTTTGCTTTCATGTTCTCTCTCTTAAATTTAAGTGTGAGTTGAGCCGGACAATTTTAATTAGCCTCCATTTAGTATTAGTTAGCTTTATTAGGGCAATTTGGTTTACTAAGGCAATTTTCCCAGCAAAATTGAGTTCACGTTTATAAATCTGTGATACATGAGGAAGCAGAGAATCTATGAATCGGGGAATTTTACAGAACCACGGCATCGTTTTCCAGTCTACATAACATGTCTAATCTTTTTTGCTTTGAGGATATTTGGTGTTCCTTATATCTATTACGAAATTTTGTTTTTGTTTGCCCAATATACACTACAATTTGCACATTTAGTTTCATACACGCCGGATGTGTTAAACTGTTCAACTTTGCTTTTATGTCTGTTTGTTAATAATTAAATTTTATTAGAGCTTTCAAGATTTTTTTTTTTAATTTATGGCTTAGCTCCTTTATTGGAGCCATATCGCCCGCTTTCAAGAGTTAATCTAATATTATATTTATTGCATTTTTTCGTAATTTTAAGCATAGATTTTTAAGACTTTCAAGAACTAATCTGATATTATGATTATTGCATATTTTCGTTCAGTTTGTGTGATAATGAGTAGCAACTTCGAATATCAGTTCATGTTGATGGTTACGCATCTGTACGTGGGATCTGGAGCGTGATCATTAAATAAATTTAATAATCTTAAGACGTTTGGCCCATAAAAGTAATTATTTAGAAGACATAAATATAGTTGAAACTTGAATCCACCATCAGCTACTTCTAACTAATAAGAGTAGTTGGAAAATAGTAAGTTATTATAGATTTAATACAGTTTTCTCACAAAAGTATTAGTTATTGATAAGAACAATTTATACTAAAGGGGGATGTTATTCGAGAAATGTTTTAAGTAAATCCACTAATAAATAATAGGAACAGTTGGAAAATATCCTGTTGTGTCTGTGTATGTTAATATATGATATGTTATAATTTTTTAAGTCATGCATTCATGTTTCGTGTTAGTTTTATAACACATTTCTAAACAGAATAAAATCCTTGTACTTTTTAACTACTTAACAGCCGCTATAATACTTAAAAATATTGCTTATTCGATATTATGAAATTTTTTATTGACCAAAAATTCTGATAATATAAATCATAAAATCCAGAAATCGCTTTGTTATCACTTATCAATCATAGTCACTGAAAAATGTTGACATATGGCATGCTTTATGTAAGCTTATCGTAATTATCTTGATTATCATGACTCTATTACTACTTCGCTTGTCAACATTAAATTTAATGATGTAAATAATTGAATAACTATAATATTTATATCAAACAAATTGAACATCAAATTTTTTGTTAGTTAGTTTACCAAATTCAAAAACATTTAAAAAAAACAATTTAGATTAATTAATATTCAATTCAAAGTTTTAAATTTTTTTAATCGTACTAATAATATATATTTAATTAATTGATTTTTCTTTCTATTTTCAGATAATGAAAACAATTAATTCCTTTTAAACAATAACGACTAAATATTAATTTTTATTAATTGATAATATAAATTTAACAACAAAATAAACAAAAATCACGAATTAGAAATAACCACCTCGAATGAATAATCACGTGACAATTAAAATAATTAATGATTATGATGTTTTATATGATGAACTGGGGTATCCTATTATAATAATACAATTACAAATTTTAATATTAAATGATAACAAACAGTGGAAAAAAAATCAATAATAATTATAATAACAATTTGTTTATTGTTTATGGAATTAATATCAATCGTATTAATAATGAAAGAAATTCTAACAAAAAATTTAAAAATTGTATTTATTTGATAAAAACAAGTGAAATAAGGAAGATCAAATTTTTTTTATTTTTATTAAATTATAATTTTATTTTAAAACAATTATTTAAAATTTTAATAATTTATTTTAATCAAATCAATTATTATAATATGAATCAAAATATTATTGAACAAAATAATAAAAAAAAATTTATTGATATAAAAAAATGTGATAGTAATAATACAAGTAATGTAAATAATTTAAATAAGAAAAGTGAAAATCAAGATGAAGAGAATGAAAAAAATATCGTATGTGGTACAAGTAAGAGTGATGATAATAGTGATATTAATTCAATTAATATAAGTGAAAATAATAAAATAAAAAGAAATTATGTTCGTTGTTGTTGTCATATAAATTTAGAAAATTTTTGTGATGACAGAGAAAAAATACTAAAGTTAGTTTGTAATGATGTTCTTATCAATGCTGATAATGATGATCAACTACATAAAACAGAAAATAGTGATAGTATAAGTAGTTTTATTAAAATTATTATAAATAAAGATCATAATAATGATGAGGAGAATGATAAGAAGTCACTGGAAATTGATAATGAAACGACAAATAAAAAAACATCGAAGATTTTTAAAAAAAATGTAGAGGAAAAGGATTTGAGACAACTTATTCTTGAATTACAAAATAAAATTGATCAAAACGAGAGAATGAATTGGTTGTGTAAGTAAAATTTGTTGATAGAATTTACTCTAATTTACAGAATTCCTTTTGCAAAAGTTTTTATTAAAGTTTGTCAACAAGCAATAAACTCACTATCCCGACTAACATTTCGTTCAGGCGTATTAGGTATTTGCATCCAACCACTGTCAAAAAACCTACCTGATTTCACTAATAGGGCACATTCTATTTGTCGTGATCCAACCCGGACTGCGAAGATCTATTTCATCACTAGTAGTAAATGTAGGAACTAGGACAAGCTCTAATACGGCATTCCCATCTGGCAACTATCAGAAATCATGTGATTTTCCAATTAAGGTTTGCCTTATTTGTTTTAAATTGAGCCATATTTCATTTTAATAAATTTCATTTGGTTAAAATTCACTTTATGTGTGTTCACTTATGAGTTATATCCATTTAAGATATACATAGTTGGCGAAATTTCACATATACTTTAGTTATCGCGTCTCGGCTTAAAGACTATGATAATGCGACTGCGTTATGATTACATATAGGTTAGTATAAATTTAGAATGTTTTTATAAACGAATTTATTGGATATTTTGAAAATAACTTATGTACATAAATTGGGCATTTTCAAATGTATGAAAAAGTAAATTTGAATTCAAGTCCTGATCCGGTTTGAGGCCATGCCTAGTCATTGCCGTTACATGCCTAGTCATTGCTTGTTTAAGATACCTGATTCGATCCCTATCAGTCGTAGTGCAAGCCGTATATGGCCCAGATCTGAGCCACAATCGGGATTTTTACAAAAAAGTGTATCGTTTGTTTCATTTTCACAATACTACAAGCAGGAATGTCTACTTGAAGTAAATGCTTTGAAACATACTAAAATATCATGAACTTCATGTAAACATCATGTTTTCCTTTTGGATATTATACCTTCCTTCTATTGAATATGAGAGGTTTTATTAAAACACATATTTAGCAACTTAATTCTCTTAATTTGCACTATCCATTTTAATATCGAATTTAATTTTCGGCAGCTTCTTTGCGTATAATTATTACCAGCGATACAACAAACTTTGGTAATACTCAAAATTTAATTATGATCATCCACCCCATCTAACTTTTTGTATTAGTTTAATACTCTTGACTTATATCTTATAATTAAATTTTTTTTAAATATGGTGAGGGTCCACTATGGATATCATTCTAATCAAAATAAGACAATTACCCTTAAAACTGACCATAAATCAACAAATCTTAAGCGATCACCATCGACAAAATACGGCGCTAACCCAAACCTTTATTGGTTTATACATTTTTTTATCTTCCTATAAGCTATATTTTTAGTTATTTTTCTAAATGTCCAAAGAACCCCTTTTGAAAAATTTTTAAGTTTCAGAATTAAGCTTTGGACCAGTGGCAGTCAAGCAACCGTATTATTTCATCATTTTGAATTTTAATGTAGTATTTTTTTATATTTTGAAAACTATTGTAATTACATTAAAAAATTATTCAATCTCCTAAGTCTTTTTGTATCAATATTTTGTTTGCTACTTACCAAGAAGTTAAAGAATTGCATCCGAATTACTCTACCATTCCCTTTGAGCCATAAATGAAATTCGTGTTTTGGAGGACCCAAAAAGTCGATTTATGAAACCGATGTCGAAGGTCGAGCATTCTTTGAATTTTTCTTCCACAATATGAAGTTCCAACCTTCCCCTAAAACATATTAAAACTTAAAGATTACGTTTTTAGGGTTACGTTTTTTATATGGAACACTATTGGTGAGACTTCGATGTGTTTTTGTCTTAAAATCGATTATCTTATAAACTATAAATCCTATGGACCTGAAATTTGAGGTGCGTATAAAACTTACCTGTCCTATGAAGATGACGGATACAAAAAAAATAAAGTTTTTTCCGCTTGTGTCACGGGGCTGCGATGTAAGGCCTTTGAGAAAATACTTTTTTTACCGAGTCCAGTAGAAACATATGAAAGGGTTTGAATTAATTATGCTCTTAAAATAGAATTTTTCACTACACAGTTTGTTGAATAAAATTGAATAATAACGTTTTTACATGTTTCCTTTGACTACTAAGTTCCGAACCTATTTAAAAGAAACTTCAAAAGTCCTTGGAAATTTAGAAAAAGTGGTAACTTTTGAACGAAAAATATAGTGAAGTGTAAAATACACATAATCGTATTTATTAAGGGGGTGGGAATCTGAAGGGGGAAAACAGGCATGTGAAATATCATATGAAAGAGCACTTAATTTGAAAAACATTGTAATTTTTTCAAAATTTTGCGATGCAGTTTTTGAATTATTGTCCCCACCCCCTTAGGTGTTGAGCTTAATTGACAGACAAATTTGAAAAAATTCACAGAGAAAGGAAGTTTGAAAAACTCTGAACGAAAACTATAGCGAGGTTTCACATAAATATTTTTCCGTGTTTTGAGGGGGTGAAATTGGGAAAGGGTGATAAAAATCACTTAATTTTAGAAACATTATAATATTTTTTAAAAACTTTGCAGTGCATAGTTTTTGAGTTATTGTCAAAAAAGTGCAACAAAAAGTTGGTTCCCTCCCCTACGTTTCTTCGTTGATTGACAGAAAAATTTGAAAAAAACTCATAGAGACTGAAAATTTGATAAACCCTTAACGAAAAATATAGCAAAGTCTTAAATAATTTTCTGGAAATGTTTAGGGGTGGGAGTGGGAAAGGGTGAAAAAAAAGGTTTTTTGACCAAAATGAGTGGGATGTCATATGAAAAAGCGCTAAATTTCAGAAACTTTGTGATTTTTTTAGAATTTTTCAGTACACAGTTTTTGAATTATTGTCAAAAAAGTGCAACAAAAAAAATTTGGTTTCCCTCCTACGTTTCGACGTTGATCGACTGAAAAATTTGAAAAAACTTACAGAGATAGGAAATTTGATAACTCTGAACTTAAACAACAGTGACAGTCACATAATTATTTTTCTCTACTTTGAGGGGTTGAGACTGAGTAAGGGTGAAAAAAAGCTTTTTTGACCCAAATTAAAGGGATGTCACATGAAAAAGCACCTAATTTAAGAAATGCAGCAATATTTTTCAAAAATTTTCTATGCACAGTTTTTGAATCATTGTTAAGTAATAAGTGTTATTGAATTATTATTTGAATTAATAATTTAAATTTTCCAATATAAATCATTTACGAGTTGGTGTAACTGAATCTCTCTTAAGTAAACCCTAAACTGCCTTTGCTAATATTTAACGAGATGTTGCTTTTTGTGTATAATTCGGATTATTTTCAAGTGACATTGCTACTGACATTTAAGAGGAAAAAATCATTTGTATGTGCCTATGGGTGGCATTATAAAAACTCTACGATACACCTTTATGTAAATTATTTTTGTCAGTTTGTTCTTCTACATTCATGGAACCCTCGGCAAGCGAATTTTATTTGTACTTGACTTTTAACTTTTTTTGTTAAATAGATATTAATTTTTGAAAATGTGCATCTTAGGTCAAACATTTTTAGTTTTATGATGAAATTTGTGATCATGGCGATCGACGATGAAGCCGATCATTTTTAATCGACTTAATACTTGGAACACAAGGAGCATAGGTAAAATAAAAATTTACATAGCTAGCAATTCAAATTCACTTTAAAATCGAATTACAAGGGAACGGTGTACCGCGATACTAACAATTTTATGTGCATTAAAAGGGTATTTCACTGGCCTATCGAGAAACAAATTTTATAGTAAATTTTCGGCCTACACTGTTAATAATATGTTAGGAAATAAATTTTTTAAAGATGGCGTTTATGTCTTTATAAAAGTGCGTAACCTAAAATATAAAACTGCGAACTTTCCTGTACACCATGCCAAAATTTTAAGAAACAGTTAGTTTTTGTTCTAAAGATTTTTTAAAACATAAGCATCTCAGACCAAAAATTTTAGTTGAACAACTAAAATGTTTGTCCTAAGAGATGCATTTTTGAAGACTATATTGGTGTGTTTTAGAGTAACGTTAGAACTTTCTTATTTTAAAAAAAATTCAATAAATGCGACCTCCGACATCAGTGCCATTTTTAAAATTTTATTTCAAAGTATTGTTAACAGAGTAAGTAAAAAGTTCAATCTTTATTTTTAAATACGCTGATAGCCCAATAAATTGCCTTTCCAACTCATATAATACTGATTGATTGAGTAAACCGCTCTCTAGTAATTTAATTTCAAAGTTACCATGACTTTGAAAGTCCACAAATCTTTCTCCATCCTGTTCTCAAATTAAACTTTTTCTAAAAAATAACATATTTTTATTTTTGCCCTACTATCTGGATTCCACGTATGAAGTCGATTGGTCGTCCGTCGGTTGTTCAGATCACAAATTTCATTTAAAACTGAAAGTTTTTGTCCCGAAATGCACATCTTCAAAAATTAATATCTGTGTAACAAAAAAAGTTGCTATCTAGTATCTTTAAATTTTAATATGTTTTAGGTTAATGTTGCATCTTTTATATAAAGGAAAAACAGTTCAAAAATTGCTTGACCCTTACCATCTCTAATAAATTATTAGTTATGTAATAAAAAACAATCAGTCAAACCTGGATATAACGAACTTCATGGGACCAGCAAAAATATTCGTTATATTGAAAACATATTTATATCCAGGTTTCTTTATAAAGAGGTTAAAAAATAAATATTCGTTAAAAAGAGGTAAAATAAAATAATTCATTTATTCAACGTAAAACTAAATTAGAAATTAAATTATAACAAGTACATATAATTCAAATTTTTATAAGTAAATATTCAGTTATGTAAAGTGTACAAATATAATGTTAACTAAAGAGAATCCGTTTCCTAAAGTTGTGATTCCTGAATTTAGTTAGTTGTGGTTACAGCAAATTCGGTTATGAAAGTTTGTTTTAAAGCAGTATGACGTATTTGCTCCAATTTTCTCTCAATATCATTAATATGTTGAAGTTCAATTTCACATTTAGGTTGACAACTAAAAAAAAATCTAAATGAGTTCAAACATTTTTCCAAATCTTTAGTTGGCATTTCTAAATCATCTCCACTGTCATTCTTATATTCATCGTGTGTATTCATCTTAGATTGCCGAACTGCATTTAAAATACCTTTATCGCTGATGTCTTCCGATACAATAACACTCTCATCTACATTTAAATAATCCGCTAAATTAACGTCTCTACACTGAAAAAAAAATTGAAGTTCATGACAACCTCATCTCGAAGTTGGCAGTTGGTTATTCATGCCAAGAAAAATTATTTGCAAACGATTTCACTGTGATTGGAACAACTACACGATCACGTTTTCCTAACAACAGAATGAGGTTTATTTAAAATATAAAGTGTTATATCCAATATAACAGTAGTTGAATAAAGATAATAACTATTTCCCTGAAAAAATTTTCTTTGGCCTTATATCATGAATTTTTCATTTTAAAATTTAAGTATTTGAGATTAATTGAACTACATATATTTTATTTTCACATAAATATTTCGTGTGATTGTCTCAACTTCATCGATTTATAATTGTAAAGTTGTTGAAGCAATTTCGTAGTTTGATTCGCCATATGTGACCGCACGGTGAGGTTGAGACAATTGCATTTCGATTGGAAATAGGACATGTTTTTTTCAGTGTACTTAAATTCTGAATTACTGGATCGCCAATATAAATTTTCCACCTCCTGTCGAGTGGCTTCAATATTATCATCAGTAGCTTAAGAATTATCGTGACAGGTAGGCCAAGCTTTTTTAAAACAATTTGTGATGATAAGGTCCCATGCCACCTTGGCCATATAATTTTAGATAATTCCCTGATCCCGATCAGACTAATTGTTTTTTATTTTTTCGAACAATTTTGATCAAAAAAACATTTTAACCACTGAACTTCGAAAAAATAATGAAAAATTCGAATTTTGGTGGGACCAAAAATCTTTAAAATTAAATATCTCAAGAACACGAATTAACGCCACTTTGTAAATTTGAAATATTTTAGAGTAAGGATAGAACCATTTTCAGAAAAAAAAATTAATCAAATTCCAATTGATCTTCGACCCTAGCCCCATCTTTAAAAAAGGTTTTTTAATATTTTCATTTAAAAATTAATTACAAAAACAATTAATTGATTTTTTTTTCAAACGACTAGCTAATCATCTATCAAGCAATAAAAAGTTTGATGAACGGTATAGCCGGTCTTGAGCAATTTAATTTCAAAGTTACATCGGATTGGAAGAATTTTCATTTTTCATGCATGTTGGGGTGATCCCTATACTCAAACTGTGATCTTTAAAAAAATTGTAAAATAAGTCGTATTTTTTATTTTGTCCATAATACTTAAATGCCAAGTTTCAGAAAAATCAAAAATGGTCAAGTTCAAATTTCGACTTTTTCACCTGAGTAGATCACGTTTTTCATCATGATTGATTTTGCTTTCACCTGTAAACACATATGAAGGGTACAGGGGAAAAACAACGTAAGTCCATTTTTTTCGAAATCGAGTTAGTGCTGCTGTCTATTGAAGAAATACAAAAGCTTTCAGTTGGTTTATTCAATTTTGAAGAATATCAAACCCAGCCTATATAAATCAATTGAAAAAAATTCGCAACATTTTTTTTATGCCCAATTTACAGGGGAAAAACAACTTAAATCACCATTTTTTACCAACAAAGGCCTCTGGTGGAACCGGTTCAAAACACTTTTAAGAACCATGTCTATTCATTGTTTAATCCGAATTCGCAAATTTTCTTGCATTTTAAAGACTTCAAACACAAAACTTGAATTTTCTCGAAATTTGATTTTATGGACTTACGTTGTTTTTCACCTGTGCCCTTCATATTGAAATGAATAAAAATTTAAAATAATAAATATATGTGTGAGTGTTCGAAAAATGGAAAAACATATTCGTTATATTCAGTACAATATAAGTGGTATGCTTTAATTTTTATTGAAATACAATTCGTTATAACGTTATAACGAGGTTCGTTATAAAAAGGAAAATTTATATTGTGCTATATGAGAATATTAATGGGACTATTAAAAATATTTGTTAAAAAGAGGTTTTCGTTATATCCGAGGATTTTATAACCAGGTTTGACTGTACATTCATTAATAATATAAAATAAATTTACATCACATATTGACGGCTTATCTTAAAAAACATAGTTTTAACTGAATTAGAATATATTTTTGTGAGCATTGTTTTTTCATTTTCAGGTGAACCCATGAAATGATTGTCTATCTTTTATAGTTACAGTCTCTCTGTATCTTACTTCTAGCCGTGACTTCATTTCTGTATAATCCTTTTTACTGGCAAGACTTCGGATGTGGATGCTTTTTATGTAAAAAGCATCCACACTCTCAGATACCTAATTTGTATCCTTAGAATAACTAAATGGTCATTAAATTTCTATAAAACAAGAATTTCGTTGGTTTTAGTTAAATATATGATAACCGTGTATGAAATTTTATCGAAAGCCGAGGCTTTAGGAACATCGATTCATTGCATTGTGTAAAAAAATATTTGAAAAAAATCGGAAATAAAAGTTTTGTAAGAATTTTATTGCTAAAACGATAAACCATACCATTGGAAATTTTCATTTGGGATTAAGAACTAATTGAACATTTTTCTTCTGAAAAAAAATGTGGTCAAAATGAGAGTAGCTCCAACAGCGACATCTTTGAAAATGTTTTTTAAATTTAACAGAGTTTTAAAAAATTACTACAAAACTTTAAATAATTTTAAAGCCAACCCGTAAAACTTTGTCGCCACCCTGTGTCATCCCCAGAGCTAAATTTCATTTTTCGAAAGAAATTGTATTTTTATTTTATCACTAGCGAACCGTGTATGAAATTTGATCGAAAGTCGAGGGAGTCAGGAAAATCGATGTTGCGGTGACGTTGAATTGCTCTTGTGGGAGCCCACCTTATTCGAACTAACGCAAATTGGCTGTCAAACATAACAAAACTGTTGACATCCTTTAGGCACTTGTTCAGATAACTGAATCGGAGACAATACGTAACAGGCTAAAATTATAATTTTAATGCCTCTTCCTATTTGCCCGCTTATGTGTAATGTGACGAGACCGTTTAAATGCCACTATATCGATGGGAAATTGATTAACTTATCGAAATGATCCAAGTAAGGATCGTTCAAAACATAATATTCCATGTATAATCTTCTTGACATTAAGACAGCGATAATTTAGGGTGGCAATTTGATTACTCTAGAAATATTGTTTCATTGTACAGTTTGCGGCACCCCTTGATTTCAAATTTTACAAATAATATTTTTATGGGCATTGACACGAAATGGGAGGGTGCCGTACAAAAAATTAAAGATTTCTTTTTTAAGGGCCACCCTAAGCGATATATTACCAAGGCAGCCGATTTTTGTTTTGGGTCCTAACAACAAGCATGTCATATCTGATGTTTTAGTTGGTGTTAATGTAGGTCGTAGGAACGTAAACCAGTTTCTAAGTGAGCTAACTGAACCAGTTTTGAATATTTTGTTTTTCTTTTATTTTTTTTATTTCTTGTAATCACAAAAGAGTTAATTTTTTGCGTTACTTATATTATTTTTAAAATATGTTTTTTTGGAAACAGCTCATTATTATATTATACAGAACTTAAAGTAATAAACTTAAGCTACATAGTAATCTAAATGAAACAACTTAGCAGTAACTGAAAGTGACAACTTAACGTTTTATCATTGTATATTATACAAGTTACATGTATTATGTCGTTGGTGGCATGTGGGTTCTATACACGAAGGAAGAAAATGGAGCTAATTACGGCACGACATGTTTTTTGCGTATAAGTTCTGGCAACTAGTTTTAGTTAAAGCTTATAACGTGACTTCACCACAGCTCTGGAAACATAGTGTTCTGGATATATAATGAGCTAATATCCATAAAATACTTTAATTAAAAGCTAACCAATATTATGGACTTCGTAGTTCTAATAATAAAAATATTAAAGCAGGCAGTAGTATCCCAACAAACATAAATTCTGTTGTACGAGAAAAAGTAAAAAAAAATTTTATCGGAAGTGACAAAGCGGAAGTTAGGATGCAGAACTGATGTAAACCGTACTAAATGTGTATGTACCAAATTTTATCCAATTCGATTTTCGGGTACAGAAGTTATTGAGCTTCCAAAATAAAAGGTGCTTGGAGGACCCCCTACCACTTTGTTCACATCGCTAAAAAAACTAATCAGTTCCTTGCCATACATATTTGCATCTTTTTGCAAAGTGTAATTAAAATTACTTAACGAACGAATGTTGTATGCTTCCAACAAACATTGAAACAATAAACATGTGTTCGGGAGGATCCCACCACTTATCCCAATATTGTCCAAAACCTAGTCAATTCTTTGTCATTAAAGTCTTCATCTTTTTTCAAAGTGCCATTAAAATTGATTAATGAATGAAATCTGTATGCTCCCAACATACTTTAAAATCATTTTTATTTTTAAACTTTAAAATCGTTTTATCATAATCACTTCATTATTGTAGGCTGTAGTGTGCATAAAGATACTGAAAAAACAATTAAAAAAAAATTTTTTTTTACCGGAAGTGAAAAACCGGAAGTTGGGATGCATAATTTTTGTAAATCATACTAAATGCTTATGTACAAAGTTTCATCCAATTTTATTATCAGGTACAGATGATATAGAGCTTTCAAAAAAACAGGTGTATGGGACACCCCCCACCACTTTGTTCACTATCGCTCAAAAACTAATCAGTTCTTTGCCATACATGTTTGCATTTTTTTCCAAAGTGTCATCAAAATTGGTCACGAACGAATGCTGTGTGCTCCCAACAAATATTGAAAAAATGATGACACAGTAAACAGGTGTTCGGGAGACCACGTACCACTTCTCCCAATACTGTCCAAAAACTAATCAGTTCTTTGTCATTTAAGTCTCCATCTTTTTCCAAAGTGTCATTAGAATTGATTAATGAATAAAGTCTGTATGCTCCCAACAAACTTAAAAAACAAAGTGTGAAAAGTCAGCAGTTGTATGGTAGACCCCCCGCCACTTTGATCAATGTGTCCCAAAAGATGATAATTATCTTCTCACACTAATTGAACCCTTTTCCATAAGTTTCATCATAATCACTTCATTATTGTAGGCTGTATTGTGCATAAAGACACTGAAAAAACTTCAAAAATTTACAAAAAAAAAAATTTACCTGAAGTGAAAAACCGGAAATTGGGATGTAGAACTATTGTAAACTGTACTACATGCTCATGTACCAAGTTTCATCCAATTCGATTATCAGGTACAGATGTTATTGAGCTTAAAAAAAAATAGGTGTATGGGACACCCCTCTCCACTTTGTTCACTATCGCTCAAAAACTAATCAGTTCCTTGCCATACATGTTTGCATCTCTTTCCAAAGTGTCATCAAAATTCGTTCACGAACGAATGCTGTGTGCTCCCAACAAACATTAAAAAAAGTGCGACACATTAAACAGGTGTTCGGGAGGACAAAAAAGTACAACAAAAATTTTTTTACCGGAAGTGAAAAACCGGAAGTTGGGATGCAGAACTATTGTAAACCGTACTACATACTCATGTACCAAGTTTCATCCAATTCGCTTATCAGGTACAGATGTTATAGAGCTTTCAAAAAAACAGGTGCTCCAGGGACCCCCCACCACTTTGTTCACTATCGCTCAAAAACTAATCAGTTCTTTGCCATACATGTTTGCATCTTTTTCCAAAGTGTCATCAAAATTCGTTCACGAACGAATGCTGTGTGCTCCCAACAAACATTGAAAAAAGTGTGACACATTAAACAGGTGTTCGGGAGGACCCACTTATTCCAATATTATCCAAAAACTAATCAGTTCTTTGTCATTTAAGTCTCCATCTTTTTCCAAA
This sequence comes from Diogma glabrata, assembly GCA_963693315.1. Taxonomy (NCBI): domain Eukaryota; kingdom Metazoa; phylum Arthropoda; class Insecta; order Diptera; family Cylindrotomidae; genus Diogma; species Diogma glabrata. The sequence goes on from OY856187.1 coordinate 186,761,210, forward strand.
GTGTCATTAAAATAAATTAATGAATGAAGTCTGTATGCTCCCAACAAACTTAAAAAACAAAGTGTGAAAAGTCAGCATTTGTATGGTAGACCCCCCACCACTTTGATCAATGTGTCCCAAAACATGATAATTATCTTTTCACACTAATTGGAACCCTATTCCACAAGTTTCATCATAATCACTTCATTATTGTAGGCTGTAGTGTGCATCAAGACACTGAAAAAACTTCAAAAAAGTACAAAAGAAATTTTTTTACCGGAAGTGAAAAACCGGAAGTTGGTGCAGAACTATGCAGAACTATTATAAACCATACTACATACTCATGTAGCAAGTTTCATCCAATTCGCTTATCAGGTACAGAAGTTATAGAGCTTTCAAGAAAACAGGTGCTCCAGGGACCCTCCAGCACTTTGTTCACTATCGCTCAAAAACTAATCAGTTCTTTGTCATACATGTTTGCATCTTTTTCCAAAGTGTCATCAAAATTCATTCACGAATGAATGTTTTAAGCTCCCAACAAACATAAAAACTTTGTGGAAAAAACCACCTGTTGTATGGTGGACCCCCCAACCCTTTATCCAATGTGCTCCAAAAGCTGATAAAATCTTTTTCATGTTATTTAAAAGCTTTTAGCAACGTTTCATGAAAATCGATCGGTAATTGTAGGCTACAGTAGGGATAAAAACCTGAAAAAAAAAATTTTTACCGGAAGTGACAAACCGGAAGTTGGTATGCAGAAATATTGAAAACAGTACTAGAACCTTATATACTAAGTTTCAATAAGATCATAGCCCGGAATCAGAAGTTATTCAAGATTTAAACTTAGAGGTGTTCGGGAGAACCCCCGCCATTTTGTCCAAATTTGAAATGAATCCAGATCTTCCATTTTCAAGTGAACTTGTATCATTTGCCAAAGTTTCATCAAGATCTTATGCAGAAAACTCAACCACCCACCCACCCGTGTGTTTTGATTGGGACGGAGAATAATAACAAATTCGTGGGACAAACTTTAATAGGATATATCTTATATGAAATATAGAGTAATGTTATAATTATTTACACATTATTAAAGCATCATTATTCAAAATTATTACTACAGAGTAAATTTGTCCCTACACACATAGAATCATTGATTATTTAGTTTACCAGCTTTGACTTTCAAGGTGGGACACGCCAGGGGACTGAGAATTTGACGTTTTGAATAATTTTTTTTCTAAGAAATATATTTCGAAACGGGTTTATTTTGAGTTAAGGTTTACAAATTTCATTTGAAAAAAAATTTTTTTTTTTCATATTAATATACGAAATAAGCAGAGCCGTCCAAAATTCCTATGTTTGTAGAACTACCCATGTATGTTTTCATGTAATATTGCAGGCGTTTTGTTTATATTAAGTGAGTGTTTTGGTATCTCTAAGTATTTCTGGTAACTTGTTGAACAAACTCATCCCATTGTATAGAGGTGCATTACGTCACGTATCGGTTCTAACTTGAGGAAGAATTAAATAATTTTTTGTAGTGTTTCATGGGTATCCGTGTCAGTTCTGTATGTTAGTTGGAAGTTGTGTTTAATTAGTTTATTTTTTAACCGACTTAAAAAAAGAAGGAGCTTCTTTGCTTCATTTTGGGTTTTTTTTTATGTATGAGTGATTTAAATTGTATTCTATTGAGGAAGGTTCCGAGATCATCCCATATTTTTTCTATGATGTGAAAAATGCCGTTATTCAAAAAATAGAGAAAAACTGAATTTTTTTATGTATATTCACCAAGTTCTCGAAAACGGCTGATTCGATTTAGACAATTTTATTCTATTAAGGTACATTCAGAGTTGGTATTTTTTTACATGACGTGAACAACACTGTTTTTTCAGAAAATTGGAACGGCAAACATTTTGTGCTATTAACTCGTTTTAATATGCTATAGCTATATATTCGTTAGTGTTATATCGACGGTTTTCTTCGGCTATCGGCTTGTGTTTGGTGCATATTGTATATTTGCTTCTGGCTATGTTTATTTGTAATTTAATTTCTAGAGGAAATGGGCTATCATTTGGATGTTATCTTGGATATAACTGAAAATAAAGTATGATGCATAGGCTCAACGCTTCACCATAGGGTTCTGAAAATATAGCGTGCTGATAACCTTCAAATATTTATAGCTGATAATCATCAAATTAATAGCTAACTGTTACAAAAGATTTTTCTTGGTTATGATTTTATAAAAAATATTACAATAAAAGTACAACAAAGATAACTTAACCGAAAGGATTCACAATTATTGTGAGATTTACAAAAGCCTTGTATCGCAAGTTTCATCAATATTAGTTCTCAGTGTTTGAAGTTATTAAAGCTTGAAACTCTTTCTTTCAAATCTACACCTTCAATCAAACTACCTTTAAAATAATTTATTTATTTAAATCAAAAGCTGTCATTACCTGACAGATATAAATTTTGAATTGTGAAAAATATAGTGCTAAAATCTATTTTTCAAAAGTGACGTTAAAGACGAATGCACCATGTATTTTCAAAGTCGATTAGCCAAAACTGATATTATTGAAAATTCAAATAAATATAGGTGCTCTGAAGGTCCTCCACCACTCAGCCCAATATTGTTTAAAAACAAATCAGTTTAACAAATCTGTAAATGTCTACAACTTTTTCGTAGTTACATCATAATTAATTCATTAACGAAGGCTGCAGGATCCCAACGAGCATAACTTTTGTATGTACGGACAAAATAGTCAATTTTTTACGGAAGTGTCGAACCCGAAATTGGTACCGCTCGACATCATGTTGGTGTTGTTTTCATAACCTCTTCTAGAGCAATGTAAAAAAAATTTTTTTCGCCGATGATTTTAGCTTTAGTGACTGCATGCACAGCGACAATAAAGATATTAATATATGTTCTGCGTACTCGTTGGTAGCAGATCCTCTCATTGAGGGCGATAAATTTAATTTGCACCCACGCATTTTTTTCTCTGATTATTATATTTCATGGTTCCTTTTTTTATTGAGTAAGGGCTTTGACATCAAACTCAACCCATTCAGGATTTCGCTCTTAAAACGATGTCTGAAATAAATTTTAGTTCGGTGAGCTCCAACGAAAATGTGTATTGAGCACTTGGTGGCAAACATCAGATACACCAGTAGGCTGTTGAACGAACTTATTAACAAAGAAAGAGTCCATGTTTTAGCTAAACACTTACTTATTATTGGAAATACTTTTCCAGGTGCTCACGTGCATTCTTTTTACTTTAACTATCGAATAATATTCTTAGCATCTATTCTTCATTAACACCTTGGTTCACCAGGTTCACAGAATATAATGATCACCCAATCTATGTCAAGTATATTGATTTAAAAACAAACAAAGTCGATGCAAAATATTAAGCAGCCTAGTCACTTTATTTTAAGAACCCTCCAATAATTCATTTTTTTTTTATTGGACCAAAGTAGCACGGATATCCGAACTTATGTATAAAGTTATTATCTTGCACTTTTATGACAGTAGAATACTGTGAACACTATGCCACATACGAAACCATTGGTATCATTTACAACTCATTATTTTATTGTTCGATAACGACCTATTTATTTACTGTGCCGACTTTAATGATAAGAAATAAAAAAAATTTCGATGTGCAATCAAATTGGCGTTTCCTTATTTTTACTGCATTTTTTATTTGATTTGAACAAATCAAAAACACAGTGGCAAAAAATCGATAAAACAATAATAACAATTTTTTTGAGGAAAGAAGCAAAATCACGTTGTTCGAATAATAACTTAATTCTCAAGTAATTTTTTGTTGTTATTTACAGATTTATCAAAACGACCAATGGGCGTTCCACATCGTAAAACTAGTCTACCAAAACATACTGATGTAAAGAAACATTTTTTAGAAATATGCGATATTACATTAGCCGATGAAGTTAAATCAGCATTGCGTCTACCAGCTTTTGATTCGTATCAATGGGACGACGCTGAAGTATTACAATTAATGCAAACAATGTTTATAGAATTGGGATTACTAACTAAACTTAAAATACCAACATCATTGTTACGTGAATTTTTGTACGAAGTTTATAAACATTACAATGAAGTACCGTTTCATAATTTTCGACATTGTTTTTGTGTTGCTCAAATGGTTTGTTGTTTGAACTGCTACCAACCAGTAGTTTTAATTAATGTTTGTTTTTATAATTTTCAGATGTACGCCATTACATGGAGAACTGATTTAATAAACCGTCTTGGAGAGTTGGAAGTTATGATATTATTAGTTTCATGTATATGTCATGATTTAGATCATCCCGGTTATAATAATATTTATCAAATTAATGCACGAACAGAGTTAGCACTGAGGTTATTTTTATCACTTAACGGAAAACAATTTCAATTTTGTACAAATCGAATTTTTATTTTTTTATTTTTAGATATAATGACATTTCACCTTTAGAGAATCATCATTGTTCCATAGCATTTCGTTTACTTGAGCATCCTGATTGCAATATATTTAAAGGATTTTCCAAAGAAATATACAAGTAAGTTGTTTTAAGAAAATCAATAAAATCAATTATTTCTAATTTAAATTTATCTTTTAAGAGATATTCGTGAAGGAATAATACGATGTATTTTAGCAACGGATATGGCACGGCATAATGAAATTTTAGATCAATTTAAAGAAATAACACCAACATTTGACTATTCAAATAAAGCGCACAGGAATCTTGTAATTAAATCTAACAAACGTTAATTTAGTCGGTCGTTAAATAATTAAATTTATATTTGTTTTAGCTTTGTATGGTTCTCATCAAAGTAGCTGATATATCAAATGAAGCTCGTCCAATGGATGTAGCTGAGCCATGGCTCGATCGTTTATTACAGGAATTTTTTGCTCAAAGTGCATTAGAAAAATCAGAAGGACTTCCAGTAACACCATTTATGGATCCGGATAAAGTTAGTAAGCCTGGAAGTCAAGTTCGATTTATTGGTTTAGTTTTATTACCCCTATTTGAAGCACTTGGAGAACTACTTACAGAACTAAATGATTTTATTATAAATCCTGTTCGTGTTGCATTAGATTACTATCGGTAATTTTATTGTTAAATTTATAATTTTATAATTTCCTTTTTTATAATTATTTTGAAATATTTTTCAGTCGGTTAAACGATGCTCAAACTAAAATACGTAAATCAATGGTTGAAGAAAATTGTTCAGAAAGTAGTTCACCACAGTTACCACGATCACAAAGTGGATTAAGTGTTCGATCACGAAAAAGTATTCCATCACAAAAATCAACTTCACGTACATCTGTTGATGAGCAATCTGGTTTACCAGTTGAGCTACATGATTTACCAGAAGGAAGTGAAAGTGGTGATTCTGAAACAGCTACAGAAGTAGAATGTGCAGAACAAACATCTAAGTTTAAAGTGGATACTGAAGGAAGTAGTCGATCAAAATTATCACATCCTGGATCGAGAAAAGGAAGTCGTGAAAAACGGCCATCAATGTGTGGTGAATATTATATGTCATCATCAGGTCGTATGGTTCGTGGGAGTCATGGTAATATACATGCATATCATTCAAGTCGTAATAATTTTGGTGCTAATCGTGCTGTTAGTTTAGATCAATATGGAACAAATAATAGACGAATGTCTGAAGGTCTGCCAGCTGTTACTTCTGATACCCAAGTTTTTTATAATCAGTTTCACCATCACCTCCACGCGCACAATCAACCGTCATTTCAATCTCATTATCAAAACAATAGCAGTGAAACAGATGGTACAACAAATTCATCTGCTGATGGGAAATTATACGAAGAAGACTGTGAAAACATGAACGAATCGTTAACCAAAATTGATGAGAAATCAAATTTTAATTCTAATCCAATTATCTCGAATAACTCAAATCTACCAATAACTGAAGCCAAAAATCAAACGAATAAATATCAAACTACAACGAGAGACGGTGCTCCTAAATCATTTTTTTCCCGATTTCGACAGCTGACCGGACGGTTAAGTTTTAGTTTTGATAAGGAAGCGCGACGTAATAGTAGTAATTCAAATAATTCACCGTCAAAAAATAATAATGCTGAGGTATCGAAATCCAGTGGTTTTTGCTGTAGTATTTCGTCATCACATTCACCAAACTTAAAACATTCGACTGATTTTGCACGAACCGGAAATACGGCAAGAAATCGTGCGTATAGTTTAGATGTACCATCCAATCGAAATCGTTATAGTGGTAGTAGTGGTGATGGTAGTCGAAAATCATCAACGTCAACTAAAAACGATGAGACTAACAATCAGAAATGTGGAATATCGATAACAGTTGATCATGATGATAGTAGTTATAATAATAAAGATACAACAAGTGGGGATGGTGGAAATAGTGGTGGAGTTGGCGGATGTAATATTTGACATCAAAGTGATCGTAGTTCATCTGCTGGTTCGGCACCAGCAGCTATGATATCTACTTCTGCAGCTGGTTCTGCATCATCATCGTATTGGAATTGTTTTAGTGATCGCTTAAACTCATTAGTTTGTAAATGTTGTAAGACAAAAATTCCACCACCAGAAAATGTTTAAAACCAAAAATGCGAAATAATTTAGATTCAAAAATTAAGTAGACACTTTTTTATTTTAGTATTTATTAACATTTCTCCACCTTCAATCAAATCTTTTTTCAATGAAAAAAATATAGAATATCAAGTTCTCTAAAATAAACAAATAGCATTACAACTTCCACAATGAACCAATTTTTAGTAACAGTTAACAAGTAGCTAGAACTAATTTTCAAAGTTTAATTTAACCAAATTTAATTTTTTATTTTAAATTCAAAAATGTGTACTTATGAAGAGAAACAAACGGAAATAATAAACTTTTAAAAATAATTGTCAAAACTGACCATGTCCAACAAGGTTAAATCAGAGTTTTAATAAAATAAAATTATATAAAATTTATAAAAACTATATCGAATAAATAACTATAAATATGAATAAAACAAAAATAATTTTTTCTATTGAAATCTAAAACTTATTAAAAAAACAATTATGAATAAAATAAATATAATATGTATAGCCTAAATCAAAATTTTATTATTGTAGATCAATAATAATTAAAAATATATTTACAAAATAAAAAGTAAGTTACTTACCTTCTATGTGCCCAAAAAGAAAAACTAAGAAGAAAGAAAATTAAAATAAATAATCATATAATTTAGTATGAATGTAAATCTCATAATAAATATATGTAAATAATATTAAATATTTAAAATGTTTGTGTTGATTTGAATAGTTGGTACTAGAGGTTAAATATATATTTTTAATAGAATGAAACACCATATTTTCAATCTTTACGATTGATTAAATTTTTCACTCTAAAAATAAATCTCAACCTATTCTATTGGATCCCAGTAATGACAACTCAAAACCAAAATGACCCATGGTAATCAAATTAATCTTCTACACATTTTCTAAAAGAATTTTAGAGTAATGTTTTAGGCTATGTAAGTATATCAAATATTGTTCAAACTTTATCTACCCAACCGACCCCGATGTGTTCACAAAATCCATTAAAATACAATAAAGATTTCTAAAACGGTAACAACCACCCGATAAATATTCTTCAATCAATAACTTAATATATTTCTTTTAGAATTTAAGATGAAAAAAAAATAAAATTAAGATATAATTTTTGTGCCAGAAAAATTTAAAACAAAATATCGAAAATATCTCTAAAAAACGATATTAGACCACGACGAGGTATTTCTAGAAAATTAATATATATCTCCAACTTTATGAAATTAAAATACTCGTACATATACATATTAAAATTTTATAAAACATATTAATGGATTTTATCACTTCTAATGACTGGATTTACAAAACCAAAAAAACAAACTAAATAAATGTTATATTTTGTTTCATTCCTAAATTTTAAAAAAATTTATTATTAGATAAACAATAAATTATTAAATTATTTAGATATAATATAATTACACTACAAAACTGAAAATAATTTCTATTTGTGAATTGTGAAGAAAAAGATTTAGAATTAAATAGTTATAATATTATAATTAATAGAAAACAGAAAAGAAAAAAATTTTTATTTCTTGTATAAAAACAAAACAATAATTTCAAATGTAAAATAAAAATTTAAAACAAATAAATATATAAAATAAAAATTAAAAAATTTAAATTATAATGATATTATTTAATTGATTAGCTACTGAGTTTTACTTAAATAATGTGAAATAAATATTTTTTAAATACATATATTCATAGCGCATTTTAGAAACTGGACGAAGCTTAAAACGAAGTTGTTGGATTTTTGCAACTAAAAAAACTGAATAATCCAGCTAATAACAATTTTTGTCTGATAAATAAAATAAATACAAGAAAATATACTATATTCTTCTCTTAACCCCTGTGAAAGTTGTCTTTTTTCTCTCTAGTGTAAAATCATTTTCACTAAATTAGAAATTGTCGTTGCTTCGGTATTTTCATGTGATTTTACAAAATCTTTAAATCAAGCAACCATGATAAAATGCAATACAAATACATTATATGTTATAATACTGCCGTTTTATAATTTAATAATTTATATTTAATATTGCTTCAAAACATTTTTCATTCATGCACTGACCTCACATAACCTATAGTGCATCTCGTAAACAAATATTCACTCACGAAATTGTGTTTTCATCTCTTGTAGAAATATACTATGTTCTATGATAATTCAAACATTTAACTTTTATTGCAATCAGTGCAATAAAGCCTCTTTTTGTGGCGTTTATGCTCTATGTAAGAGCTTTGCCAGAATATTCACTACGGTCATTGGCAACAGCGACATAATTACCATGGCAGCCGATTTTGCAGTCGTGGGCTACCTCGCGGTCGCCAACTCCCTGGGGTACTAACACACAATTTTTTATCACTCCAGATTGTAAAACAATCCTATTGGAATGGATACAACCTATTTTATCTGAACTCTCAAGATGGTCTCTGATCTCAAAGTTATATCGCGTTCTGTAATCTCCATCGTCTGTTAAGTGGACCAAAAATGTAGCGTATGATCTTACGCTCAAATACAGATACGTTGATGACAAATCCATCACAACCGGTCTAATCAACGTCTTGTATAACTTGAGTTTGGTGTTAGTTGGTACATACAGTGATCAAGGAAAAGGTTTAATTTAGTTGAAAGTTCGATTACCTGCAGCGAAACGAACTTTTATATCTGTAAGTATGCTGTTGTTTATCACCGCACATAAAATCTTTCTTCTCAGCCCCTCTTGAAACATTCATATGTTTGGTTTTACCGTATTTAAATTTGCAGACAAATTTTTCTAGCACCACTCTCAAGTGACATGAAAGTCTCGCTCATAACAGCTTCACTTCGGCCAAAGATGACAGCATCATCAGCGTAAGCGATCATCTGTACTGAGTTTATTGACAAGATATTATTGTTAGTCGGTAGTTTCTTTTGACGGAACACATATTCCAAGGCACGAATAAATAGTTTAGGAGAGATAGCATCACCTTAATGATATTACCTGCATTCCTTTTAGGTAAACTTGCTATCCGATCCAAATTTTAAATGGAACGGCAATAACGTGAGGACCCAAATTTTGTCTTAGTACAGCTTCCCAACATTTTTTTTGACACATATATTTTTAAAAAATTTTAAAATTAATAAAAATATGTGAACAAAAATAACACAGAAAATTATATGTTAGAGAAAATTAAAAATTTTATTTTTTTTAATTTAAAATTAATTAAACATTGAAAGATTTCTAAAAATTGACATGAATCATACAAAAGAAAATAACGAAAAGAAATAAATTTGACATTTGGGCTGAAATCTGAAATTTTTATAAACATTAGGGTAAATATTTTACAAATTTTTCTCTTAACTGATAAAACTCTGGTGTTGAATAGAGGCGTAAGTTTGGTATATAGCATTACCACCTTTCGATATGGTTAACTTGAAAACAAAATTTAGTACAAAAGTAAAGGAAAAAGTGGTAAATGGAACACACTTAATCAATAATTTAAAATTCGAGCGAGGCACGAGCCAGAATTTTTAATTTGCGAGTGAATAAAATTCATTTAATAATAAACAAGTATCGATTACCATACTTTATCCTCTGACAGAGAAGGATTGTTTATGTAACCTGTTTTTTATAACCATATATAGTGTTACGACCCTGCGTCGGTTCTTTTGGATTATTGAGGAAAACTTTATAAATAATTAGACAGTAATCTGCTTTTGAATGGTCTCTGATACTTATTACACGACTTAACAATAATTGCCTAATATTACAGTTAGCTGCAATCACCAGCTTCTACACTGAAACTCCCGCCGAATATTTCCAGTTTGACCACAGTCACTATCCAATTACACGACTTAACAGTAATTGCCTAATTTTACAGTTATCTGCAATCACCAGCTTCAACGCTGGAACACCCGCCAAATACTTCCCGTTTGACCACACTGGTCACTATCCGCTCGTTTGCAGTCGCTGTAACTGTATTTGTCACTCTCTGCTTCTCCAGTAGATCTCCCAGTAATTTTTTTTTTTTTTTTTTAAATGTGATGTGTAGTAGGCATTACAATATGTGTCACAACAACACATAAAAACCTTTTAAGACCAAGGTTCCACAATTGGCTTGACTTTTCCAATAACGGCATCTGTATTAGTTATTGCTACTTTATATTTAACACTTTTACTTGTTAACTTTTGATAATTGAAATCACTAGTATCACAATTGGAACTGCTCACTCAAACAACAACTCGAATACAATTAATTTCCTTACATTGATTGTCTGCTTTTATAGTCATAGCATGGCTTCTAGCGTCTTCTTTAAGGTAATAAAATAAAAAAATATTTCTGGATTGTCTCCTCCCACAACAAATTTAAATTAATTCGTAATGATGATTAAAATTCAATAAAATTATTTTATGTACAGTCTTTCCCATGCAAGCTGGTGAATTTGTTCAGTCGACGGACAAATCTTTTTATCATATTTGCATCAATATAAAACATTTTCTTCTCAATAAAAACAATAATTGTTCTACTTGAGAAGAAAAAATTTCTATTATGATTATAAAAAAAAAATGATTGAAACAATAATTTATTTTTTTTAACGTCTACTATGTTTTTTTGCAATTCGGTACATTTCATACAATCAACTAAATTCAATTAATAAAAATAAGAGAATTTAACTTAAAATTTAATTTTTGAGAACAAAAAATAAAAAAGCAATTGTGATTGAAATTTGAAAAATAATTTTAATACAATCAAAACAATTTGATTAATACGTCATAAAGTATCGAATAATGATCGTTTTTATAAGAAAGTGTTCATAATTCAATAGGTTCTAACCCATGATCTAAATATATACAGGTCTGCTTGACAGTTGACACTTAATTAAATGTGACGTCATTCAGAGTCGGTAAATAAATATAAAGAAAATTTATATTCTAATTTCACAAGCAAATAAATTTATAATATAAAATTTGTAATCTTTATGTAAATAAATTATTACACAAACATAATAAATAAAGTATATTATATTTAAAATGTATTACATAGATTATAAAAATTGTATTATATTGAGTAGTCAGAAACATATTATGAAAACTAATTTGTAACCTTAAATTATATTCCAGAATAGCTTGTTCAACAATTTTTTCCGATGTTCTTTTTAAAAATCTTTCAAAAATCTTTTGGTAGATAAAACTATTCCATCAGGTAGTACTTTGGTTGGCGCTGCTGTTAAATTTAATAAACTTTTTGTTGAACACGTCTTAAACAATTTATCTTTTAAGCGCCAAACTTCTTCCGTAAAGTGTAATGAGCAAACATTTTTCGCATGTCCCAACTCTTGCAATCTTTTATTTCACAAGTCGGCATTTCTTTTCTAATATATCGTCGCTTTAATAATGAAATAACGTATGCCATATATACGTTGTTATTATATAATGGGTGCGCTGCATTCCCCATAAGGATGTCTATAAAGTGGCATTTTAACATTTTCCAATTTTTTTATAACTGGGGTTGAAAATTAAAATATTGTTAATTAACGTACATGCAAATTTGAATTTGGTTAAATATTGAAACAGCGTAAATGCATGTACGATATTTCAATTCCTACAGAATAATAACTTGGGCAAAATCAGTGTCGTATACTTTACATACATTATGATCGCCACACGAAATGGTAAATCTAAAATATTGTATAAGCATCATTCATTACTACATGATATGCCGGTTCATACAAATTGTAAGAATATTATGCGTTAGTTCAATAATAAATAGTTTTAGGTTTAATCGTACTTCCATGCAAAATGAAATAACGTATATGAAATATGAAATAACGTATAAGGTACCTGATTGACTTTTCACCTCTTTTTAAGTAGAAAAGCCAGCAGGTACTAATGTGAAATTTTAATATGTTGTGGGGAAATTAGTCAAGATTAATTGGTAGAAATTTTTTTTCCAATATCTTTATTCATTCAATAGTGCTGCCGAGTTTACGAAAATCAGAAAATCGAAAAATCTTTAAACCCAATTATCTCGAAACTACACTTTTGCGAATACGTTGTTTCATTATTAAAGCGACGATATAATGTAGTTTTACTTCAAAAATAAAATACACATGAATATATAAATTTAGTTCTAAAATAAAAGTATTATGCTTTTTATTTTTTTAAATATTTACATAAAATCCTTTTTCTTTAATAACTAATTTTACAATATTATTTCACTTCCTTTACTTTAATTTTAATACATCCACAAAACAGAAACAACAGATAAAATAACAATAACAATTCGACTCTGAATGACGTAATATAAATAAAAAATGGCGATTAAAACGAAATGTCAAGCAGACCTGTTTATATATAGAACATGGGTTAGAGCGGTTATTTCAGCATCGGTTGCTAGATTTTGAGGTATATTATCAGTTAATCTGGTTGCAGGTGTTTGTGGTTGACTTAAATTTTGACTTTATGGAATACAAAAAGATAATTATCAAATTTAGGCTAGCATGCCACTACTCCATTCTACTTTTTCTTAAAATCAGATTGGTTTTGTAAAATAAAACAAAACGTAGGAATAGTATCGATGAACCCTGTTTTTGATTCTGTATACATCACTACCACTACCTCTTTACCGAACAATAGATAAAATGTGTGCTCTGGACCACCAACGCTGATCCTGACAATTTATAAGTAAAATAATAAATACGTGTTGTCCTAAATAAAACTTAAAGGGCTTAGTTTGAGAACAAGGTGGTCCTAAAAATTTTTGGAAACTCAAAGCAAAGGTAGCTTAGAAATCATATTGCAAGAGAACCGTTCAACCTTTCCAATGCACATAAAGCACTGAATTTGAATTTTCTGAAATCTTTAGGACCAACCTGTTCTCAAACTAAATACAAACATTTAAAAATTTTTTGAAAGCACTAATTTTTTATTTCACCTATACTACGTCTGCCAAGTATTACGTTGGTCAAAAATGGTCGGGTTCAGCGTCAGTTACCCAGATCACGAATTTTATCTATAACAAAACTGTTTGATCTGAGATGCACATATTTAAAAATTAATATATTTAGAACAAAAAAAACGCTATGATTGAATTTTTCCATGTTTTAGGGTAAGGTTGAAACTTTCATATTGAGAGAAACAAACTCAAAAAAACGCTTGATCCACAGCATCAATACATTTCTTAATATTTTTAACGGTGAAAGCAAAAAGATTACAGCGTAAAGTGTTTTCAAATTGGTCGTGCACTTTTCTAATTATCTGTTCAATGATATCGGATGAGCAATTCTCTTGCAATTTGATTTCAATGTTATCCCGATTTTGAATTTCCAGAAATCTTTCGGACCAACCTAAAACACTTAAAAATTTTTCCTAAGAAGCACGAATTGTTTAGTTCACTAAAATACTACTTGTGCGCCAAGTATGAAGTTGATCAAAAATGGTCTGCTTCAAATTTCGACGACACGACCCAAAGTCGTCCAGCAACTGTGAAACGGTGAAGTGTTAAAAAACAGAGAGTGTGCTTAAGACCGCACGGCAGAAGTGAAAACTTCATTGGCAATCGCAACCAATTGATATCGTATATCGTATATCGATCGTATTAGTAGAATAAATGAGAAACAAGTCAGAACGATAAACCGCTAACTACACACACTAACCTCACAATGTAAACCAAATAATTGTCCAAATAGCACTCATATGCCAATAGCAGAGACTAAAGCACGCGTGGTTGTCACACCCATAGATCAACAAGTTTAAATTTTACAAATCTTTCTGAGGAAAGCTAAGCAAATTCATTGGTATTAATGCGCATTGTTGCTGTTTGCAAATCACTATCGGCTAAGTGCCATCATTTTTAATTATTTTATTTATCATGATTGCCATCCATGTTTAATCATACATAAGCTATGCTTCTTTGTATAGAATTTATGCGATTTCCGTCTCGTAATTGTAAGCTTTAAATCGATATAATCGATTTTATCAAGTATCAAGTTACAAGTATTAAGTCTTCACTTATTTTTAGAAACATGTATTACACACAATTCCAAACCGACAACATATTTAGTGAAGATGATAAAATTCCAATACATATAATTTTGATATACAAATGTAATTGTTTCATGTTATACTATCTTTCTTACGTTATTTTTAATTTCATAAAAATTATGTTCAATAAAACAAACATTGATCAAAGCAAACTACCGTTTAAAACGATAGTTAAATAAAAAGCAAATTAAGTGTATACAACAACTTTCCAAATTTTCATGGTGATTAATGTATTAATGCATAAAGGACAAACAGACATACTTTCAATTTTATATATATTCAATATTTATTTAGCATGATGACTCGAATGCAAATTGCAAAAGACAGTAGCAGTATAACTTTAAAAAACTGCGTCATAGATCAATTTTTTAAAATTCGTATAAAGAAATTTTTATTATATTTATGAATTTATAAATAAAAAAAAATAATTTCAATGGTATTTAATAAAAATAAAAAAACAAACAATAAAAAATATGTACCACACCAGGAATTAAACTCACTACCTACAGCACATCAGTCGAGCACGATATCCACATTTCGAGTCATTCACCTCAGAGCGTGGCGGATCAGCCTAACTTACTACCTACGGAAAAATCTGTGTGTGGTGCGCCAAAAGAAGTTTTCCCTTCAAAAATTACTTCGTTTCTTTTCATCAAAAAACTTATCACTTCACCGATTTACAGTTACAGAATTTGACTACTGTAGTAGAACACATCATTACAACAATATCAAAGATCACATAAGGAAAAATATGAAGTGGCTGAAATCTCACAGATCTGAGATATCAAGACTTTGGTTTGGGTTAAGGATTTTGATATAGTTTTCGGCAAAAAACTTTTATGAGGACATGTTTTTTAGTTTTGGGCAGCGATGTATCAAACAGCAAAAATAACTCTTTGTTAAAGTACGTGTATTTTTTTATCTCTGTTTAGATTTTTTTTACAAAACTAACACGAAACATCAATAGGTACGTTTCCGGAAAATTATAACAGATCATAAATTAACATAATTTAGTGAAAAGATGATACAATCAGCAAACTACTCAAAAACCTCCCATTTAGCGTTTCGAGAAAATATTACAAAACCAAAACGAACTAAACTCATATTTCTTTCAAAATTCCAAAAATATTGTATATCCTAAAAATATTCAAAAATTCATAATTCACAAATTCAAAAATTCAAACTTTTACCGAAATTCTAATAATATAATTGCACCATAATTTTTTAGATTCAGTTCTTATATTCATGATGGAACTAATTTACTGAATTAATTGTTGATTATGTGTCTAGTCATCTTCTTCTCGCCAATACAAGCTTCTTATTCAATACTGGCATAGCTAGAGTATAACAACAACAGTGATCACTATAGAAACTAGTTGACTAAACCTGAATCTATTAAATATATGTTTATGTAAATTTTTGGTTTTCTTATACTTCGCTAGAAATGTAGACTAATTTTTGGTTTATACGCATTGACATTTTTTGGTAGTTTATCTAGTCGGCTAGCCCTGATGAGAATGATAAACTTTTTTAAAATTTAAAATTTTCTTATTGGTTCGAAACTAGATCGGTCGAAAATTGTATGGATTGCAAAAATTTTCATAATTTGCAATAATTTTTTAGATTCAGTTCTTATATTCATGATGGGAGATTTTCCCTTCGAGTGATATTATATCACAACTAATTTCAAACATTATTGCAAAAATTATAACAAAATCAAAAATTAAAACTTTTTTCAATATTTTAAGAATATTCCAAAAATTCTTAAAAAATCAAAAATTGAAACTTTTTTCAAAATTCTAAAATAATATACAAAATTCGGAAATTCCAAGTTCTATTTTTTTTCAAAATTCTAAAAATATTGCAAAAGTTATTACAAAATCAAAAATTAAAACTTTTTCTATAATTCCAAAAATATTTCAAAAACTATAACAAATTCAATTCAAAAATTTCCATGTCCTTATTTCATGTTCAATTACATTTACGTCGTACAAATAACTACATTTTTTTTTTGGCTAAAAAAATAAATGAAATCATTTTTTTGACACACTTGACAATATTTTTTTGACAAACTTATAATGCAATAAAATTCTCAATAATAATAATTTCATGTTCAATTGCATTTCATACAAATAACTAATTTTATTTTTTTCTAAAAAATAAATGAAAATCATTCTTTTGACACACTTAACAATATTTTTTTGACAAACTTATAATGCCATAATTCTCTATATAAAATTCCATGCCATACAAATAAATAATTTTATTTTTTCCAAAAAACTGGGTAGTCAGCTTACATTTTTTTTTGCTTTTTTGAAATCGTTATGACCTAAAACGTCGAGAAATGCCCCAAAAATGTGTGGGTAAAAATTTCACTTTTGCTCATGAATTTAATGCTTAGGTTTTTCAAACCTAAGTAAAATCGTAATATAATATAAGTACATAAAAATAAATAGTTTTGGTTTTTGTAAAATAATCGGTTTACAATAGCGAATTTGAATATTTGAATTACTCGATACTATAGATTATGAAGTCAAAAATAAGAAATTTATTTTTTTTTGTTGTGATAATAGTAGATTCTTGTATAAGCTTAGAATAAAGGCAATTCTTCACGAGGATGAAGTTTCCCGGAACGAGCGTAGCGAGTGGAGGGAATCATCCGAGTGTAGAATTGCCTTCATCCTAAGCGAATATAAGATGCTATTTTATCCACGACTTCAAAATATTTCAAATAATTTTCCAGTTTTCCTGTAAAAGTTTATATCGCCATATTGAAATTAATTCATAAAAGATAACAAGAAAAATAAAACAAGTTTGTTGTTTATTTTAGATTTTATATATGTATTGTTCTTGTTTTAACTTGTTTATATTACTATACCAACAAATCAAGTTTTTAATTTGTTAGGAGAATATTTAATAAATAAAGTAGAATGAAATAAATAAAGTGGAATTTAATATATAAAGTGAAATGAATACAATTACAATGAAAGATATACGCCTGGAAAGTATATATTCTTTAGTAGTAGTGGATAAAAATTATTTACGATACTTACGTGTTAATATAAAAGGAACTTGTATAAACATAAAAATTAAAATTATTTTTAATGTCATTTTTTTTTAGTTGTTGTAACGTCCTTTCAAGATGAATGTTAATGTAAAACTAAAGAAAACCTGATCTTAAACACCCTCGTTTATACATCTGCAAGGTAATCTTATAAGAAACAGTTTGGAAAAATAAAAGAGACGAAATTACATTTGTACTTATAAATTATAAGAGAACACAACCAGTTATTCTAAAATAAAACCATTTTGTCATTATATGTTGAGAAGAATATTAAGACGGTTTTGGAGGTTATCGCGATGTTATTTACACCTTCTATATGCTGTTGCAGGAATAAAATTATTATAGAAATTACATTCGAATTTTTTTTTCAAAATGTTTGAGACTAATGTTTAAATATTATATTAATTGAATAATCAAGGGTCAAAATGCTTAAGTGTAATTCGTTAAAATTAAAAAATATCGAAAATACGAAAGGTTAGACTGACATAAGTTTTAATGAAGTCTACAATCACTCATTCAGATTCGTTTGCGAAATTAATGTTTCTCAACATTTTTCGACGAGTGACAACAAAATTTTGGTCACGAACTGCATGAACTTTGTTTGGTCATTGAAATCACATTCGAGAGTAACAGGAAGAGAGAGGATAGAGATTGGGGGAGATCAAAATAGAGAAAGAGGAAAAGAGATGGAAAGCAAGAGAGACAGAGAGAAACCAAGAGAGATAGGAAGTGAGAGAGAAAGAAAGCGAGTGTGCGAGAAGATTTCATACAGTTAATGGAAGATTATTTAGAAAGATTTCATACAATTAATTTCAAGTTTTTAAACCTTTGTGAATTGAATTCCAATTTCCAGCACGAAGGGAAAATACCAGATTTAAATGGTTTATAGAAAACTTTGGTAAGGAAGGTGCAAGTTCTTTGGAAAATGTGTTTATAATAATACGATGAATGTTGACAAGACCTGAGGCTTTGTTGATATTTAACCTAAGGTAACGTCACGTTTTTTCAGGACAGTCCCAATTTTTAAAATTTTGTCCCGCATCCTGCGACATTTAAATATGATTTTTGAAAAAATGCATGACAAGCTGTGGAATGACAGAGAACGGGAAAGAAAATAAACGGTTTTTGCAAAAATCACAATACAAATGGAGAACAAATGGTAAAAAACATTTTATTATTGTGAAACAAACCATGTGCCCATATATGGAGGTCCACACCAAAACGCTACATTTCCATTTTCATAAAAAAATAAATTGTGTACTTAGATCGGCTCCAATTTCTGAATTCGAACGAAAACTCAAAAATTTATCTATGCTTAAATTAGAACTGTTTTTCCTCTTTGTAGAATAGAGCTTGCTTTAGACATAATGTAATCAGTGTAATGACATAATCAAATTTTCTTGAACTGCGTTGGAAAAATGTAATAATGGAAATGTAGCGTTTTGGTTTGCACCTCCTCATATAGAGTAATGCACTAAAAATTGTGAAATAGGTACTAAATAAAGAGTGGAAATCAGAAAAATAACAATTAAGTGTTTAGACTTTAGACTTTGAAATTCGTTTTATATGTGAAATATAATTTAACAAATTCTTGTGAAAAATTTCATAACCTCTTAAACAACCGTAGCTATCTACTAAAAAAATTCACTCAAATGAGAAATATGCCAAACTATAATACATATGAGCAATTTCACACAAGTTCAGCAAATTTTTGGGAAATTTTGATTATTTTTTGTTTATAGATAGTCTTTCATAAATAAAAAATACAAGTTCTCTTAAAATTATTTTTTCGACCAGGGGTCTTCACAGGGTGCCCCTCAATTTTTTGTTATTTTGTGATGTGAGTGCATTTTGACGAGCGATTGTAGAAAAACTACTGAATCGATTTTCATAAATGATATGTCGTTGAATAGGTATTAGAACAAAGGTTTTAAAAATGTAGTGTTAATTTTTTGAAATAATTTTCAACGGTGTAACATAAGAAAAAAACGGTGTAATTGAAGAAAAGATGCCACAGCCTCTTTTTTTTTAAACTAAATTGAAGCTTATTTTATATCTAACCACTTGTGAAAGTTTAGGACACGCGTTATTTTTGGTTTTAAAGATAAAATTCGTTGTGCATATGACTGTCGGGAATCAGTTTTTTTTGTTCTGAAGGAAGATTATAAAAATGGCGTTATAAACTTAGAGATTTTGTTTTAATGTTAAATATCAAATATTTTATTATTAAATGAACTTTTCAAAATATTATAAAAATTATATATGTACAATAAAGAAAATATGAGCAATTTCAGCATAAATCCACAAAAGCACTTATTGTTATGTACATGAAATGAAGCTTATGTGGAGTTTAAAAATAAGTTTCCTGATGTGAAAACAGGATTTACTAAATTCACGTCCCTTCGACCACAAGAATGTATAAAATTATCCCAAGGAGTTCATAATGTGTGCGTGTGTACCCATACATCAAAATATAAAACTAATGATTCAACACTCTAAGATGTCTTGGATTACTGATGCTGCTTTCCAGAATTATAAAACATTAATTGACTTTGTTTCATGTGGTAAATTACTACTACTAATTACTACTACTAATTACAAATTACTACTAATTACTACTAAAGTACTATTTGATGCCAATCTGTTTCTACGATCAATACTTAACAGATTCTAAATTACAATCTGTTGTGTCGGTCCTTATTTTAGATCGGTCGTTCGTTTTACATTGGTTTATTGTTCGATTTAGTTTTAGCAATCATATTTTAATCTGTCGTTCATTTAAGATCGGTCATTGTTTTGAACGGATCGTTCGTTTTAAGCAAAACAAATATTCAGTTTTCTTTCTTCTTTTTCTTGGTTTTTGTGATTTTCTCATCCCATTCAGGATGGATGGATTTGGTCCTCGCTCACTAAAGTGATCCGTTCAATTAACATCGGGTGTTCACGATTGACACATCACTATATTCAATTACAATTTCTATGAAAAGTATTTACTTCAACCATCTGTTTGATCAACAAAAAAAGTTATATACTGTACGTATATACAAAAAAATGAATGATTGATTGTAGAATTCATTGAAACTCATATCAGTCTAACCTTTCGTATTTTCTATATTTTTTTTAATTTAAACGAATAACAGTTAAGCAATTTGACCCTTGATTATTATTTAATTAATATAACATGTAAAGTGTAAACATTAGTCTCAAACATTTTGATCTAGAAAAGCTTTGAATTTAATTTCTACACTGAAAAAAAAATTGAAGTTCATGACAACCTCATCTCGAAGTTGGCAGTTTATTATTCAAACAAAGAAAAATTATTTGCAGACAATTTCACTGTGATTGGGACAACTACACGATAATATTTTCCTAACAACAAAATGAGGTTTATTTAAAATATAAAGTGTTATACCCAATATAACAGTAGTTGAATAAAGATAATAACTATTTCCCTGAAAAAAAATTTCTTTGGCCTTATATCATGAATTTTTCATTTTAAAGTTTAAGTATTTGAGATTAATTGAACTATATTTTATTTTCACATAAATATTTCGTGTGATTGTCTCAACTTCATCGATTTATAATTGTAGAGTTGTTGAAGCAATTTCGTAGTTTGATTCGCCATATGTGACCGCTTGGTGAGGTTGAGACAATTGCATTTCGATTGGAAATAGAACATGTTTTTTTCAGTGTATAACAAATTTATTTAACCGCATATACAAGGTGATCAATAATATCGTGATTGAACATTCACGGTACCCGACTGAGAAGAAAATTAGAAGTGAGTAACGTAAAGTTGGCAACGAATTGAAAAAGATAGCGAACAGAAAAAAAAACTTCAGTCCGTTAATATCATATAAATCTGCGATATTTTTGTTAACCCCTCCAAAACTATCTTAATATTCTACACAAATTTAAGATCATTTTTTCTTCAGTTTTACGTTAACATTCAACTTGAAAGGTCGTTACAAAAATTTGAAAATCGTTTTATGGTCGTTTTTCGAATTAATATAATTATCATATCATTTGTTATATAAATAAATTCATTAAAATGACATCAAAAATAATTTTAATTTGTTTTATGTTTATTCAAGTTTCTTTTATATTAACACGTAAGTAAATTGTGAATTATTGTAAATAATTTTAATCACAACAAAACAAAAATAAATTTCTCATTTTTGACGTCATAATTTATAGTGTCGACTGTCGAGTAATTTATATTCAAATTATTCATTGTAAAACCAGTTATTTAAGCATACAGCAAAGAATTTGTGATTGTTAGGATTACTTCCTTATGTAATCTTTTATTTTGTTTGATTATGATGATCATTTTAGTTTAGAGGTTGACGGATAAGTGATGTATGAAGAATTAAAAAAAATCGGTCATGGATATTATAACAAACCCAATCTGATTTTAAGAAAACTGAAAAAGTACAATGGAGTATAAACATGTGAGCATAAATTTACTTATCATCTTTTTGTATTTCAGGCGGTCAAAATTTAAGAGATTTATCATATTCAAATAACGATCGCGAAGTAGCAGACTTCTTTGGTCCTAATGTTAAACCAGCAGCTCCAACAACAACAAGTACAACACCCGCACCAACAACAACTAAGAAAGGGGGATTTTTCAGTGGGTTGAGGAACATATTCCGAAGTGAGAAAAAAACTGAAGCACCACCAGTAACTCCAGTAACACCATCTACGCCGGTTACAAAACCACAAGTTATTCATAGCTCACGTCCTGTTACTCCAAGTGTAACACCCAGTACTGTTAATCCAAGAATATCAATTCCTCAACAGCCACCTCCAGTTCCGCAACGACCTGCTCCATCAATAACACCGAATCCTGCTACAGCACCAAAGCCCAATCAACCAGCACAAGTTCCTCCAAGAAGTTCAGTTGGTCAAGATTTTCCAGCACTGCCTTCTCGATCTGGAACACCAACTCTACCCGTATCACAAAATAATATACCACAACCTCCACCAAGAAGGCAAGAAGATTTTCCAGCACTACCTTCACGTCCTGGAACTCCCACTGAACCACAAACCCCTACTGGTAGCACAGTTTGGTCTACTCCAAATCCATCATCACCACCTCCATCAGTTCAGTTTGTACCTCATCAACCAGCACCTGCATCAAGGCCAAGCCAACCACCAACACCTCCAACCAGATCAACTCCTAATCAACAACCGTCCACAGGGAATAGACTCACACCAACTCAACCTTCAAATGTAAACAGAAATCAGAACAAAAATGCTAATACATCTCAAAGTTTGGCAACCGATGCTGAAATAACCGCTCTAACCGAAGCTCTTCTATCAAAAGACATTAATAATCCATCAAAATATGTAACAGTTAATCTTCAAGGAAAAACATCATCACAATCGTTAACCGATGAAGCACCAAATCGACTCCTTACAATAAATGAAACCGCTGTTTACAATATCCGATCAATATCAAAATTACGAGACCTTTACAACAATTACGAAATTGATACAAGCGTAAATGAATATGTGACTTCAATGGAAAGACGTGAAGAAAGTGATTTTCTTGATGTCATTATGACATCTTCCGTAATGCGTCATGCTATGTCGTTTTTACAACAAAAAAATATTGTTAGTCCTGATCCAGAAACACATCGCAATTTAGTGAAAAGATTATGGTTTAATATGTACTCAAGAGGTGGCGGAAAGATTGGAAGCTCTGCATTTGAACATATATTTTTGGCAGAAATTAAAAATTCAACAGTAATGGGATTACATAATTGGCTTTATTTTTATGAAAAAGAAAAATCAGGGGATATTGATTATAAGGGATATATAAAGAATCTTAACATCGGTAACGTAAGTTGAATTTTGCTCGTATTTTTTTTACAGGAAAAATAAATAATTTTTTTTTAATTTTAATTTTAGAAAGGTAGTGTGCTAAAACTAAGGTTCTCATACAACAAATTAAACAAACCCGTGAACTCTATGTTTATTGGGACATCACCTGAGTTAGAAATTGCAATTTATACGATTTGCTTTGAATTAAGACCAGATTCTAACTGTCCAATTTCATTGGATGGAAAAACATTCCAAATGAATACACATACGTTTAGGTATCGTGGGCAGAATTTAATTGGTAGTGCTTACGCTGAAATATAAAATAATCCGATTAACTTTTTACAAATAAAAAAAACTTTTGTATTTTTTTTTAAATGGTCTGTTAGTTTTTTCTACCTTTAAATAAACTGTTACTGTATTACCGTTAGTGAGAAGATATTCTTAGGTCTTTTACGCGTCTCGACTTTATCCGCGACACCAATTTCGCTCATGATTTTCTTTAGTCAGCAGTGTCCTGTTAATAATACTGTCAATATTTTAAGTTATTTCTATTCATTATTTAGCAGGTTTTGTTTTCGTTTTTGTTGAATAACTTTGTCCATTAGATTGTCTAAAAGTTATGGGTCGTCTCTAATAAGCTGTAATTCCTCATTGCGTCCGTCTGCAATCCCCAGATATCCAGCATAATTCAAAATTTTGCTTTTTTCTCCCCCCACATTTTTCAGCTAACATGGTTATTGTTACGTTTTTTCCCACCTTTTTTCGCATTTACATGCAACAGAAACATAATTTCATACAAATTTGACAGGAAAAAATTCTGTTTATGGAATTCTGTTTCTGTTTCTATTGTATGTGGTTTCAAATTCAAGCCTTTACTCTCAATTCGAAAACGGAATTTTCAAATCCCCTTCTGGATTTGATCACTGATTAGTAAGAAATAACACCCAGGTAAATTAATTACAAAACTAACACAAAACATCAATTCGTTGCCGGAAAATTATTACAGATCATATATTAACATAATTTAGTGAAGCATACAACTCAAAAACCTCTCCATTTAGCGTTTCGAGAAATTTTACAAAATCAAAAATTCAGATTTCTTTCAGAAATCCAAAAATTTTCCAAAAATTATAATAAAATCAAAAATTTAATCTTTTTTTAAAAATTCTAAAAATATTCCGAAAATTCAAATTCAGCTCGAAGTTAATTTTTTCAAAATTCTAAAACTATTGCAAAAACTATAACAAAATCAAAAAACAAACTTTTTTCAAAATTCTAAGAATATCGCAAAAATTATAACAAAATCAAAAATACAAACTTTTTCCGAATTCCAAAAATATTCAAAAAAAATATTTGATCTTTTTCAAAACTCTAAAAATATTCCGAAAATTCTTACAAAATCTAAAATTGAAATGTCAGAATTGTTGTTTTAGACTGATTATGTTTTATGGATATCATTTGCTGTTTATTCAATAGATGGCAGCACTATTCAGTTTCATGTATTATCGTTGCTGTATTCATTATTGTTTATTGTAGAAAATAATCTGTCAAAGAGAAATAAAGAACATTGTTTTATTCATTACTTTATTGGCTTATTATTACAAAATCTTGTTGTGCATTAAACATCAGAAGTTAATTACCCATAATTCCACAAACATCCAATAGGTTATGGGACCAGGACAGTGTTTCGGGTAATATTTTCTGAAAAAGAAGTAAAGAAAAATTAAAAACATTAAGACACATTTTTGTGAGGTTATATCCAGCCGTGTGCGAAGTGAAAATTGTAACCGCAGAGCAAAATAGTTGAGAAAATGGATTCAGAATTGTCCAGAGTAAGCAAATTACAAGGAATTGACAACTGGAATCTATGGAAATTCCAGATCCAGATAATATTGAAGTCAATTGAAGCATGGGACATAGTAAATGGCACAAGAAAACAACCTGCACCCGTGGGCACAGAAGCGACGGCTGCTGAGAAAAAGGAAAATGCAGAAGCATTATGTAAATGGAATAAAACCGACGGAATGGCGCAAAAGGTAATCGTTACCACAATATCTGAGCAAACGATGATGCATATTTTGACATCAGAGAATTCTGAAGCAATGTGGAAAAAGCTAACGAATATATATGAACAAAAATCAGAATCGACAATCCACATTTTACAACAAAAATGGTTTACATTGGCTAAAGATCCTTCACATGATATAGCAGCACATATCTCAAAAATTGAAGATATATCTAATAGGCTACAGGCAATGGGGGAGAAAATTGAAGATAAGGGAGTAATGACCAAAATTCTCCTAACTTTGCCACCAAATTTTGATCATTTCATCAGTGCCTGGGAATCAACGGCTATCGCCGATAGAACGTTAGCCAACCTAACATCGAGATTAATAATTGAAGAGATGAGACAAAGTCAAAGAGGAGTAGAAGTCAATGCACTTGCTTGTAATGTAAGAGTAAACAGTAAGAATCGTTTTTCCGAGAATTATAATGGTAACAGAAATATTCGAAATGTTAAGAATAAAGACGATGACCGAAAAAACACAAAGAGAAAACATGGAAAATGTAATTTTTGTCATAAACCCGGACATTGGGCAGCAGAATGTTGGAACAATCCAGAAAGTAAACAATATAAACTTAAAAATTACAAAGTTTCTGGACAAGAGAAAGGTGAAGCTCTCATAAGCGAAGCATTTGCCTCTGTACAAAAGACAGCGAAAACTACAGTCGAGGCCTGGTATATGGACACTGGAGCGAGCGATCACATGACTCATAATCTAGAGTGGTTCATAAAATACACACCAATGAAAGAAGACATCAAAATAAAAATTGGAGACGGAGAAAGCATTTCAGGCAAAGGTCGAGGTAGCATCAACATTACAGCATTTGATGGAGAAAAATGGACAGAATGTCACCTTTTAAATGTACTCTACGTGCCCAAGCTGAAATACAATCTCTTTTCTGGCGGTGTGGCCTTGGATAAAAATTTAACTCTAGAAGCTGATAAAAGAATCTGTAAATTCAAAAAAGAAGGCAAAACCATAGCAGTAGGTGAGAGACAAAATAAACTATTTGAAATGAAAATCAAGATAACGCCAATCGAAAATGTCAAAGAAAGTGTTGATGAGGATCAAGCATGTATTGCTGAGAAAAGTTCTTTTCAAGAATGGCATCAAAAATTAGCTCATCAAAACTACACTCAAGTTAAAAATATTTTAAGAAATTATGACATAAATCCAAAAGGAGATGACAAAATAGTTTGTGAGCCTTGCGCATTGAGTAAAATCCATCGACTACCTTTTCCTCAGCAAAGCAGTACAAATACCAATCGTATTGGCCAAATAATACACGCAGATGTGTGTGGACCTCTACCAGAAAAGTCGTTCACAGGAGCTAAGTATTTTCTTCTATTGAAGGATGATTACTCACATTATAGAACCGTATATTTCTTGGGTGCAAAATCAGATGTGCTGGAGTGTCTAAAAGACTATGTAAAGAAAACAGAAAAACATTGCCCCAGAGGAATAGAAATTTTTAGATCTGACAATGGCCTGGAATTTGTCAATCAAGAAGTCACAAAATTGATGAAAGAATATGGAATTTCTCACCAAAATTCAGTAGTCTACTGCCCTGAGCAAAATGGCAAAATAGAACGAGAAAACAGAACTGTTGTAGAAGCTGCTCGAACAATGCTACATGCTGCACAATTTGAACTTAAATTCTGGGCAGAAGCAGTAAACACTGCCGTTTATGTTTTGAACTGCACAGGAACCAGTAGCATTAAGAATCAATCACCATATGAAATTTGGTACAACAAGCGACCAAATATTCAGGAATTTCATATATTTGGAGAGAAAGTTTACGTAAAGTTGCCTGAAAATAAAGTAAAGAAGCTAGACCTCAAAGGTGAAATAGGTTACTTTGTAGGCTACGGCGATACAGTAAAAGGTAACAGAATTTGGATTCCAGAGGAAGGCGATATTTTTGTCAGAAAACATATTATCTATACAAGAAAATTAATAGAGTCTACTGAAAGAGTTCAGAATCAAGCACTGTTGTATCTACCTGAGGAAGAAAATAAACAATTCAAAAATAGTCAGGCTGAAAGAAAAGATGACGAGCAAATTGAAGAAAATTTAGAAAATCTTGAGTTACCTAACCAATTATCTGGTTCAGAAGAAGAAAATGAGACATTTTGTACGCCAGAACCCGAAAGAAGTACAGGAATACAACTGAGAGATCGATCCAAACTAAATAAACCTAAGAAATTAGAAGACTACGAAGTAAATTTAGATAATGTCTGTGATTATTGCATTGAAAACCCAGAAGAACCGCTGACTTTTCAACAAGCTGTAAACGGTACGAATGCACAAGAGTGGAAACAAGCAATGGAAGAGGAAATGAATTCCTTAAAAACCAGCAACGTGTGGGAGCTCGTTGAAGTACCAAAGAACTCAACCATAGTTGAAAATAAATGGGTTTATAAATTAAAAACTGATACGAATGGAACCATACAAAAATTTAGAGCCAGATTAGTAGCCAAAGGCTTCTCTCAGCGTGAAGGAATAGACTTCAATGAAACCTTTAGCCCTGTAGTAAGATTCGACTCCATCCGAATATTATTAACAGTGATTGTTCAAGAAAATTTAGTACTCAAACAGTTTGACGTAAAAACTGCCTTTTTAAATGGTGATATAGAAGAGGTTATATACATGAGGCAGCCAACAGGATTTAACGATGGTACAACAAGAGTATGTAAGCTACTAAAAAGTTTATATGGTTTACGTCAATCGTCTAGATGTTGGAACCAAAGAATAAAAGTTTTTCTAACAAACAATGGACTCGAACAATCAAAAGCTGATCCCTGCATATACATTTTGATCAAAAATAATCTGATAATACTCCTAGTGAGCATCTACATAGATGATGGACTAGTAGCTGGAATCGACGAAGAGACTGTGAATGAATTCTTATGTGCACTTGAGAAAGAATTTGATATCACTACTGGAGATGCTGATACTTACCTTGGTTTACAGATTGAAAGACAAAACGATGGCTCTATTCTCTTACGTCAAAGTGCCTACACAAGAAAAATTATAAATAAATTTAATTTAGAGCAAGCAAATGCTCTTGCAATACCAGCCGATCCACATCAACAGTTGAATGCAAATTTAAATGATAATGAGAAGACTGAGTTAACAACTGCTCCCTATAGAGAAGCTGTGGGCAGCTTGTTATATTTATCAAAAGGGACGAGACCAGATATATCCTTTTCGGTTAGTATGGTTAGTCGATATATGGAAAAACCAACGAAATTGCATTGGAATGCAGTCAAGAGAATTATGAAATACCTAAAAGGAACTGTTGATTATGGTTTGCACTTTAAGAAGAAGAAAACGTTATCTTTATTTGGCTACAGTGATGCAGATTTTGCAGGAGATATTGCAACACGCAAATCAACAACAGGATTTATAGTTGTTTGGAGTGGATGTGTTGTTAGCTGGAGTTCTCAAAAACAGTCTACAGTTGCCACCTCTACCACTTATTCGGAATACATTGCAGCCTTTCAAACAGTCAAGGAAATAGTGTGGCTCTTAAAGTTAATTGGAGAGATCTATCCTTATCAAAATATTGCTACAACTCTCCATATTGACAATCAAAGTACAATTGAATTAATTAAAAATCCTGTTCTTCACAAACGAAGTAAACATATTGACGTACAATATCACTACATCCGAGAACAATATGAAAAGAAAGTTTTTCAACTGAAATACATCAACACCAAAGAACAGCCAGCAGATATCCTCACCAAACCCTTGGAAAGAAGAATCTTCGAAGTTCATCGCAACAAAATATGCTCCAAACTTGAAGAGGATGCATAACTTATTAAATACTGTACCTTTGTTTGTTCGATCTTGAGTAATTTTGATATTCCAGAAAACAGTGGGAGTGTCAGAATTGTTGTTTTAGACTGATTATGTTTTATGGATATCATTTGCTGTTTATTCAATAGATGGCAGCACTATTCAGTTTCATGTATTATCGTTGCTGTATTCATTATTGTTTATTGTAGAAAATAATCTGTCAAAGAGAAATAAAGAACATTGTTTTATTCATTACTTTATTGGCTTATTATTACAAAATCTTGTTGTGCATTAAACATCAGAAGTTAATTACCCATAATTCCACAAACATCCAATATGAAACTTTTTTTCAAAATTCCAAAAATATTCCAAAAATTGTAACAAAATCAAAGATTGAAACTTTTTCAGAATTCTAAAAATATTGCAAAAATTATAACAAAATCAAAAATTGAAACTTTTTCCAATATTCTTAAAATATTGCAAAAATTATAACAAAATCAAAAATACAAACTTTTTTTTAAAATTCTAAAAATATTCCAAAAATTATTACAAAATCAAAAATTGAATTTTTTCCCAAATCAAAAAACTTTTTCTAAAATTCTAAAAATATCCCAAAAATTATAACAAAATCAAAAATTTCCGTGTCCAATTTCATGTTCGATTAAATTTCATGTCATACAAATAATTAATTTCATTTTTTGCCAAAAAATTGGTTAAAAAAAATGAAAATCATTCTTTTGACACATTTGACAATATTTTTTTGACAAACTTATAATGCAATAATCTAGTTTTTGGCCTCACATACCAATCCCGACCATCAAGATTTTTCCAAAGTCAATGTTCCTTCCTACTCGTAATCACTTAAAATGAACGTTTTTTAAACAAAAAAATATGCAAATTTTCTTGTTTTGACACACTTGATTTTTTTGATACACTTCCGGGACAGCTATCGAACACATCGTCCTTTCGGCTCTTTCCATTGAGTAAACCTATTTTTAGAAACAAACATTTTTGAAATCCCTTCAGCCGTTTTCTAGATTTCGTCGGTTGTGATGGCCGGCCGGCAGACAGACATACATTTTTTTTCGCTGTTACACTTTTTGTTTTGCAAAAAATATTCCAAAAATTAGAATAAAATCAAATTTTAAACTTTTTCTAAATCATAATAATATTCCAAAGACTCTTAAAAATTCAAACTTTTTCCAAAATTCTAAAAATATTGCAAAAATTATAACAAAAAATTGAACCTTTTTCAAAATTCCAAAAATTATAATAAAATCAAAAATTTTAAATTTTTCAAACTTCTAAAAATATTTCAAAAATTCTTACAAAATCAACAATTGAAACTTTTTTCAAAATTCTAAAAATATATATATAAAATTCACAAATTCAAAAATTCTTTTTTTTTTTTTCAAAATTCTAAATATATTGCAAAAATTATAACAAATTCAAAAATTAAAACTTTTTCCAAAATTCTAAAAGTTAATAGTTGTTAATAATTAATAATAATTAAAATTCTAAAAATTAATAACAATAATTATAAATACAAACTTTTTTCAAAATTCCAAAAATATTTCAAAAACTATAACAACTTCAAAAATTTCCATGTCACATTTACGTCATACAACAGCTAAATTTTTTTTTCGAAAAAATTGGCTAAAAAAATAAATGAAATCATTTTTTTGACACACTTGACAATATTTTTTTGACAAACTTATAATGCAATAAAATTCTCAATAATTTAATTATTTTCTAAAATAATAAATTAAATCATTTTTTTTGACATTATTTTTTGGCAAACTTATAATGCCGTAATTCGCTATAGTAATAATAAAATTGCATGTCATACAAATAATTAATTTTATTTTTTCCAAAAAATTGGGTAAAAAATAAATAAATCGAAGTAAAATCTTTTTTTGACACACTTGACAACATTTTTTGGACAAACTTATAATGCCATAATTCTCAATAATAATAATAAAATTTCATGTCATACAAATAATTAATTTTATTTATTCTTCACAAAAATTGAGTAAAAATAAAATAAATTAAAACCTTTCTTTTGACACACTTGACAACATTTTTTTGACAAACTTATAATGCAATAATCTAGTTTTTGGTCTCACATACCAATCCCGACCATCAAGATTTCTTCAAATTCAATGTTTCTATTCGTAATCACTTAAAATGAACGATTTTAAAGCAAAAAATATGCAAATTTCCTTGTTTTGACACAATTGACGATTTTTTTGACACACTTCCGGTTCAGCTATCGAACACATCGTCCTTTCGGACGGAAACCTATTTTTAGAAAAAAAAAATTTTTGAAAACCGTCCAGCGGTTTTCTAGATTTCGTCGGTTGTGACGGCCGGCCGGCAGACAGACATACATTTTTTTGCTTTTTTAGAATCAGTAGTTAGGACCTACGTCGAGAAATGCGAAAAAAAGTGAGGGTACGAATTTCACTTTTGGCTCATGAATGAAATACTTTCAAAACCGAAGTAATTTTTTCAAAACCGAAGTAATTATGTGTTTTGGTATTGTAGGTGGGACGTTGTGAGAACGTTTATTTGCTCTTTGGTGGATTTAGTACATATGTTATTAAAAGAAGTTTTAAACAAATTAAACAAAACTGTTCCGAAATCGCATTGATAAAGTAGTTTTCGTTAATGTATTTAGTTTGGTTTGATAAATTTTTTGAATTATTCTGTTTTTACTTAAATATTCTATTTAATCTAATCTAACACATCCAATTTTATTTGTACACAAAACTGTCTGGTCCCGAAATCAACCTATTTCTAACGGATATACGTGCCTCTTGGGCTTTTTCTTGCATTTTGTGGTATTTTTTGTTATTGAGGAGTTTTTCTAATGAATTTAGTATTTATGAGGCCCCCAAATATTGAGGCCCAGTGCGATTGCACTTGTTGCACTGGCGATAGTACGGTGCTAGGATTAGGTATACTGGCACACTAGTCTAGTCTAGCATTATTGACTATTCCGATAATATTGCACTTCTCAGACTTATAGACAAAACATTATCATGAAAAATTTTTCACCGCTTGAAAAAATGCTAAGGGACTTGCTGATTATACATCGTCAAGCCAATCTGGATGGTGTCGACTACAAACTCGAATATAAAAACTACAAACACTTCGGGTCTGCTATAACATCGTAAAACGATATACCATTGTTAGCCATAAAGTTTTCTACGGACACTCAAAGTTCTGTAATCACGTAAACTCACACAAACATCATTCACGGTATAAAATCATCTACTAAAGAATTAATACGACCGGTGCTAACCAATGAAAGTGAAACCTAGACACTGACTAGCACCGATCGTAGAATTCTATCAACAACTCAGAGGAAGATTATACGAACATTTTCGAACACTACCTATGTTATGAACAAATTGGTATAACTTTTTGCCCAATTCCTATATATCTATGTGTGGCGATAACTTTAACGTTATATTTAGAAAAGTTTAACTCCTGTTTTTTGAAAATGAAAGAAAAGTTGCCTGGAAAGACGATGTATTATGGGAAATCATAAACATCGATTGTCATTATTTTTTCATTAATATTATTGTTTCCCGGGAAAAAATACAGAAATCTGAAGAGATCTTATCACATCTGCGTTAGCCGATCTGCGTAGATCTGCATTTTGGAACATATCTATAACGATCTGCGCAGATCTCCTTAGATCAAAATAGATCTGTATAGATATGTTCCAAAATGCAGATCTTCTTGGATCTACGCAGATCTTCTTTGATACATTTAGATCTGCTTTGATCTATCAAGATCTTATTTGATCTAACAAGATTCCATTTATTAAAAATAAAAATTTTTAAAAAAATAGAACCGACTTCAGAAAAAACAAAAGAGGCACAAAAATGTGAAAAATAACTCAATTATGGCTATTAGAGACAAAAATATAGCTAACTTTTGATTAATTTAATTTAATTACTTCTTTTTTTTTAACTCCATGTAGGAGCGTTTCCAGGCTAATCAGCTTTAAATATTCACCACGGTCATTCGCAACAGCGACATAATTACGTTGGCAGCCGATTTTTTTAAGGTCGTTTATTACGTCAGTCTCCCATTGTAGTCGTGGTCTACCTCGTGGTCGCCCACTCCCTGAAGTACAAACGTACATTTTTCTAATAATTCCAGACTGTGAATCGACTCGTAGAACATACCCAAATCAAGCAATGATATTAGAACGTATACAACCTTATCAGGATATATATTATTATATCAGGACCCTCAAGAAGGTCTCTGATCTCAAAGTTATATCGGGTTCTATACTCTCCATCGACTGTCTTAAGTGGACCAAAAATGAAGCGTATAGGACCTTACGCAAAATACAGATAAAAGCG
Organism: Diogma glabrata; assembly: GCA_963693315.1. NCBI lineage: Eukaryota > Metazoa > Arthropoda > Insecta > Diptera > Cylindrotomidae > Diogma > Diogma glabrata. The sequence goes on from OY856187.1 coordinate 186,794,945, forward strand.
ATTCGTCATTTTGTGTAAGGGTCCACGTTTGTGACCCATACATCACAACCGGTCTAATCAATGTCTTATATAACTTGAGTTTGGTGTTAGTTGATACATACGGTGATCCAAGGAGAGGTTTAATTGAGTAGAAAGTTCGATTACTCCTTACTAGAGACAAAAAATAACGGTTTTAAACAAAATTATTATATGTATTATAAAAGTATATTTTATTATAATTATTATAGTTGTTATGGTAGTTATTATATTTTGAAAGTTATTTGTAGTACAAAATTGTTGGAAATCGGTGCCACGTCGGAAACATATAAGTCGGTTTTTCGTCAATGTGGCACCGACTTCCAACAGTTTTGTACTACAAATAACTTTCAAATATAATAAAAATAACCTCTCGGAATAAACCCAAATAGAATACAATTTAAATCATCATAATCGAACCAGCCGTTTTTGAGAAATCGATGAACATACAAAAACAACCCACAAGGAAATACAGGCCTCCTTTTTTTTGAAGTCGGTTAATAAAATACACGTACCAATATTTTTGATATAATTTGAAGTAATAATGTAAGTAGAAACACTATAGTAGTTACTATAGTTTTTGTATTTCTCACATATGTACTACACCAATTTCTTTTTTTAAGTGGGGTGGAAATTTGTTTTAGAAAACATGGGTAACCTTATCCGATAAAAATTCATGCCAAAATGTTAGTTGTCGGACTCGAACTCAAGTAGGTGGACTCGTCAAGGACAGGCGCCTCACGCGCATTAAATGAAACCGGCAAGGGCCTACTGACTAATCGCTCAGAATATAAAAATAAAAACAAATAATATAAAATTAAATCAAAATTTGCAGCCACTCTTTCTCCAGCCAATTCCCAAATTCTTCCTATTTAGATTTCCTTTCTCGAACAAAATCCTTTTGTACCAAACCAGTTATTTCTCAATTCCTTATCCAAATCAATTCTTCCTTCTCAAATTTCCTTTCTCAAACAAAATCAATTACTTCTTAAGAGCACCATTAGATTAATACGGAATACCAGTTTTTATAAATGCTATAATTGTTCTTAACTATTTGGCGGATGGCGGATTTATCACAAGAAAAAAAATTGGACATTTAATTAATTTTTCTTTTACAAACTTTTTGTTTTAACAACCATGTTCATGAGCAAAATTCAACTCTGATCACATTGAAAATTAAAAACGATCTAACATTACTTCCATTCCAATTTCCAATTCTTTTTTTCCTGTCGTTTTCTCTTCGTTAATTCACGAGATTCGTTTAATAATAACAACGCGACGCGTAATATTGTAATACATGTATTATTTGTAATACATGTATTATTGTTTAAATTAGCTAATAATTCTATTTTCTAAAATGTCTTCGGAAAATAATTAAGTAATCCTTTTACGAGAACTATGTTAAATGTCTCATTCGAAGATAACTGCCTCAATCTTCGGAAATTTCATCCATTTATAAAAATTAATTTATTTTGATTGATTTGCATATTGTGGCGAACTAGCTTTAATTTTTTTTTTAAATTTAAAGTGTTGGTTGCGACTAGCTTTAATAATTTTTGTAAAATGATTATTATTACGCCTAGTCAAGAATTTGACAGATTATTTTGATTGTTAGAAGAACACGTTTTTTAAAATTTCTGGATATAATATATTTCATGTTTTATACTGGACATTAAAATTTCTCTGAAAATATTATTTCTGTAATTCTATTGGAATTAAGGAAGGATTTATTGTTTATATAATAAGTAAACCTGTAACATAAAGTCCATCAATTAAAATACTAAAAATTATATTGGTGTATTTTTATTTATAATGAAATTGAAAGTAATTGTAATTGTAAGTGAGTGAAGGTGCTTGAAAGTAATTGAGTAAAAAGAAGGAATAGATCGAGTACGGAAATTTATTCCATCATATAGTAAACTTCACCAAAAATCACGTAACTACGAGGAATTATTTTAATCTACACACCATTACTCAACGCTATACAACCACAGCCATAACCTGGTGACCCAAAACGTGATAAAAACACGCAACGTTGGACGTAAGGTACACTTACATTAAACAATTTTAATTTTAGTGTGTAAAGCTTATTTTTTGTAAAAAATTTTCAAGGGAAAAATTATTTTCCGATAGAATTTAAATTTTATATATTTAATATTTTTTTTTCAATAATTTATTTTTTTTTGTTGTTAAAAACATCACGATAGTTGATTTTTAATAAAAATTCGAATTGAATTTTAATAATAATAACAATTATGGGGAACCCGGATCCTACTAATCCAGTGGACTCCACGCCCAAAACTTATTCACAACACGAGGTAGATCTCATGTTGGCTAACGCGTTAGCAGCAGCTAACAATAAAACTAATTATAATACGACCGATGATCAAACTCCTTGTGGCAGCAATGTTACACCTCCTCTAATGCAATGCGACTCCGACATTGGTGCCGTGGGTTTCACACCTACACCTTTCTGGCATCACCAACCTGAATTGTGGTTTGCTATTTTAGAGTCTCAATTCACTCGAGCCCACAATCAGATGTATAGGTACAGAAACGTATGTCGCGCAATGACACCTGAGCTAGCATTCCTGGTCAGCGATATTATCGCCAACCCAGATCCCGATCATCCTTATGATAATTTTAAACGGACAGATCTCTCTAGACTTGGAAAGTCTGATACCGAACGTATCCGCACTGTTCTTCGCGGGATAAACCTAGGGGATAGACGTCCATCTGAATTGCTTCGTGCTATGCGAGCAGAAGCAAAGACAAATTTCTCAGACGAACTACTTAGGGTTATCTGGAGCGAAAAGCTTCCTCCACACGTCCGCACCTCCATCGCAGCAAGCGATGATACGCTTGATACTCAAGCACACATAGCAGATGCAGTTTTCAACGCTCTGATTTCTACTCCCATTTTCCAAATTGCAAAATCTTCGCACAACAACTACAATTCTTCGGTTAAACCTGCCAACAATGAAATGGCATTGTTACAACAACAACTTCGAAAGATGGAACTCCAAATTTCTGCTTTAAGCAGCCAAGTTTCTAATCAAAACCGATCCAGATCTCGAACTCCTTACCAAAAACATGATCGTCGACCCCGGTCACGATCAACTTCACGTGCTCCACAGTTTTTCGATGGAATCTGTTATTACCACCACAAATTCGGTAACCTCGCTCGGAAGTGCCATCCAAATTGCGCAAAGTACGCTACTTTTTCTTCAATTCCAGTTCCAAAAAACGCATAGGCTCACCACACTTAGCGGAATGTGGTGATAGCCGAAATCACTATCGATTAATGGTTTATGATTCCATTAATCAAATTTATTTTCTCATCGACACTGGAGCCGAAGTGTCAGTCCTTCCAGCTACTTCCGCCCAGAAACTCACTATGACATCTCACCTTACCTTAGTTGCAGCGAATTCTACGACTGTGTCAACCTACGGAAATAAGTCATTGACATTAACTTTAGGACTTCGACGTTCATTCGTCCACAATTTTATAATTGCCAATGTTACTGTTCCGATAATTGGAGCTGACTTTCTCAATAAATATGGCATACTGGTTGATATTAAACAGAGACGCATTATCGACCCTTTATCTGACATTTTCACGCCGGCAGGAACTGCCCCAATTTCCACTCCTTCTTTATCTGTTCTCGTTAACGATCGATTTCCTCGCGAAATTAGCGAACTTCTACTCGAGTTCAACGACTTAACATTTGACTCGGGTCTTCCTTCAGCGGTGAAACACGATGTGACACACGCCATTATTACTACTGGACCTCCAGTCTGTTGCAAAACTCGCAGACTTGCAGCTGACAAACTCAAAGCTGCCAAAACTGAGTTTGACCTTATGCTTCAGCAAGGTATATGCAGACCTTCTAGTAGTCAATGGTCCAGTCCCTTACACTTGGTCGAAAATAAAACAGGTGGTTTTCGTGTTTGCGGGGATTACCGTGGCTTAAATAAAGTCACAGTTCCCGACAAATACAACATTCCCTTTCTTCAGGATTTTTCGCAACAACTTAACGGTTGCAACATTTTTTCGACTATCGACTTAGTGAGAGCTTACCACCAAATACCAATTGAGCCGTCTGACATTCCTAAGACAGCTATTTCTACTCCATTCGGATTATTCGAGTTCACACGAATGGAATTCGGTTTACGAAACGCTGGTCAAACGTTTCAGCGACATATGCACAACGTTTTACGTGGTGTAGAATTCTGTTTCGTCTATTTAGACGATCTTTTAGTTGCATCTAAGTCTTATGCCGAACACATAGGACATCTTAAAATCATCTTTCAAAAACTGCAAGATGCTGGTATGATCATCAACCTTGATAAGTGTAATTTCGCACAAAAAGAAATCAATTTCTTAGGTCATACCATTAACTCAATAGGGATTAGACCAACCCGAGAAAGAGTTAACGTGATTTCCGATTTTCCTACTCCTCAAATGGTCAAAGATCTTCGTCGATTTCTGGGAATTATTAATTTTTATCGTCGTTTCATTCCACACGCCGCAGGTGACCAAGCCATTTTAAACGATTTTTTAAAAGGTTCTAAAAAGAACGACAAACGACCTATTAACTGGTCGGAATCTTCACTTCTTGCTTTTGCAAACTGCAAAACACAACTCAGCGACGCAACCATGCTCGCATATCCTTCTCTCGAGGCACAACTCGCTATAATGGTCGACGCTTCCGACACAGCAGTTGGTGCAGTCGTTCAACAACTGGTCACTGATTCATGGCAACCTCTTAGTTTTTTTTCAGTAAGGTTAACTGAAACCCAAAGACGCTACAGCGCCTATGACCGTGAACTTCTGGCTGCTTATTTGGCCATCAAACACTTCCGATACCTTCTTGAAGGGCGCAATTTTATCCTGTTCACGGATCATAAACCTCTTATTTATGCTTTGTCCCAGAACCCAGACAAAGCTAGTCCTAGACAGTTTCGTCATCTGGATTTTATCAGCCAATTTACCACTGATATACGACATGTTTCTGGAGTTGACAATGTTGTTGCTGACGCTTTGTCACGCATTGATCAGCTTCAGTTACCTGAGAGCATTGATTACTCGGCAATCGCCGATGCTCAAATGACAGATTCAGAGTTTAAGGAGTTACTTTCGGAATACAGCACGACGCTTAAATTCCAACAGTTTCCCCTATCCTTTGGCTCTGACAAATTCATTCATTGCGACGTTTCTATGGGGAAACAACGTCCATTTATACCGAAACAGTTTCGTCAACAAGTTTTCATGCAAATGCATAACATTTCCCATCCTGGTATCAAAGCTACTACTAAATTACTGACTGACGCCGTGGTCTGGCCGTCAATAAAAAAAGATGTCCGGGAAATGACCCGAAACTGTTTACAGTGTCAGAAATCGAAAATTTCACTACACACTCGATCTCCTCTTTCTAATTATACTTTAACTTCGGAACGATTTTCCGAAGTTCATTTAGATATTATTGGACCGATGCCTTCTTCCGAAGGACAACGGTATTGTGTAACTCTGATCGACAGATACACACGTTGGCCCGAAGCAATTCCGATACCAGAAATTTCGGCTGCAACCGTAGCCACTGCTGTCTATTCTGGATGGATATCTCGCTTCGGTGTGCCTAATTTCATTGTGACCGACCAAGGGTCACAATTTGAATCGCAACTTTTTTCAGAACTTTCAAAGCTGTTAGGTTTCGACCATAGACGAACCACAGCTTATAATCCCAAATGTAATGGCATGATCGAACGCTTTCATCGAACTCTGAAAGCGGCCATAATGTGTCACAATCGACCAGATTGGACACGTACTATCCCGACTATTCTCCTTGGACTTCGCACATCTTTTCGGGAAGATTTTGAATCCTCCTCCGCAGAATTAGTGTATGGAACTACCTTACGCTTACCGGGACATTTCTTATCGGAACAATCGACATTGGTTCCACAGTCGGATTTTGTAACCAACCTTAAACTACATTTTAACAATCTCCGACCAGTTTCTTCATCTCGTCATTCTAAAAATAACGTTTTTGTCTTTAATGATTTAAAAACGTGTTCACACGTTTTCCTTAGGGTAGACACGGTCCGTAGGTCACTACAACAACCCTATGACGGACCTTTTCTTGTCATCGATCGAAATGACAAAACTTTCACTATCGATATTAAAGGTAGAACGACCAAAGTTAGTATCGACAGACTTAAACCCAGTTATCAATATAACACCAAGTCTGACGAACCACTAACAGTTCACGAACCTTTAATACATAGTTCTCCTCAGCACTCTCCTTCGACTTCTGTTTCGACTTCTACGAAGCAGAGTCACGACTCTAACTCCGATCACATTTCGATCCCAGTTTCAGATTCTTCGAAACCAGATCAAAATTCTATGGCTGACCCCGTGATCAAAACAAAAAAGACAGTGCACTTCAATTTCCAGCCACAAACTTTCACTACCAGATCTGGAAGGACCACGCGTCCACCATCTAAATTTTTGAGCTAAACTTATTTGGCGACAAGCAATATAAAAAACATTATTCAAACTAATGGATGTTTTAACTAATGGATTATTATTGTTATTCTTATTATTATTAATTATTGTTAACTATGTTTGAAAATTAGATACTAAAGATATTTTATAAAATAAACATAAAAAAATATTTGTAAGTTTATGAATAATCATTATTAATAGTTCGTCAACTTTTGTAAACATAACCTTACGTGATATTGATTGACAATATCACTGATAAGGGGGTGTATGTGGCGAACTAGCTTTAATTTTTTTTTTAAATTTAAAGTGTTGGTTGCGACTAGCTTTAATAATTTTTGTAAAATGATTATTATTACGCCTAGTCAAGAATTTGACAGATTATTTTGATTGTTAGAAGAACACGTTTTTTAAAATTTCTGGATATAATATATTTCATGTTTTATACTGGACATTAAAATTTCTCTGAAAATATTATTTCTGTAATTCTATTGGAATTAAGGAAGGATTTATTGTTTATATAATAAGTAAACCTGTAACATAAAGTCCATCAATTAAAATACTAAAAATTATATTGGTGTATTTTTATTTATAATGAAATTGAAAGTAATTGTAATTGTAAGTGAGTGAAGGTGCTTGAAAGTAATTGAGTAAAAAGAAGGAATAGATCGAGTACGGAAATTTATTCCATTTATTCCAAATTGATTCTCCAAAACTATTATTATCTCCGTCGGTAAGATCAATTCAACAACGCCAAAACTATCAAACTGAAGCATAAATTGAACAACACCGCATCTACTAAGGTTGGAGCTTAAATTGAACAACGCCACTTAGCAGTACCTAGATCATCTCTACAATCAGCTAAGCTACCAAGTATGTATCGGAATAGGACCACAGATTTATAAATGCTGCAAGCAACATTTAAAAAATGTTTCAACCAAATCAATATTGGTTGCAAGTTGCTTTATACATAACCGAGAAAAATTAGTAAAATACGTTAACAAAAAATTTATTGGAATATGTTATTTGATTATACAATATGTTATTTATGTGCAACAATTACATCAAATAGGATTAAATGTCTACAATCTCTATATCTTCTTATTTATATTTCCATTTGTAACGTCTTTCATTGAACGACTTTCCAATCGGACAATAAAATTTAAATAAATAACGCCATCTATACTCGACCATAACAAAGCTACAATTCCACAAAATAAAAGAGCAACAAAATCAACCATTTTCATTTTTAGTCTAAAAAAGGTCCAATTTTTTTCATTAAAGTTGCCGTCATTTCATTATTTTCTCTTCTAAAATTCAGTCTCCCTTTCAGTAGTGTTGTGTGTTGGTTTGTGTAATCAAAAGTGAAATTAAATTTAAATTACTATTAAAAACATCTTTCTTTTAAATACCTATTTTAAAATAGTTTCTATACACAAATGGTGAACAAATATTTATAGAATCGATTTATTGTTTAAAATTTTTATAAATTAATTTTCCAAATAGAAAAGTTTTTGTGAGATCAAAAAATCAAGGAAGTGCATTTTTTTCTTCTGTTTTTGAGAAGAGCAAGTGAAAATTTAGTAAAAAAAAGGAATACAAGAGAGGGTGTGTTGTGCTGTTCTTAAAAAAAATATTAAAATAAAAAAAAATTATAGATAGAATTTTAAAGTGATAACTGAAAATTTGTTTATGTAAAAATATATATAATTTTCTTGTTTCGAAAATAAAAATCAATGTTTACGATTTGATTAATTGGTGTGGCGCTCCTACTACCCTTTGAAAGATGGAGCCCCCATCATTTATAGCCCAGCTTTTGCATTCAGTGCCTCATGTTAATATTACATTACAACCGGTTAATAGTACATTTAATCCCAATAGTGATATCTATGTTGAGGTAAATATGCATTTTAATTAACATATTGGTTTGTTTATATATCTTAATTGTTTTTAAAAACACCCTCGAAAAATTATTTTTAATTGTATTTTTTTGTATTTTTTCTTCACAACAATACATTTTTTAGAATGTATTTGTGTAAGTAATTCGTGTGCGGCTGTGTATGTTTCTTGTGACGCAACTTTAGGGTAATAAAAAAATTGTAAGGAAATTCAAGAGAAATAAAATATCTGAATGGATTTTGGCTTATTAAAGCACATTACAACTATGTTTATTCAACAAAAATTACATTTGTTTAGTTAGAAGTAAAAAATAAAAATAACAAAAATTAGGTCGACCAAAATCGTGCAATGCAATCGTGAAAAATTAAATTTGATTTTGTTACCTTTATTGTCACCTCAAAAATATTATTTACGGGAGACTAAATATGAAAGAATAACACATCTTAAATGAAAAGTGATACATTTTCTAGAGATAAAATTCACTGTCCCTATCATTTCTGGGATAAGTATTTCGATATTTACGTTGGTATCCTCATTTTTCATACTTCTTTCGGGTCTGTGGTTAAGTAAATTGTAATTCCCCCGCAGCGATTTTTGTAATAAAACACAACTTATGTTGTATGTATGAGTTGGTAGATGATTCTTCAATAAAATATTGTCGATGTTCAAAAAAATATGTAAGAGCACATTATTTTTCCCTATATAGAAGAGACCTTTCATTCCAGTTTTTTCGGCAAGGGAGACTTTTTCGCCTTTTATCACTATCTTTTATTCTAGCACATTGGTCTATTTGTTCGTCACACATAATAATTAAAATAGCGTTGAGGAAATAAGTCTTTGATCTGGAAACAATTAATAGCTGTGTTTTGGTGGAATTAAACCTCACCAAATTTTGGTCAACTCAATTGGCGATTGATTCTAGAATCTAGGTTCTCATATGCATTTATATTTTATGGCAGCGTCTCTCTGGCCGGGATTTATTTGTTCATGCATTTTGCCCTTTCAAGAAAGGAAACAAACAGGGTTAGAAATTGCGTAAATACTGAGTGTACGAAATGCTGAAAAATAATGCACAGGCTAACTTTCAATTTAATCTAAATAAATATGATGTTCTATGATTAAATCGAAAAGTTTAACTACACCAATATCAATCAATACGAAAATAAAATAGAAAATCTAATCTGAATGTTATCATAAACCTACATGGGCGTAGAAATCGTTCATTGTGAAACTTTCCAAATTAAGAAACTTAGTTAATGCCTTATAGTAGTCTCAGAGTTACCCATTTCTCAGGTCCGTAAAATTCCACGAAACTTTATGTCCCTATAAGGTCGCTAAAACAACAATAAGTGTTTTAGTGTAAAAATCGAGGAACTAAAATACGCACACATATATTTATCTGTGTAGAAACTAGGGTTGCGCCGATTAATCGGTAATCGGCCATTTTGCCGATTAATCGGTATCGGTTTTTTTGTCCGATCAATCGGCCGATTATTACACATGCATTTTTGATTGTTTATTGCATTTTAAACACAACAAATTACAAATTCGTAATTTTTCAAATTACAAATAGTTGAAGTTTAAAAATGTTTAGGAGGGCTCTCTAAAAAATCTATTATGTATTTCTGCATTTTTTTGATAACTTGACAGTTCTAATTTTTGAAAAAGTTAATTTAAAATAATGCTGTTTTTAAATAAAGTACTCTAGTCACTGCTATCGACATATGAGTTTTTTTTAAATTTGATTAAACTTCTTGACTAGCTTTCAAATTTGTTCAAATTGTTTTCAAGTTCGAAACAAATAGAGACCCATATATATATAGTATATACATACACATTAAATTATACAAAAAAAAATACTTGGACGACCACAAAACGACTCTCAGAAGCCATGGATGGATCAAGCATGCCTTGACGCTATTCAATACAAAAGAGATTGCTATCTGAAATGGCTACATGGACACAACACCAGGTCCACGAAGGAGAACTATAAACTGGCAAGACAAGCCGTTACAAAGCTAGGTAGACGATCAAAGAGAGACTAGTGGTAGAGACATTGTGAGGAGATTGAAAGCTTCAATAAGGAAAATCTATCGCGCAACTTCTTTCAACAGGTTAAAACCTTAAAGAAGGACCCCCAAACTAGATCGACTGCTATTCAAAACGAAGATGGAGAGCTACAAGTAGACCTTAAAAATATTTTAGATACTTGGGCCGCTTATTTTGAGAATCTTCTCAACTTAATTGACCAGCAACAAGTCGGGCGACGAGCAAAGCTTATTCGTGCGTCAAAGGTACATGCAGACGAACCAACCAAAGAGGAATTCGAAGCCCGATTCCCGATTTTGTTGGAACTGTCCCGAATTGTGAAGAATAGTCCCGCATTCTAAATAGTCTAATTAAAAAATTATTTGCACAGATTTGTTTAACTCATTTCCATCAAATAATCGGCAGCCGATTAATCGATATCGGCCGATAAAGAAACCCGATTAATCGGTAATCGGCAACTTTGCTTATCGTTGCAACCCTAGTAGAAACTCTTCCTTTATCTCTGTCCTACCTTGCCCCTCAAATTAATATAACCAATCTAATGATTTATATAACGGCGTGAACATAGTTTTGGAAGCTTCAATGCAATTCTGAAGATATTTTAGAATTTAAAAACTGAAATAAAATGCGTTTTGATATCAATGGAAAATCTTACGCTTGAATTGAGATTTCAAAACTGTTTAATAGGTTGACATTTATGGGATTCATATAATTTTTTACAAATTAAATAAATTAAAATAAATCTTTATATATATATTTCCTCTGTTAAGATGTTTGTGGCTGTACTCCTCCTAAACGGCTTGATTGATTTTTATGAAAAAATGTGTGTGTGCAATAAGGTTGATCTAAGAATAGTTCATATCTATGATTGGATAAAATTGGACAAAATGGCGGGGGGTCTCCCGAACACCTGAAAGATTAAAACTTCAATAACTTCTAATCCTGGCTTTCAATCTTATTGATACTTGAACTTGATATATAAGGTTTTAGTACTGTTTCCAATATTTCTGCGTACCCACTTTGGATTTGTCACTTCCGGTTAAAAAGTTTTTTTTAATTTTTTTAAAGAATTTATCCCTACTATAGAGTCTACAGTTACAAATTGATTTTCATAAAACGTTGATGTTAAAACAAAAAAATAAAAATTTTTTTAAAACAAACTATTTAAAAACGATTTTATAAGCTTTTGAATACATTGGACAAAGGGTTGGAGGGGCATAGGGGTCTCCAGAACTCCGGCTTTTTTAAAGATCTATAACATTTGTACCTGATAATCGAATTGAATGGAGATTGGAAGGACAAAATACTGATTAGTTTCTGGGCGATATTGGAAAATGACGTGAGGATCTGTTTATTTGAAACTTCAATTATACATCAGTTTCTGATAATGGAATTTGACGAAACTTATGGCGTATTCGATTTGCATCACTTTTCTGGTGTTAGTTGCTAAAAAACTGCATGAGTGTAGAATTTTGAATAAAACTTAAAAAAAAAACCTAAAACTGATCCACTCAAAACTCAGTGTAAACGAACTACAACTGAAAAAAATATTCAACGAAACTAAAATTTAGCAGTGGTCTTTTTTCGTCTGAACTATGTTTGTAAATAAATATGTTATTTGTAAATGTTTTAAATTCAAAAAATACTTAGGAAAAATACCTCTATATTATCAAAAGCCTCTATTACTTCTACGAAGTTAACAATTTTACATAAGTTCCGCTTTTCCATGTAAGTTGCACAAATTGCTTCCATTTCATCATCAGTTGAATCTAAACTTGTTAAAAGTTCATTTACCACAAGATACTTTCGGTTTTGATTCATTATTTGCATTTATTATTTAAATACAAAATTTGCAGTTTCTCAAAAAACTCACTCTATTTGACAGTTGAAAAAAGTGCAAACTCTGTTAGTTTTTATGTACTAAACTGGTAAACCGAACTTAAAAAACTTAAAATAAGCAATAAAACTTGTAAATCGAATATGAATAACTGCACTAGTGTAGTGAAACTTATAAACCGAATTTGAAGCACTGAAAAAGTTTGCACTAGTGCGCACGAGTTGCGTAAATCGAACACGCCATTATATTGCAGCATGATTTGTAAAAGTTTTGCATTTTTGAAAGTATAATTTCCAAATTTACAAGTTTATTACATTAATCATAGACCGGGAGGCAGCGTTGCATTTTGGTTAGTGATTTGACGCCGATTGAATTTAATTTTTATAGATAGATTAATTATTTGTGATGTAGAAAATAAGAGTCAGCCGTCAGACTTGCGGGGGGTGTGGTTGTGGGGGAGTTTTAAACTGGTAAAAAAACGAATTCCAAAAGTAATTTGATGCCGCTTCAAAATTTGTATGATGCATGTTTACACCATAACAATTGAAAAAAAAGTCGTCAGCTGATTGGCGGATGGGGGATTATACGTCAGCTCCTCGTATACATCAGTATAAAAATGCAATATAGTAAAGACCTTTCTGCATAGGATCTTGATGAAACTTTGGCAAATGATCCAGGTTCACTTGAAAATGGAAAATCTGAATTAATTTTAAATTTGGACAAAATGGCGGGGGGTCTCCCGAACACCTCTAAGTTTAAATCTTCAATAACTTCTAATCCCGACTTATGATCTTTTGGAAACTTGGTATATAAATTTTTAGTACTGTTTCCAATATTTCTGCGTACCAACTTACGGTTTGACAGTTCCGGTTAAAAAGTTTTTTTCCAGGTATTTATCCCTACTGTAGCCTACAGTTACCGATCGATTTTCATGAAACGTTGGTAAACGCTTTCAAGTAACATGAAAAACATTTTGTTAGCTTTTGGAGTACATTGGATAAAGGGTTGGGGGGTCCACCATACAACAGATGGTTTTTTCCACAATGTTTTTTATGTTTGTTGGGAGCATAAAACATTCGTTCGGGAATGAATTTTGACGACACTTTGCAAAAAGATGCAAATATGTATGGCAAGAAACTGATTAGTTTTTTAGCGATAGTGAACAAAATGGTGGGGGGTCCCCCAAACACCTGTTCTTTTTAAAGCTAAATAACATTTGTACCTGATAATCGAATTGGATGAAACTTGGTACATAAACATTTGGTACGGTTCACAACAGTTCTGCATCCCAACTTCCGGCTTTTCATTACCGGTAAAAAATTTTGGTTCGTAATTTTTTGAAGTTTTTTCAGTGCCTACAATAATGAAGTGATTATGATGAAACTTATGGAAAAAGTTTCAATTAGTGAAAAATAGTTATCATCTTTTGGGACACATTGATCAAAGTGGCGGGGGTCTACCATACAACTGCTGACTTTTCGCACTTGGTTTTTAAAGTTTGTTGAGAGCATACAGACTTCATTCATTAATCAATTTTAGTGACACTTTGAAAAAATATGGAGACTTAAATGACAAAAAACTGATTAGTTTTTGGACAATATTGAGATAAGTGGTGGAGGGCCTCCCGAACACCTGCTTATTGTGTCACCATTTTTGCATTGTTTGTTGGGAGTACCAAAAATTTTTACCGGAAATGAAAAACCGGAAGTTGGGATGCAGAACTTTTGTGAACCGTACCAAATGACTATGTACCAAGTTTCATCCAATTCGATTATCAGGTGCAGATGTTATTAAGCTTTAAAAAAACAGGTGTTTGGGTGACCCCTCATAACTTGGTTCACTATCGCTAAAAAACTAATCAGTTTCTTGCCATACATATTTGCATCTTTTTGCAAAGTGTCGTCAAAATTCATTCCCGAACGAATGTTTTATGCTCCTAACAAAGTAACAAACATAAAAAACATTGTGGAAAAAACCATCTGTTGTATGGTGGACTCCCCAACCCTTTATCCAATGTACTCCAAAAGCTAACAAAATGTTTTTCATGTTACTTGAAAGCGTTTACCAACGTTTCATGAAAATCGATCGGTAATTGTAGGCTACAGTAGGGATAAATACCTTGAAAAAAAAACTTTTTAACCGGAACTGCCAAACCGGAAGTTGGTACGCAGAAATATAGGAAACAGTACTAAAAGTTTATATACCAAGTTTCCAAAAGATCATAAGTCGGGATTAGAAGTTATTGAAGATTTAAACTTAGAGGTGTTCGGGAGAGCCCCCGCCATTTTGTCCAAATTTAAAATTAATTCAGATTTTCCATTTTCAAGTGAACCTGGATTATTTGCCAAAGTTTCATCAATATCCTATGCAGAAAGGTCTTGACTATATTGCATTTTTATACTGATGTATACGAGGAGCTGACGTATAATCCCCCATCCGCCAATCAGCTGACGACTTTTTTTTCAATTGTTATGGTGTAAACATGCATCATACAAATTTTGAAGCGGCATCAAATTACTTTTGGAATTCGTTTTTTTTACCAGCTTAAAAGTCTCCCACAACCACGCCCCCCACTACTTTAGCAGCTGACCGCCAAATTTATCATCAGCTGGAGTTAATTAATTAAAATAAATAAAAATCAACCGGCATCAAATGACTTTTTCATTTGCAACGCTGCCTCCCGGTCTATCATGCGTGGCTTCGTGATCGAGCTATTTGGGCCGCAAAAATAATAGATGTCGACGCATTCAATTTTAAAATACAACAGTTATTGCCTGGCAATGAAGTATCATTCAAACCGATTTTCTCTGTTGTCAATCCTGAGGAATGTTCATCTATCCTGTTGAACTCTTGAATTCATTGGATTTAACTAGAATGCCTCCACATAATTTTCGATTGAAGATTGGCTCACCAATTATTTTGCTTAGAAATTTCAATACCATTTTAAACGGCAAGTTTCAAGGTGAAATTGTTATTTTAATTGTAATTTTGCCAATCATCCCTTTAGACTCGCGCATCTTATTTAAACGTTTATACTTTCCTATTCGATTGGTATTTGTAATGACTATTAACAAGTAACAAAGTCAAACGATGTGAATCTGTGAGTTGGATCTAGAAACCCCGTGCTTTTCGCATAATCAATTATATGTTGCGTGTTTGAAGGTTAGAAAACCTTCAATTTTTTCGTGTATTCCGCTCAGGAATTAGCAAAAAATATTGTTCAGCATATCGCATTAAGATATAATAGTAAAAAAAATTGTATTCCTCTTTAATAATAAATGTATATAATAATAAATAATAGTTTTGTTTAAAAGCCAAATAAAATTCCAACCAAACTATGCAGCCACTATTATTAATCTGAATGAATTTGAAATGTCGAATGGGATTGACAATCGCTGATCAAAAGTTTTCTACAAATAAATTATAGGGGGTACGAAGCTCACCGGGTCTGCTAGTTTACTGTAAAAATCAAAAAAAATCCGATTTAAATCAGAAAAATTGATTTAAATCAAATAAATCCGATTTTTTGATTTTTTTTTAAAAAAATCAGATTTTTATGCTACCCTGGTCAAACAAATGACTTGTGCAGTGTACTATCATCTGCAAAACTATTTATCGGATTACTGAAGACTGAATTTTGGGTATTTCTTTGGGAGTTTCCAAAACGGTGAAGTTTCAAACAAAGTTCAGCGAACAATGTGGTTTTCTTACTGGGTCAGTATTTAATCGTTACCGTCAATAATAAGGAATAGAAGATTAAGATTTGCTACCAGATTTTACTATATTAATGGCACTGTAAAAGTTTTTGTCAGAAATGGACATACTTAGTCGGAAAATTTGCTGCTTTCGATCTTTCAATTTTTGCTTCTTCGTCCTTTTGAAATAGGGAACGATTTCCTGGATTTTTGTTATGAATCTAAATATTAAATAATAAATATGTTACCTTTGTGTCTAATGGCCAATTTCCCTGCCTTAGAAAACAAATATTTTTGTTGGGATTTCATTATTGAGAAGGGCACGAATTTATTAATTTAATTCTAAATTGTTATGCTCATGTAGTTGTTTAAAGCCGCGTATGATGACAGTACTAAGTACAATGTCGCGCTAGTACATGACAATTCAACTGCAAGTGACACTTCACACGAAATTGGTTTCCTCGACAGTTGTATGCGAAAAATGTAGGACAGGAAGAAGATGCAGTGCTTGCCGTTGTAGATGAATTTTAGTTGGTGAATTTCTGTGATATTAAACGATAAATGTCAAATTCTTGATTTAATCTTTTTTAAACAAAAAACCAACACTGAAAAATGATAGTGAACTATCAAAACAACTCCGTTTACACGATGGTGGTAGCTGCTGTCACTGTCATGGTAAGATTGTCGCACTATCAATCCCATTTTAGTAGCTTGTGGTAACTTGTTGTTGACAACTCGATTCGGGGCGTAGTTCCTTATGTGTCTTTAACAACTCTGGTATGAATAATGGAGCAGGGTCGCTTTGATTTAAATCAATTGAAAATATCTCTAAAAAAATTTAAACAAATGCAAAAAAGAAATGGTGTAAATTAGGAGTTAGAAACGTTGAAAGATATGGCAACACTTTAAATCAATGGGGTGTGTGAATACTACTAGCTCCTCGTGCTACACCCTGGATTACGCTAAAAGCCTATTCAAATATGGTAGCCAAATATTTACTTTCGAACTCTTGGCTGTGATACTATTAAATGAACATAAACTAAAATCACAATAACAACGGTACTTTTCAGCACCATAAGACAAAAAATTTGGACCCTCAGTCCGTATTTTACAATTGAAAATTGAAGGCATGTCAAGTCAAAAACTGAACACTTACAAAGAGTATTAAAAGATTTCGACACCGACGTTGTAATTCTGCAAGAAACGCATGCAACAGATGAAGCGCACCCTACCACTAGAGGAAACATTGTTGGTTATTTTTTTTTTTTAAAAAGAGAGAGAACTTCTGTCTTTATCGACCTGTTTATTTTAATGTTTTGTTTTAGTCTCTTTTTTTCACAGAGTTCCGGATTCATTATTTCACCACCCAGCAATATATGCTGGTGACTTCAAAAGCCATCTCACTCAGTGGTCCTAGTCTACTCAAATAACAATCCCAATGGCATTCAACTGACTGACTGGGCGGATGGTAACAACATGTTCCTAGTATATGAATATGATGCGAAAGACATGAAAACCTTTAGATCTGCTAGATGGCGAAGTGATTACAATCTCGACCTCTGTTTTTCCACAAAAACGAACAACGTAACCCTATTCCAATATCTAGGGCTATCTTACAAAGCTTTCAGCGCTCTCAACATCGTCCAGTAATTCTTGAGATAGGTATCCAAATTTCACTTGTTAACTCTACTCCTCAACCTAGATGGAATTTTAACAAGGCTGGGCTAAATATAGGTCGGAGTGGGATGCAGTGATTCGCTGGATCCAAACCATTTCTAAAAATTACGACAGGTTCGTTGGAGCCCATCATCTCAACTGCTAAAAAATGCATCCCAAGAGGCTTCCGTGAAGAATACATTCCTGGCTGGAGTAGAGAGAGAGCGATATATTATATGAGGAGTACTTTAGTAGTGGTGAGGCAGACGTGGCTCATGACTTAATATACTCACAGGACACCGCGAGAAAACAAAGGTGGATTAACACTGTCAAAAACATTGATTTTTCCCATTCAAGCAGGGAAGCTTGGAGTCTCCTTCGGAACCTGGGTGGCTCAAACTCAATTACTCGTGCTAACAATAAAATAAATCCAGAGGATATTGCAAATCATATCTCAAACATGTCTCGTTCTTCTATTAATCGCTTTCATAAGAGATTAAACTTGAATTAAGAGAAATGAAGCAATTGCTCGTCTCAATCGAAGTATGCGAACTCTTTAGTAGCGAAGAACTAGATTCAGCTCTGTCCGAAACAAAAAACGGAAAAGCAGTTGGCTACGATGGTATTTTTCCAGAATTTCTTAGAAATGGTGGAAAAAATTTAAAACAATGGGTAACTAAATTTGTCTCGAATATCCTAGAAACCGGCAATCTTCCAAAACATTTTAAGACTACGAAAGTGATAGCGATACTAAATCCAGGTAAACCATCCATTGAACCAGGAAGCTGTCGCCCAATTGCCCTTTTGAGCACCATAAATTGCTAGAACGGCTCATATACAACCGTATCGCACCGATTTTGAATGACCAGATCCCAGTCGAACAAGCTGGTTTCCGTCCCAATCGCAGTTGCACTGACTAACTGCTCGCTTTAACATCCTATATCGAGGTTGGGTATCAAAAACAATTTAAAACACGCGCAGTATTCATTGATCTCACTGCAGCATATCGTACGGTCTGGCGAATTAGGATTATATATAAGCTGTTCAATGCGATACCTTGTAGCACCATCTCACATTTAATTAACAACATGCTGAGTAATCGTGTATTCAAAGTCCATCTAAATAATTCCTGTAGTAGGTCCAAAATGCTTAACAATGGTTTGCCACAGGGTTCCGTCCTGGCGCCATTACTTTTTAATTTGTACATTCCTGACACAACATCAAAGAAATTTGGTTACGCTGATGATGACTCTGGCCACCCAAAATAAAGACATGGGTGTCTTGGAAGATTTGCTCTCAACTGACCTGGCGATAATGAATGACTATTTTCGAACGTGGAGCTTATTTCCTAATCTAAGTAAAACCGAGAGTTCTTGTTTCCACTTAAACAACAAACTGACAAAACATGTACTATCAGTGTTATTTAACCGCACTGTCATTAAATACAATCAACAGCCAAAGTACCTGGGCGTTACTCTCGATAAAACTTTTTCTTTTAAACTCCACCTAGAGAATACGTCAAAAAAATTTAAAACGAGAAACAATATATTGCACAAACTGGCAGGCAACTGCTCAAAGTCTGGTTTACTCAGTGGCTGAGTACGGCGCACCAGTCTGGTTGAATAGCACACATACTCAAAAAGTTGATTGCCAGCTGGATGCCACGATGCGTACTATAAGTGGAACTATCAGGTCTACTCCTTTACCCTGGCTCCCTCTATTAAGTAATATCGCTCCACCTGCACTCAGACGCTCACATGCGCTCATGCGTGAACATAAAAAGGTAACCAACAACATCATGTTACCCTTGCACGAATATTACGGTGACCACACTAGTTGTAGATTGAAGTCAAGAAAGCCTCCACATAAAACTGCCAGCAACCTACTGGCAAGTAATTTTAATATCTTGGATGCCTGGGATACCTGGCATCATTACAACACACTTGGGCTTTCTATTACTAACCCGACTTCTACCCAACCTGGTTTCGATCTGCCACGTCATACCTGGACTACACTAAACCGAATAAGAACGAATCATCGACGTTGTGCTGATTCCTTCTACAAGTGGGGAATTTCAGAGTCCCCTCAATGTGACTGCGGAGCTCCACAACAAACCATTAAACACATTCCAACTGTGTGTCCAATTCGACGATACAATGGCGGCATCGCAGACATCCAATTGGCAACGCCCGATGTAGTAGCATGGATAGACTCACTCGATGTAAACATCTAATGTTCAAATATACTGCCCAATGTTCAAATATTTATATATTTTACTTTTTACTTTTTAACTAAAAGACGCGCAACCAAATTGATTGTAAGCTCATTTAATGTGTATTCATGTTTTGTTTTAGGTAGATTTCATAGAAAAAATTTACCTATTTTAAGTTTTATTTTTATTTTTTAATGTGTCATAAAAACCATACGCTAAATAAAAAATTCTCAATAAAATTTGTAAGTAGTTCTAAACCATACTCCAACCAACAATATAATACGTATATTCTATCAAAAATAAACCACCGATGAATAAAAAAAATATATGTGATATCGCATATATTATCTAACTAACCGAATGTTTTCGCAAATAATACAATATGTATGTCAAAATTTATGGTCTGTGGTGTTATGCGAAATTTTTTTATGGTTTCCTAGACAGAAAAACAAAATTTAAACTTGACACGACCAAAAAAAATGTATTGAAAAATTCAAATCATTTTCTATCAACAAATTTTTTAAACTAAAACCAAAAGCTAAAACTAAAAGTGAAAGAATAATTTTGGCCGGATGTCAGCATTTTAGGGTTATTAACTTTTTACAGTTCCAAATATGGTTTCACAACACAATAAACTATAAACAAATCTAAATAAAATTACATATTTTTCATATTAAAGTGTAATGGATGTCCGTTACATTATTAGTTTTCATTAATCCAAACCTTTAATGTAAACATTTTTTTTTATTTAATTTAAACATAAACAAAATTTAATTATTTATTATTGTTTTTTTTGTGTAATATTCTGTAAGAATTTTCTATTTAAATAAGAAAATTTTATTTTATTTTTTTTTAACCAAATTAAAAAAGGAAATTGCATTTCTTTCCGGAAGTTGATAAATTATAATTGTAGTTTTTGCTACATTTGTTTATAGATTAATTTATTCGAAGGTTTATAAACATGTATGGTTGTGTGTTGAAGGCGTTGATTAAAGAATATCTGGTTGATAAAAAAACTGAAATCTAACGTGATTGTATTAAATAATTATATTATTTACATGTTTTTTTTTATTCACTTCATCGAAGCGGTTGCTTTATTACCGTCACATATCACAATAATGTACATCCGCAGTTATCGGTTTAAAGATTTTTTGTGTTACGCCAGGGTATTAATCATCCATAATATAATAGCCGTGAGTCTATCCCTCTACTACGAGCGTAACGCTCAAATTGCAATATGGGTATCGAGGTCGACTGAGGATCTATAGGTCGAGAGATCAATTCCTGACTTGATACATTTTTTATTGTTTATTTTTAATTTTCTTTTTTTAAATAACATTAAAATTATTAAACGGAGGAAAATTGCAACTTAAGTAAAATAAATAAGTGATGAAGAAGTTTCAACTTTGAAATTGTCATCGCCTCAGCAGCGTAATCGATAGCGTGTCTGCCTAAGAATTCGAACAAAGTACTGAAGAAAAAGGCTCGAATTCATCCGAAACACGAAAAATGTGAAGTGGAGTTTTTTTTTGAGAAACTTCCAACCATCCTTTGAATTGAAAAAATTCCAATTACGTCTTTACTTACTTGAGTTTAATTGATCTCAAAAATCCCCAATAAAATTAAAATTATTGGGGATTTTTGAGATCAATTAAACTCAAGTATACTCAAAGGATGGTTGGAAGTTTCTCAAAAAAAAACTCCACTTCACATTTTTCGTGTTTCGGATGAATTCGAAACTTCTTCTTCAGTACCTTGTTCGAATTCTTAGGCAGACACGCTATCGATTACGCCGCTGAGGCGATGACAATTTCAAAGTTGAAACTTCTTCATCACTTATTTATTTTACTTAAGTTGAATTTTTCCACCATCATTATAATTTTAATAATTTTAATGTTAATTAAAATTATTGTTTTTTATTCATAAATACATAAAAATCATAAAAATTTCATTTTACGAATTTTAAATTGATCGATAATGTAGTTTTTTTAAATTATTGCTACTGTCTTTTCTCGTTTTGTTCAAATTATTATCATTTCGGTATTAATAAGAAAATTAATTATTTTTTTGACGGGCAGTGCTAAAAATCATATAATAGTGGTCTTCCTATCCTTATTTTCCATAATTTCGTTCGCGTGAAATAAAATAAGGAAAAACAAAAACTACTATTTGAGTATGTATTGCTCTTTCAATATGAGTAAATCAGTTGATTTAAACATAATTTAAGGCAGCGGACAATTTACGGTATTTAAATTTATCGATAATGTAGTTTTTTAAGGTTATTGTTATTGTCTTTTAGCACAGTGTGACTGACGTCAATACGAAGTAAAATTTAGAATGCATTCAGATGATTTTTATGACATTCACAATATTTTCTTCAGTTTTTTAGAAGAAATGTTGCGTGGCTATTTCGGTTTTTATACTTTTTGTTGTTGTTTTATTTTTGCATTTTTTCTATTTTTTGTTGTTGGTTGTTGTATCATTTGTTTTAGGAATGAATACTTTTCTCAAAAAGCAATGAATATCTTTTCTCAATATTGTTGTTTGTTTTTTAATGGAATTAAGTTTTTTTTAATAAAATATTGAATGGTAATTTTTATTTAATTTTTTTTTATTTTCAATTAGTCACAAGATACGTATTTTGAAAAACATTTAGAATTTCGAAAGTTTCACAGAACGTTCTAGTTTTTAGGAATAAAATAATTTATACATTAAATAGTAAAGTTGGTAAATGGTATTTATAATAAGGTTATTAATTACAAGATTAAATCTTTATTACAATCAATTGGTTGAAACGAAATGGATTTAATTTTTTTACTTAAATTAATCAAAAACATATAACGGAAGGAATCAGAACCAGAAAATTGTTTCATAGAAGAAACAGCATAAAAAATATAGATTTTTGACATTTTTTAAAAGAATGTACGTTAAAAACTTTTGATATTTTGGGTGCAAAAACCGTTTGTGTTGGCCAAACAACAAAAGCCAACTTTCTCTTTTAACCTGATAGATAGAAAACATTATTTTCTAGTTTTGTTGTTTTGGAATTTGGACCATTCCCTCTATCTAAATAGCCAATAAAAATGTTGGTGTA
Organism: Diogma glabrata; assembly: GCA_963693315.1. Lineage (NCBI taxonomy): Eukaryota > Metazoa > Arthropoda > Insecta > Diptera > Cylindrotomidae > Diogma > Diogma glabrata. Next base: position 186,817,904 of record OY856187.1, read on the forward strand.
CGTCTGTGTGTGGGTGGGTGTGTGGTTGACCTTCCTGCAAAGGATCTTGATGAAACTTTGGCAAATAATCCACATTCACTTGAAAATGGAAGATCTGGATTCATTTTAAATTTGGGTAAAATGGCGGGGGGTCTCCCGAACACCTCTAAGTTTAAATCTTCAATAATTTCTAATCCCGGATTATGATCTTATTGAAACTTGGTATATAAGGTTTTAGTACTGTTTCCAATATTTCTGCATACCAACTTCCGGTTTGAGACTTCCGGTTAAAATGTTTTTTTTCAGGTGTTTATCCTTACTGTAGCCTACAATTACCAATTGATTTTCATAAAACGTTAGTAAAAGCTTTCAAGAAACATGATAAAGATTTTAACAGCTTTTGTAGTACATGGGATAAAGGGTTGGGGGTTCCACCATACAATAGGTGATTTTTTCCACCATGTTTTTTATATTTGTTGGTAGCATACTAGATTCGTTCGTGAATGAAGGAACTGATTAGTTTTTGAGCGACAGTGAACAAAGTGGTGGGGTTGTCCCGAGCACCTGTTTTTTTAAAAGCTCAATAACATCTGTACCTGATAATAGAATTGGATGAAACTTGGTACATAAGCATTTAGTTCGGTTCACAACAGTTCTGCATCCCTACTTCCGGTTTTTTACTTCTGGTAAAAAATTGGTTTTTGTAATTTTTTGAAGGTTTTTCAGTGTCTTTATGCATAATACAGCCTACAATAATGAAATGATTATAATGAAACTTATGGAAAAGGTTTCAACTAGTGTGAGAATATAATTATCATCTTTTGGGCCACATTGATCAAAGTGGCGGGAGGTCTAACATTCATACTGACTTTTCACGCTTTGTTTTTAAAATTTGTTGGGAGCATATCGTCTTCATTCATTAATCAATTTTAGTGACACTTTGAAAAAATATGGAGATTTAAATGACAAAGAACTGATTGGTTTTTGAGCAATATTGGGATAAGTGGTGGGGGGCCTCCCTAACCCTTGTTTACTGTGTCACAATTTTTTCAATGTTTGTTGGGAGCATACAACATTCGTTCGTGAACGAATTTTAATAATGCTTTGGAAAAAGATGCAAATATGTATGGAAAGGAACTGATTAGTTTTTGAGCGATAGTGAACAAAGTGGTGGGGGCGTCCTTAGCACTTAGCACATAATTAGAACTACGCGAAATGTATAACATTGGCTAGCCTTTAATTAAAGTATTTGATGGATATTAGCTCGCTATATATCCATCCATAACACTGTTTCTAGAGCTGTGGTGAAGTCAGCCTATGCATCAGCGTCGCAATATTTTTAAATGTTTCTCATAGCATTTTCCCCCATAAAATATTTTTCCAGATTACCTTTATAGCTTATAATTTGTTCAATTGTTTGAACGAGATACTATTAGATATACAAATATCCAATAATATTCTGGATATAGAAATATAAATATTCAAATAAGTAAGCATTAAAAAAATTATTTCCTAAATAAACTGTATGCGCTTCACTCAACCTTAAGTTATATTTATCGTAATTCGAATTTTAAAATAGATCTACCATATTTTATAACCATCATAAAAAATCAAAAGAAAGTGATTCACTATAGATTGTTTCCCAAAGTCAATAAATATATCCAGGGGGTAATTAGAAAAATAATACAAGATTGGCAGATGACATTTTCTTATATAAACTCTATAACAAAACAACACAGATGAATTTCATTATTTATCAATTTCTGTAAACATCTGTTTTAGTTTCTAGCATCCAAAAATTGCAGTTTAATATACAATCGTCCGTTGTTGATGTTATTGTTTATATCTTTTTTCTTTAAAGATGATAACCAGATGTAGGAAAAAATCAATACTCATACAAAACACTCATCCAAATTCCATTGAAAATATAAAAAACCTATTTTGAGATATCATTCAAATTATTTCAAGAAATTTTTCGATTTTAAAATTTTGAATATTAAAGGCTTAGAGCGATTAGAACAACTGAAAGTGATTAATTAATCTCTTACTTCTTTTTCCGTTAAACAATGGTATATATTTTTGGCATTAACTGATAAGACATTGGCAGTTTTAAACTAACTATTGTTGGTTGAAATATAAATTTTGAGATAAACCGGGTTTCTGTTATTTGATGATTAAAAATTACAAGAGTATGTTTGTTTCTAATCGCTTTCACATTTATAGAATATAACCATAAATACATAAATTAAAGAGCGAATTACACAATTAAAATTAAAATATGGAAATTATTGAACAATGACATTTCCATAACAATAACAAAACAATAAACATTTGTAATATAAATCTTATATATGATTCAGCGGTTTTCAATCATTTGTAACTAGAACCAGAACATAGCAAATATTATAAACAAACATTCGAAGTTCAAACCCAAAATACAACCAGTCGACATTTTCTGAATAATAAACAAAATAAAATTTATACACAACCATAATATCCTTATGTAATTATCATAATCAGTTTAACCGCTTAATATAAACTACTTTTTTTTTCAATTTATAATCTAAACAATCTAAACCAAAAAAGAAATGATAAAATAAACTTTCAAATATTTTATGACAATGTAACGTGACACATCAGTATTCGTCTAATTAAATTATTTGAATTATAATGACGTCATTGGTTTCCAATTATCCAATTGAATTGAAATTCTATATATGTACTTAGGTTTTGTAATTCAAATTTTAGGATCCGATTACATATCACATTAAAATATGGAATCAATTCAATAAATGATATTCGCTCAATTATGTAAAATTAGAAAATGTAGGAAAAAAGGGAATCAGGTTACTTAGACACGGTAAATTCGATTATCCGGCCATGTTCCATAAGGGAACGTCGTAGGCACACCTGTGTACGTGTCTTCCATCTGTATTCATTTACAACTCACTCAATTTTATGTTCGAGTTTCGCTTGAAAACTTAGCTTAATTGATTAGTGATCAACCCCTATAGTGTTTTTTGAAATTTACCAACCACCCATACAAGGTTGTACAACTGGTCCAGTGATGGTCCATTACTGGCAACCAGTATTGCAGCAATGGACGAGTACTGGCAACCAAAACTGGGCATTTAACATAATTTTAGAGAGAAAAAAACAGCGTCTAGATTCTAGAAAACTCGGCCTCCTAAATAGATGCAAAAAAATTTTCACTCCATACCGATTGCTACATGTTTATAAGTCCTATATTCGACCCTGTATGGAGTACTGTTGTCAAGTTTAGGATGCTGCTTCTGTTTCCATCTTGGCGCTCTTGGACTCTGTTCAAAAGCGGGCTATACGAATTGTGGGTGATCGAGATTTAACATCAAAACTTGATTCCCTATACAATATCGTCGCACTGTTGCTGACCTCGTTGTTTTTTACAAATATCGTCATCAACAGTGCTCAGATGAAATCAGCAGCATCATGCCTCAAACTTATTCTTAACCCCGTTCCACTCGGCAATCGGCTAGCGCAACCATTCAAACGATCGAGATCCCGCGGTCATACTGACAGATCGCAGAAAGACTTCTTTGTCCGAACTGCATACAAATGGAATAGTTTGCCGGAATCCATAGTCTCAGGTGGTTTCAATCCGCAGAGGTTTAAAAAAAGCGTTTATCAACACCTTAAAGAGAAAGTTGTTGTAGGACCTACGTCTTAAAGAGTATTTATGTGTTGTTGTGACACATATTGTAAACTCTATAACACAACACTTTTTATTTAAAAAAAATGGCCCATACAAGGTTGTGCAGTTGGCCTAGTAACGGACCAACAATGATGACCAGTGTTGTAGTAATTGCCAAGTCCTGGTAATGTAATGTCTTTATATTGTCAGACCATAAACGCATAACAAAATAAATGTTTAATCGTAAATGGCAATAGTAAATTACGATCACATCTACATTGATCAAAAATGACACAAAAAATGTTACTTCAAATTAAATCTTATCCAAAGCTGTTTATGGTAACTAAGAAAGGGGGGGCATGATTTCTAAATTAGGTGCTCTTTCCAATGATACCCCACTCGCTTTCACATGACACCCCTCTCCACCCCCGTCCCCTAAACACACAGAAATATAATTATTTGAGACTTCGCTATAATTTTCATTTTTATTTTTCATTTTCATTTTTTTTATTTTTTTTTACGAACTGTGTAGTGAAAAATTATACAAAAAATTGCGAAGTTACTTAAATTAAAAGCCCTTTCAAATGGAACTTCTCTAAACTGTGTAATGGATGTTGGTTTTATCCATGCTTAAATTCTTACTTGAGACATCATTGTATTTTTCATAGTAAACTTATTAATTTTTCTATCATTCCGGACTCTAAAGCCACAGTTAGACTATTGCAGAAATATTGCAATGGTAGTGTGTAAAATAGTCATTGCAGAAAAGTTTGGCAATGAACTCATTGCAAACCATTGCAATGATTTCATTGCCAAACTTTTTTGCAATGAATATTTTACACACTACTATTGCACGACTATTGCAGAAATATTGCAGAGTTCTGCAATAGTCTAATTGCGGCTTAATTTTTTAAAATAATGACCACGAAGTTGTTCCGAAATACATGAATCCATCAAATGTGCCACATTCAACCTAGATATTGGGTAAAAAATAAGCTGAGAACTGCAGATTGTTTTACCTATACAATTGAAAATAGTTGCCAGAAAAAAACAAAAACGCACTTCAACAGTTACAGAGTTTTTTTATTGCCGAACTATAAATTAAAAAAGTCAGACAAGTGCGAATAAAATTCGCTCGTCAAGGGTTCCGTGAATGTAAAGAAAACAATATCAAAATAATTAAGTGGTTCATGGTTCTTTCAAATGACACCAGCATTTTGAAATATTTGTGATATATTTTTTACATCTATTGAATAGCCCGGTTTTTCTAGACGCGCTCAGTATCATCGTCATTATATAATAACACATGCTGTCACATTATCCCATTTTATCGTCACACATACTGAATGAAATATCTTTGGGGAACTCTGGTTTCGGTCTGGAAACCATCAAAAGCTGTTTTTTGTAATTGAAATTGACCAAATTTTGATTACTCCAATCGGCAACTTTTTTAGATCCTCTTTTACATTTTTAGGTCCTCGTTTACACTTAACGTCTTGCTAAGCGGCATTTAATCGTTCATGAATTTTGCCTTTGAAGATAGGAGATAGGAGATTGATATAAATTAAGATTGATATAAATTAAAACAAGAGTGAGGTTAAAAACAGAGTCTTCTATACACCAGCGTTAATTAATTTAGAAAATCCTGAAATGTTGCAAATTTGGCAATATCCTACAAATACATAATGCAAGAGTATTCTTCTGAGGAGGTCAAATCAATGCCCACCCATTCACTGTTCATATTATAACTATATGGAGAACAGTGTCATTTCAGCGTTACTTTTTCAAGAGTTTCGCTTCTTTGGATTACTTTACCATCTTCAGTTTTTCATGATAATTTTAATGCCCAGATTAAGGTCAATTTCCATAAATTTCTCAAAACAAATATAAATCATTTACCAAAACCTCAGCATGGTATCTTCAGATATTCAGAGACGTAAGACGTTAATTTGTAATTTATTATAATTTATACTAAAATTGACCAACTATGTTTGAAGAAAGCAAATGGAAACCGAAATTTATCGGTCAGAAAACATTGAATTAAGTTTCCGATTGCGGAATTAAAGTCGTATGCAACCTTATTTATAAAGTTGGACTGCAAGACTCGATCAAATGTTTTTGCAACGTCTAATCCGATAACGTAGTTTGACCAACTTTTTAAAGATGTATGTGATCGGCCAGTGAAGATTAAATCACCGTACCAAAATTTAAAGACGTAATTACATTGTATACACTATTGGCAAAAATTGACACCGTCGAAAGATTTGCCGCTTTCGCTCTGGATGTTGGAAGTGATTTATTTAGTTTTTGTTATGAATCCAAATATTAAATAATTTACGTTTGTTTCTAAAGCGCCTTCGAAAACAAGTATGTATTTATGTTGGGGTTTCATTATTGTAAAAAAACGAATTTATTAATACCGAATTGAATGGTTCAGTGAAGTGTTGAGCAAAAACATTACCCTACATCGTCAGTATAAAAACAATGAAGTTCGACAGCGAACCCTTGGAAAAAACTTCGACGACCATTGGTGTCCATTTTTAAAAAGTGATACATTTGATTGGCTATGGAAACTCTAGTTATTAGTTAATCAAATTTGATAACTAAAATTACTAAAAAGTGGTCAGATTTGCCAATACTTTTTAATGCTTTTGTATGTATTTGTTGGAATTATAATACATAAATGTCTCGCAAAATATGCGTTTTGTGTTTAATAAAATGTCCCGCGGAGTAGGAATTACAATATGTGTCACAATAATACATTAAAAGCTTTTAAAATCTTCCCATACAAGGTTGTACAACTGGTCCAGTAATGGTCCATTACTGGCAGCCAGTAATGCAGCAATGGGCGAGTACTGGCAACCACGACTGGGCCATTAACATAATTTTACTAGATGATAACTTCGGACAATAAATGGTTGCCATTCTTTGGCCAAATACTAGCAACCATGACTGGGCCGTTAAAAAAAATATACATTATTATCATATGTAAATTTAAATAAATTAAATACAAACTAATTTAAAATAAAATAAAAATGACGGAAAAATTCAAAACTACCCATACAACTGGTTCAGTTGAAAGAATGGCTGAGTAATGGCAAACTCCGCACTGACTCCGCCAGAACTCCGCCATTAAAAAAAATATAAAATAATATTTTTATACATAAATTTGAATAAATTATTTACAAAATAATTAAAATAAAATAGAAATGAAAATAAATTGAAACATATACCAACCTATTCTATATTACCATAGTCTTTCAACCGACAAGGCGATAACTAAACTATATGTTAAATTTTTAAAACTATGTATTTCTAAAAGGGATAATACTCTAGCGAAATTTAAAAAAAATGACATCGGCAAATTCATGGCTACAGTAGTGGCCCAATAACAATAGCCAAGTAATATTTACCATTCATGGGCCAGTGCTTGGCCATTCAAAGGTAACCATATACTGGCTATTTTCTGTAAACCATAGATCGGCCGATGATTGGTTCTAGTATTGGCCCAGTAACAATAGCCAAGTACTGTTAACCATTAATGGACCAGTGCTTGGCCGTATTTCAATGTCTGGCAAAACCTACTTGGGTTAGTCCGATAACCCACCCATAGAGGTATATGAAGACTCATTTCTTCGAGGAAGCAATAACGTCCATCATTAAGAAATATTCCTTAGCTAAGGCTGATTGTGCTATCGTTGACTGATTAGAGTTCACCCGTCAGCACCCCTAAGATATTACCTTAGATAGCGATATCTCACCTCACTGCTATTGGGTGGTATGTGATATCTTAATTTAACTCATATGTCAACTAAGGTGTTTTTACAAAATTATTTGTTTTATTTCAGATTCACACCCTGACCCATATCAGTGTTGTCCATTGTTGCTAAATGCTAACATTCTTGAAAAATATATTTATTTTAATATTATGAGCTTCTTGAAATCATCAAAAATTCTGAATGTAAGACAATACAGTTTTCGTACGGGAAGAGCAGCGGGAGATCTACTGGTCTTTGTAACGAATATCTGGAACACGTCCATTAATAACCATGGAGAGACTTTTGGCGTTGCTCTTGATGGAAGGCATAACAATTTCATATGCAAATTTAGAGCTTATACGATCAAACAGCTTATACGATCAACTTATTTCTTGGGTACAAAGTTTATAATTACTGATCGAAAACTTCCGGTCAGTATTGACGGTGTCTCATCGGATGTATTTTCTACTAATGCTGGAGTTCCACAGGGTTCCGCTCTTTCCCCAATTCTTCTTCTCATCTATACTGATGAGTGATGACTTGTTGGGGTCAACAATTCATCCAATCCATAGTTTTGCTGGTGATAGGACGCTCCATGCATCTCATAAAATACCAATTCTACATTTACTGACTGCGCTTAATGACACTAGATCAAATTTGATAGAGCGTTTAAACATTGATCTAAAAACAATTTTGGATTGAGGTGTTGCTAATAACGTTGAATTTATCACGAGTAAAACACAAGTTTGTAATTTTACTTGGTTATCAACACCCAATCCATTTCCATTGCAGTTTGATTCAAATTCTCTTGTAGAACAGGAATCAATTAGACTTTTAGGAGTTGAAATTGAAAATAATTTAAAAGTGGTATTCTCATTTTTTTAATCTAGCTAAAAATGCTGTTCAAAAATTGAGTTTTTTGGGTCGATGTCGTAAATTTTTCCATACGTACCTGCTTGGAGATTGCTCTCACATTTGGGATGGAGCATACATAAGAAGTTTGAAATGTCTTGTTCCTATACAGCGGAGAGCTATTAAGTTGATCGAAAATTCAAATCTTACAATCGAACTTGATTCCTTGCAACATAGATGAAATGTCGCTGATCTGACAATTTTTTACAAGTACATTATGTACAAACCGGCCTCCGCAAAAATTAAATCGATTTTTTCTTGAGTCTGCAATCTTCGCGTGCTATACCAGAGCAGCCGTAGCAGCTCATCCTTTTACGGTTCAAATAACAAGGTGTAGAATTGTCGTTTTACAACGTGATTTTTTTAAGCAGAGTCTCATCTCTGAAATGCCTTACCTCCGTGGGTATTTCCTGACAATTTTAATCCCCAAAATTTTAAAACGATCGTCAATAAATTTCTTAAAGAAACTTGATTTATATTCTCAAACCACAGTAAGCATGGTATCTTCGGATATTCAGAGACGTTAATTTATAAGCCATTATAATTAACACTAAACATGCGTAGCTTTGAATTTAAAAAAAGTCATGGAAAATTCATATTTTTGTTCTGGAAACTCATGGAATTTGGTTTTGAAAATAAAATGGACACCATGATTTTGCACTTTTTTGACAATAACTCAAAACCTGTGCACCGCATAATTCTAAAAAAAATTGCAATGATTTCTAAATTAGGTGCTCTTTCAAATCCCACTCGCTTGGGTCAAAAAAGGTTTTTTTTTACCTTCTCTACCCCGTCCCCGAAACACACAGAAATATTTGAGACTTCGCTATGATTTTCATTCAAAATTTACGAAACTTCTTAACTCTGTGAATTTTTACAAATTTTTCTATCAATCAGTGTCGAAACGTAGGTGGGGGCGGTCTGAAACTCGCACTTTTTTGACAATAATTCAAAAACTGTTCACCGCAAAATTCTAAACAAAATCGCAATGTTTTCTAGTTTAGGTGCTCTTTTAAATGACACCCCACTTGACCACGTTTTAAATAGTGTTTTTACTAGGGTTGCACCGATAAACAAAATTGCCGATTACCGATTAATCGGCTTTCTTTATCGGCCGATACCGATTAATCGGCTGCCGATTATTTGATGAAAATGAGTAAAACAAATCTACCCAAAGAATTTTTTAATTAGACTATTAATTAGAACGCGGGACTTTTCTTTAAAAGTCGGGACAATTCCACCAAAATCGGGACGCTTTGTAACCTTAATTTAAAATATTAAGCAAATGTCGCTTTTATTTTTTTAATTTATAGTTCGACAATATTTAAATTCAAAAATTCTGTAGCTGTTGAAAGTGCTTTTTTGCATTTTTCTGGCAACTATTTTCCATTTGTAGGTAAAACAATATGCAGTCCTGCTTGCTTATTTTTTACCCAATATCATATAAAAGTGAACTGGGCCACATTTGGTGGATTCATGTATTTGGGAACGATTTCGTTGTCATTATTTCAAGCATGGTTACCCTGGAATGGAAATAATAAAAACTTACGTATTTATAAGACAGAAGCCACGAATCGCAAACTTCGAGAATCATACTGCCATTAATGAGCGAATTAACCCTATAGCCCTCGGACCCGCTTACTTTTACTGGTTTGTAATGTAACGATCGCAATAATCGCAAAACAATAATAAAACCAAATTCCTCTTTGTTTTCAATTCAATAAAAATGTATTTCATTAGTTTCCATTCATTTTTCACATTAACAATAATTTAAAATTTTCTAATACTCAACTGCTAGTTAAATTTCGAATATACTATAAAAAACAAACGAACGTACTAAATTTTTATTTCCAATTCTAATAAACAGATGTCGTTATTGATCTTTCTTGAATTTTGAGTATTACACGATTTGTCTTGACATCATGAGATGTCTAAAAGGAAAAATCACATTTTTCCTATTTTTAAAAAATCACTCTTCTCATGGATGTCAAAATATAAGGTATAAATTTTGCATTCATGCATTTCTCTTAATATTAAGTTAAATATTAAGTAGTGGAATTTTTTAATTAAATAAAAATTTTTTAAAATTAGTTTAATTAGTCAATTCATTTTAAATGTCTCGCGTCCCGCTAGTGCAAATTTAGTTAAATTTTAAAAATGTGTGACATTGTTCGATTTTGTTAAAAACAAAAATTAATTCGATTTTTAAATTAAAAACTGAAAACATCTTGATGTTTTCTCTCGAAAATAATAAAAGTTCAATTTATACATGTACATATCTATGTATGTAATTTAATAAAACAGAATTGTGTTGAAAAAAAATAAAAGAAAATTCCAATGTCGTTTTGTTTAATTGGTGAAATTAAATTCTAATTTTAATAACTGTTCTGAGAAAGCATTATTTATTGGCTTTAATTACAATGGAAGATTCCACTCCGCTAAGTAGTTTACAGTGATTTATGTTTTAAAGAGAATTGTTGTTATAAAAGTGGCAGTAAATGAAAATAAAGTATCCATTGATGTTATCGAAAGTATGAATAGTAAGGATAACAGTGATCGAAGCATAATACCACAGTTAGAAACAGTCGAGTGTATGGTGGATTTTCCGGTTGTAGAAACCGTATGGATTTAAAGCAAAATATGAAGTGGAAAGTTAAAGGATTAAAGGCAATGTTCAATTGGGCATTTCGAACAACGAAGGTGTAATTCAGCAGCAGCAACTGATGTTCACAAATTAGTTCATCCAATACAGTTGGTTGATTAGTCAAGGGAATTGGAACACATAGACCAAATCTTCAATCAACAGTTATAAGTTAAGGTACTTACAGTAAATATATTAATTTTTTTTTATTTATTCCTCGTTCCCCTTTGGAATGATAGGCTAGATTTTTTTTTCAGATAATAAGAGATTCCTAAATTTAGGATTCTGTGGGGATAAACGCTATCCCGTAGCAATATTATTAATATTATTTTGTACGAAAGGTCCATATTAACAATCTGTCGCCGAACCAAAAACGGACCGGGGGAATATTTTGGTAATATAATACCGTGATTACGGTGGAGTTTTGTTACCGTTAGGTACGAATTTGTTGTGTTATTTAGAGCTATTTTCGGCGCGAAAAATATTTTTTTTTCATTTTTTTTTCATGTATTTGGGCGGTGTCAACCGGTTTGGTTGACTTCGAACTTGTTTGGATAAGAACCAGTTGGGTTTTTTTTTATATGTATATTTTTCTTTTTTTTCATTTTTTTAATAATTTTTAAGAATTTCACAATTTGATAAATTTAAAAGGAATTTTTGAGAATTGAATTCAGCGGTAGTTGCAATAACGAATTCAAATGACTATTAAATGCTGCACAGGTACATTTAATTTTGGGATATATAAATATTTACTTGAAGAAGACAAATAATAAGCAATTCTAAGACTTATTAGAATTTGAAAGGAAATTGTATTCTGCTTTCGCATTAACCTTTTGGTCTTTGAGTTCTTGGTAGAGCCAGTGTTAAAAATACCATTATTTGTTTTTCTCTAATTAAATATAATATTCTAAAGATTAAATTCTAATTCTAACATTTAATTTGGTTTTTACAATAGTGTAGAATTGTATTTGGATTAACACTATATTTCTTACACTCAAAAATGCACACAGTCAGAAATTTTGGCTCGTTTAGGAGCAAGCGTCGGCCGGGGCCAGGAGAGTTGGGTCAGGCAGCGGTTAAGCCGGGTGTGAATGAGGTAGATGAAGTAATGCATGAGATTGTGAGTGAAGTGATGAATGTGGTGAATGAGAGGGAACAGGAAAAAATGAATGCAGAACTGAATGAGAAAAGGAATCAACTATATTTAGAATTGATGGATGACATAGCGAATGAGCAGTATGATGAATGGTTGGATGTAGTGATAAGTGAGATTGTAAATGAGGAAGTGAATGAGTTGGCGGATGGAGTGATGAATAAGGAGATAAATGAGTGGGCAGATGAGGTAGTGCATGGAGTGGAGGAAGTGGATGAGATGAATGAGGAGTTGGTAGGAGAAGTGGTAGTTGATGAAGTGAATGAGTGTGTGGATGAAGTGATGGATGCGCGAGAGAGATATCGATTGAGGAGGCTAGAAAGGGATAGGAAAAGGTGGAGGGAGAAAAAGAGTAGGAGGAAGAAGCAGAAGGCAGCGTGGTTGGCCGAGGAGGTAGAGTTCTCGTCAGTCATGCACGCTTATGCGGAGATATTGGCTGAAGAGAACGCTATCTCTGAGTCCAATCACAGGGGAGAGAACCCTCGACGGTGGTTGGGACCGCAAGTGGCCCCGGGAAATTGTGTGCATCTTTGAAATGTATTTTGTTCTGAATTTGGAAAAAAACCGTTTTGGGGCAGTAATTTTTTTCGGAGACTGTTTTTTTATACTGTCATTGTACATAGTGTATATAGTAGGTTAATTGTTGTATAATTGTACATATTTGTACATATTTTTGGTATATAGGAAGCGGATGTAGTGGTTTGTGTGGAGTGTTATGTTACAATAGCACCAACGAGATGAAATTAAGAAACCAAACCGATGAAACGATTTAGCCATTTGAACTTTTTGTGAGTAGCTTTGGCAAATATTATACATTGATAGGAATTGGATAGTAGATCATATTTAAATATTTATACATTAATAAATTAGATCTGGAATCTGATGCTCGTTTTAACGGTGCATTTTGGCCTGCGTGAAATAAATACATGATTTTAATTTCTTTACCACTAATGGTTATAATCGGTGAAAATCCTGTTTTGGTTGTGGTAGATTCGAACTATTTTTAATTTCGCGATGAAAATATTGTACATTCCACTACAGTTGAGCGTTTGTTAGAATTAATTGATTTTTTTTTTGGGTGTTAATTTTTTTATTGTTGTGTAATGATTACAAGTGTGTAATTGATAATTTCTCTCAGCGGTACCTCTAACAAAGGATCCATGGGGCTTATCTCCTTAACATAATTATGTTCTTAGATCGCCTCTGTCCATTATGGACATGCGATCGAAGTTCATTGGTTTCTTCTCTTCATTTCAGAAGGAGTTTTCTGGTGATAAGGGAGTGACTACTGCTGGTCTGTACTTAGGTACAAACCAGTAGTACCATTCCCTGCACAGAAGCTTCTTTAACGAAATGAAGAGGAGAACCAATCATTTTTTTTTTTATCAGGATCGAGGCTTCACCTCACACAACTTCAACATTTTTCCACTCTTACATTTAGCTTGCAATAGACAGTTTTCATTAAGTTTAGGATTTGAAGTCTGGTGTTCGGGAGCGTTCTTCGACTATGGCATTAGTTTAATGGTAATTTATTTTTAGGTAGAACAACCGCAGCTGGGTCAGTAGAAATGGGCCTGGAGTCTAATCGTGACAGTTGCGATTGTTTTTGTTAGGTTGGGGAGATACTGTTCTGTAGAATCTGGTCGTTAGGGGCTTTTCTAGTCGGTTCTCACATGCATTGTTGGAGTGGGCTCGCGAACGCGATAATTCAAATACTAAATAAAATGGATATTGTAGCCATACTTACTTTTATGTGTCTCCAGACGAATCTAAATTTTGGGAATCTCTTATCGTCGCTTTAATAATGAAATGGCGTATACGCAAAAGTATAGTTTCGAGATATTTGAGTTTAAAGTTTGATGTGCGCATGCATTTGCATGGACGTTAATTTATAATTTATTAATTTTTACCCTCAGTCATAAAATAATTCGAAAATGTAAAAACGCCAATTCAAAGATACCCTTATGGGGAATGCAGCGCACCTATTATATAAAAACAACGTATAAATAGCATACGTTGTTTCATTATTAAAGCGACGTTATTATATTAAATAAAAATAAAACAAATAAAACAAATTTTTCTGAAAATTAGATAAATCAAATTTTTATTAAATGAAATAAATTTTCGTAATTAAATAAATTTTTATTAAATAAAATAATTTTTTTTAGATTTAAATAATTTTAGGTAATTAAATAAAATAATTTTTTTTACTAATTAAGCAATACTTCAAGAGATAAATAAATATTTTTTATTTTTTAAAAAAATAAATCAATATTTTGAGCTAGGACGTTGCATCCAATAAATAAACATCCTTTTTGAATATTTTTTATTTTTTAATTTTTTTTTTTAAAAATAAATAAATATATTTTAGGGGTGCTATCGTCAATAACTAGTTTTAGGTATATATAATTATTTCAGTAGATCTGAAATTAAATAAATAAATCATATCTCTACATGTATAATATTTTAGGAATTTCTGTAAAAGATTCAACAAAGATTAGCTACGACGGTGGTCTTTCCTTTTTGTTCCTTTACAAGTTTGTTTTTGCAAAGTTTTTTTGGGGCGTTCGTTGTTTTTTTTCGTTTTTCATTATTTTTTTTTTCATTTACAGCGCACTAACTACATTTTTTTTTGTTAATTGGTTTTACTATTGTTGGTGATTGCGAGTTCATGATTTTGCGGGTTTTACCATCGAAATCTCTAGCGTCTGTTTTCTATACACCAAGCCTAAGTTTTTCAATATATTTTTTTTATAAAATTAAATTTAGTTGTTAGAATTATTAGTTCTCATAAATTAAACATCTATTCTTAGTTATTAGTTATTATAGTTATAGATTTAATTTTCGGTTTTTAGAATTTAAATAGGTGTTTAATTTAGGATTACTATAGTTATTATAATTTTTTTTTTTACTAGTAATGCACTCATACGCGATCCCCATATTCGTCATTGGTTTAATGTGAGTTACAATTTCGAGGTATTGATTTGGGTATTATTCACACTATAGAGTGAGGCGGATCCAAATCATTACCTCCACATTTATCATCATATTGATCTGCTGACGTACGTGTACATATCTCGTATGAGTCCATTTTAGTTACCACCATTTTTAAAATTATTTTTTTTTATTGCGATTAATTTAAAAAAATAGGATAAATATAGAAATAGTTATTAGAATTTCTATTATTAGTTTAAGTTTAATAGTGCTTTGGTGGTTTCTGACGTAGAGGGGATGGCGACGTTTTTGTGATTTCAAGAGTAAAAATCTTGGTTTTTACCTTGAATTCATGTTGTAACGATCGCAATAATCGCAAAACAATAATAAAACCAAATTCCTCTTTGTTTTCAATTCAATAAAAATGTATTTCATTAGTTTCCATTCATTTTTCACATTAACAATAATTTAAAATTTTCTAATACTCAACTGCTAGTTAAATTTCGAATATACTATAAAAAACAAACGAACGTACTAAATTTTTATTTCCAATTCTAATAAACAGATGTCGTTATTGATCTTTCTTGAATTTTGAGTATTACACGATTTGTCTTGACATCATGAGATGTCTAAAAGGAAAAATCACATTTTTCCTATTTTTAAAAAATCACTCTTCTCATGGATGTCAAAATATAAGGTATAAATTTTGCATTCATGCATTTCTCTTAATATTAAGTTAAATATTAAGTAGTGGAATTTTTTAATTAAATAAAAATTTTTTAAAATTAGTTTAATTAGTCAATTCATTTTAAATGTCTCGCGTCCCGCTAGTGCAAATTTAGTTAAATTTTAAAAATGTGTGACATTGTTCGATTTTGTTAAAAACAAAAATTAATTCGATTTTTAAATTAAAAACTGAAAACATCTTGATGTTTTCTCTCGAAAATAATAAAAGTTCAATTTATACATGTACATATCTATGTATGTAATTTAATAAAACAGAATTGTGTTGAAAAAAAATAAAAGAAAATTCCAATGTCGTTTTGTTTAATTGGTGAAATTAAATTCTAATTTTAATAACTGTTCTGAGAAAGCATTATTTATTGGCTTTAATTACAATGGAAGATTCCACTCCGCTAAGTAGTTTACAGTGATTTATGTTTTAAAGAGAATTGTTGTTATAAAAGTGGCAGTAAATGAAAATAAAGTATCCATTGATGTTATCGAAAGTATGAATAGTAAGGATAACAGTGATCGAAGCATAATACCACAGTTAGAAACAGTCGAGTGTATGGTGGATTTTCCGGTTGTAGAAACCGTATGGATTTAAAGCAAAATATGAAGTGGAAAGTTAAAGGATTAAAGGCAATGTTCAATTGGGCATTTCGAACAACGAAGGTGTAATTCAGCAGCAGCAACTGATGTTCACAAATTAGTTCATCCAATACAGTTGGTTGATTAGTCAAGGGAATTGGAACACATAGACCAAATCTTCAATCAACAGTTATAAGTTAAGGTACTTACAGTAAATATATTAATTTTTTTTTATTTATTCCTCGTTCCCCTTTGGAATGATAGGCTAGATTTTTTTTTCAGATAATAAGAGATTCCTAAATTTAGGATTCTGTGGGGATAAACGCTATCCCGTAGCAATATTATTAATATTATTTTGTACGAAAGGTCCATATTAACAGTAAATATTTCTGACTGATATGCTGCATGTTTTTAAGCATACAGGATTTTTCTATTATATCGAGTATCTCATAAACTACAAACCCTATGGGTCTGACTGAAATTTAAGATGCCTATAAAATTATCCTGTCCACCCAAAATGGCGTGATTATTAATAAATAAAGTTGTTTTTGTTTGTTTTGCAGTGATGCGATGTATAGCATTACATCATATACATATACATTTTTTACCGAGCCCACTTGCGTATCAAATAAAAGGGCGGTACATCAGTATTTTTACATATATTTTTGAAATTCACACCGCGCATTTTTTGTATAATTTTGATTAATAGCAGTCCTTCCATGGTGTTGTTCGTTTTGTTCCGAACCTGATTGACTGAAAACCCGAGTTCGGAATGATAGAAAAATTAATAAGTTTACAATGAAAAATACAATGATGTCTCAAGTAAGAATTTATGAATTTGTAAATCTAACATTCATGACACAGTTTAGAGAAGTGTCATTTGAAAGAGCTTTTAATTTAAGTAACATCGCCATTTTTTGTATAATTTTCAGACAGATTTGTCGTATTTTTAAATAGCCGTCAATCTTATATACGTTTAAAAAGGTTTTTATCTATGGCTGACTATGGTGTTTTAAAATTTGGTATTTGTTGTGTTTAAAATGAAATAAACAATTAAAAACGCATGTCTTGATAATCGGCCGATTAATCGGACAAAAAAACCGATACCGATTAATCGGCAAAATGGCCGATATGGCCGATTATCTACCGATTAATCGGTGCAACCCTAGTTTTTAACCTCCTCATTTTCACCCCCTTAATAAATATAATTATGAGTATGTGACACTTTCCTATATTTTCCATAAAAAACTTACTAATTTTTCTATCTTTCCCATTAAATTTGAAGATTGTCGATCAGTTAGGTTCGGGGCTAATCGAGGTAAGAAAACGTCATTATTCAAAGTTATACAAAAAATGGTGAGGTGTAAAATTCCAAAATAAATTTTTAAGGAATACTGAAATGAAGCCCTTTCATATGATGAAATAATTTTTTCATATGTAAAATTAAATAAATTTTTTACAAAATAATTAAAATAAAATAAAAATGAAAGAAAATTTAAAACATATACTAACCTATTTTCAATATTATCATAGTCTTTCAGCCGAGAAGCGATAACTAAACTATATAGGTAAAACTTTTCCAACTTTATATTTCTAAACGGATAATACTCTAGTGAAATTTTAAAAAAATGACATGACAAATTCATGGCTGCAGTACTGGGCTACTGGTAACTGGCCCAATGACAATTGCCAAGTACTGTTTACCTTCCATGGGCCAATGCTTTGCCGTTCAAAGGTAACTATATACTGGCTCTTTTCTGTTAACCATAGAACGGCCGATGAATGGTTCTAGTACTGGCCCAATAACAATAGCCAAGTACTGTTAACCATTAATGTGCCAGTTCTTGGCCGTATTTCAAAGTCCGGCAAACCCTGCTTGTGTACCTACAATCTATTAGTTATATGTCGAAAGGTAATAACTAAATAAGAATATTCACAAAATTTGATTAAGACATTAATTAGTATCGGTAATTCAATTATAAAACAATTTCCAAACAAAACTATTCAATTCTATATATAGAAATATTTAAAAATATATTCATATTATTGTGTATATACATACTAAAATTAATTTAAATTAATGTAGCTACAATTTTATAACTTCAATAAAAAAAATTACTTAATTAAATCTTTTGATCTTGTTCTTTTCTTTTTAAAATGTGTATGTCTACTTTTGTTGTTGCGTTGTTTAATTTTCACATTACTACAATTATATCAATCGGCGAGTTTATGCTTTGTAACACATTTTTCAAAGGGAAAACATTTTTTTTTGTTTTAGAATTTCTAAATTTGAAATAATTATTAAAATTAAGATTGATATATGTATGTTTGTATGTATGTATGTATGTACATATCGTCGCTTTAATAATGAAATGACGTATACGCAAAAGTATAGTTTCGAGATATTTGAGTTTAAAGTTTGATATGCGCATGCATTTGCATGGACGTTAATTTACAATTTATTAATTCTTACCCCCAGTCATAAAATAATTCGAAAATGTAAAAACGCCAATTCAAAGATACCCTTATGGGAAATGCAGCGCACCTATTATATAAAAACAACGTATAAATAGCATACGTTGTTTCATTATTAAAGCGACGATATATGGCTAGTAATTTGTATAACATTTTGTGAGAATTTATTTTCTTTTCAGTTAACATATGTAAATATCTATAAATACCTAATACATATGACGTAAAGTACATAGTCGTAAACATCCAAGTTCATAATCTCGTAAACATTAATTCTATTCGAAATGATTAGGTTTATTTTTATCAGTCTTCAAGTGAATAATATATAATCTAAAGTAAACGTATACACATGCATATAGATAGGTTTGTTTTCTTAATTTGGGACTTAACTGGGAACATTTTTTTTTTGACAAAATAAATTTTTTTTTTAATTTCTGTTAAATGATTCATTTAAAAACGTTTGGAATATTAATTTAAGTTTTATAGTTTATGCGTGTGATATTTGAAAAACTTGTAATATATCATATCCGTTTATAATTTGTTTATTGTTTTTAATTTATGAATGTTAGGCAAATATAAGGGTTTTAAGAAAAATAATATTATTTGTAAGTTTTATATACATCCATTTCTTTATAGGTTGGATTAATCAATTTAAGGTCCCTTTGTTTTGCGTATGCTAGAAACGTTATCTCTAAGCTTCAAACAAAATTCATACAGCTTGATTTAAAATACTCGGATCGAAACAGATGAAAATAACGTGAGAATCCTTAATGAACTCAATATTCATCGAAGCTATATCGGGTGAAATGGCAGTTTAATGGGAAGTAATTATCTTTAATGGTTTCAGACTGATGAATAAGTGTTAAAACTTTCAAATTTTAATCCTTAAAGTTCAACAGACTTTTGTAAAGTAATCTGTAAAGTAATCAAACAAGGTGACAAACCTAAAGTTAAATTTGACTGAAGGACACCAAGTGGCTTGTAACCATACAACAAAAATTCGAAGTGTTACTCAAGCTGGATACGTTTTGATCTTCCCACCAAGCGACAAGGATCCCTGACTTTCATCTATCTGAGAGCTGTCACCTTATAAAAAGTGTATGCCCTGATATGCCAATCACTTCAATCTAAACCTTCATTTGTGCTTTTATTTGCTTCTTTCTTGTAGAACAGTTTGCATCTTGCAAGTGGTGTTTTTGAATCAGTCATTTTTGTTGAAATGCGGCAAGCGCAGTTCTTTTTAAAATTAGTTCAATACCTTTCATTTGAGTTCTTAATCTCGAAATGTTCTGAAAGATATGTCTATTGGACAATATAACTGTTGCAAGAATATCCACCCCAGATATTACATGATTGATACTTGAATTAGTTTAGTTTATTGTCTCTTTTGTAGAAAAAAAATCAACATAAAAGATAACGCAGTGGTCGGAATATAACATTTTTTTTTGCATTAAATTTTATAGGGTGCTGGGATATTATCAAGGGGCGTTTGGTTTTCTTTTTATATAAAACTTCATTAATTTAGTCCTACCATTTTATTTTAGATAGATGAAGAATAGATAAAATGGGGATAGACTGTTTGCACGAGGCGTAACGCTCCATAGCGTCCTAACATGGTCTCATATTCAACAAACTATTCAACAAACCATTCATTAAGATTAATGAAATTTAAATCCGACTGCATTGGGAACAGTTTCATTGTGGTGTGGTAGTTTCTACAAAACCCTAGCCTTGACACTAAAAAAGACCGGACAGGGCGTACACACAAAAATACTCAGATTTCTCTTCCTCTTCATGATCTGGAACCCACCGGAGTGTGATGTCGTTGAACTGCGCTATCCTACAAAGTTGTTGAAGTCATTGATAAGTTTGAAAGTATATCCTCGGGCTTACCAGTGCATTAAAGCTGTTTGGCTATTCAACGCAGATGAAAATCTTTCTCCTACAGACGCAAGTGAGAGATTTTATACGTGCTTTCATTAATAGCATAAACCTCTGCTTAATTGATGATACAGAATCGTTCAAAAGGAAATTTCTTGCCAATTATAACGTTATGCAATGCCAGATCATTCTTTTCCATTGCACATTGAGCCATCCGTATAGAATACATAGATCTCGTTGGGGAACCAGTACGACCAGGTTTCCTCACATTATTCTCCAAAAAAGATGTTAAGTTATACCAGTATGTATCTCTTTACTTATAATGTAGATTGTAGACCAACAAGTGATCTTTTGTTTTTGTTGTATCCATATACATGTTGAGATTAATCTTCATCTCTCCATGCTTGCAAATATGAATCCATAATGTTTCAATGCGGCCTATAATCATCATAACCTTTCAAAATTATATTATACATTTAAATGTTATGGATTTTCTTTACTTGAGTTTAGCCTTGTTTTATTCAAAATTTGAATTTATCCATTTTTTGCAAATTGAATCTCTGGTACGGGTTATAATGTTTTGATTATGTGGCTTAAAAAATCAAAGTTCAAGCGCATATTTCCAATAGTTTGATATACACTATGCAAAACTTGTTATTTACAACAGACGTGCCCAACGCGTCGATCGCGATTGAATGGTCGATCGCGAACAAATTTTATGGCGATCGCGAGAAGTTTCTTTTTCCATATAAATATTTTTGTTGAAATCTAGTATATATTTAGTTTTAGTTTAAGCCTGGATTTGCTAGGCTGTTTTCTGTTGACAGAATTGACGTGATCCAACAGAATTTTGATCAAAATTTCTGTCGGTTCATTTAAATCTGCGACAGAATTTTTCAAAGGTTTCATTCATTTAACGACAGAATTTCTGTTGATAGAATTCTGCCAACAGAAATTTTGAAGTTATTTTAATGTTGGAAAAATAGCCTACGTTGATTGGTTGTTTTTATTTATGCTATATTCGTATGAAAATAATATTCTTGTTGCAATATGAGTGTTTTAATTCGTTATTTTCCCATCAAGGGCCGGGTTTATGTTTATGTTTAAACTTAATTCAATGTAGAAACATCTTATTAAATAACTATTTATTTGTTCCTTATTTATTTGTTCCTTTATATACTTTATATTACGGATACAATTTTATCAATGGACATGGAGCGAAATTAGATTTTGACAAACACTATAGAACTCATTTTACAAAAAACGATGGAGTTTGTATGTTTATCAGCGGTAAATAAGAATTAAAGCTTAGGAGTTAATTATATGTTTCGGTAATAGGGAGAGGCAAAACGACGATGGGTTCGGGCACAGAACGTGGATCAAAAAATCTTTAAGTGCGCAAAAAAAAAATGTTGCATAATATTTAGCTTAAAAATGTATATTTTGAGTGATAATATGTTTTTTAATGTAGGATCATGTTAATGGTTGGCATCTATAAGTGAAACAAGGAGCTTGATCATTAAATTATAAGTGAAGTGTGTTAAAAAATATCTTCAATAAGTTAAAAGAATGATTTTCATAAATTTTGCTATCCAATTTTTTAAAAAACATATTATGGGAAACACTTTTGACTAGAAACATTTGACACATAAGTTTATTTACCCAAATAAACACGAAAAATAATTGAAGACCTTGCAGCAAAAGGGTGGCAAGTCCAAATTTTTAAACATGAAATGCTCCATGTATCAAACATAGAACTGATTATTAATGTTTTAGGTGGAAAAAAGAGCAACGTCTAAAATCTGGATCTGCCGTCTCTTCACTGCAAGGTCCTCAATTAAAGAGCATGTTTCTTTACCCAGATTCAGCTACTGCCAAATAATAGAATCAGTTGAAAAATATCAGGTTATTGCATGTTAGATATCGGTAATTATAGAAGTATTATGGATCAATAGGAATATTGTTAGGTTTTTTTTACCCTCTCTACCCCCATCCCCTAAACACACAGAAATATAATTATTTGAGACTTCGCTATAATTTTCATCAGTTTTTTAACAATAACTCAAAAACTGTGCACAGCAAAATTCTAAAAAATTGCAATGATTTCTAAATTTGACTCGCTTCAAAAAAGGTTTTTTTGCCCTCGTCCTCTAAACACACAGAAATATAATTATTTGAGACTTCGCTATAATTTTCATACAAAATTTACCGAATTTCCTAACTGTGAATTTTTACAAATTTTTCTGTTAAACAGTGTCGAAACGTTGAGGGGGGACGGTCTGAAAGTCGCACTTTTTTGACAATAACTCAAAACTGTACACCGCAAAATTCTTTAAAAAAATTACAATGTTTTCTAAATTAGGTGCTTTTTAAAATGACACCCCACTTGACCACGTTTTAAATAGTGTTTTTACCCCTTCTCGTTTCCACCCCCTTAATAAATATATTTATGAGTATATGACACTTTTTTATATTTTTTATTAAAAACTTACTAATTTTTCTATCATTCCAAATACATTTGAAAATTTTCGATCGGTTAGGTTCGGAGCTAATCGAGACAAGAAAACACGAAGAAAACGTCATTATTCAAAATTATACAAAAAAGGGAGTGGTGTAAAATTTCAAAATAAATTTTTAAGGAATACTGAAATGAAGGTCTTTCATATGATAACCTACTTGAATCTATAAAAAAATGTATTTTTTCAAAGGTCTCACATCGTAACCCTGTAAACCAAACGAAAACAACTTAGTTTTATTTGTATCTGTCATCTTATGTGGACAGGTTAGTTTTATACGCACCTAAAATTTCAGGTCCATAGCATTTATAGTTTACGAGATAATCGATATAATGTGAAAAACTCGTTTTACTCTCACCAATAGGGTTCAGTATAAAAAACGGAACCCTAAAAATAAAATATGCCATTTGTTTGATTGTTGGTCAGGTGTGCCGAATACCAAAAACAACCGCGTTGAGTTGCATTTTTTTAGCGTTCCGTACTGTTGAAAAGTAAAAACGGTACCCTATTCTGTTGGTGAGACTTCGGTGACCGTTCGATTTTCTACATAATCTCACAAACTATAAGTGCTATCAACTTTAAATTTTCTACATTTATAAAATGTATTTGTCCACGCCTACTGAAAACAAAAAAATTGCAAATACATATTTATTTTTATCTGGATTTATAAGAAGATAGTAAAATAAAAGTTTTTTTAAGGAATCGAGTTTGATTTAGAAAAATCGAAAAAGATTGACATATTTCAAAGAAAAAATTCAAAAAGTCATACGAAAGGTTATTTTTTTCTAGCTCAAAACATGTTGTTTGTTAATTTTCGAAAGCAATTTTTTCGACTTATTTTCAAAAATGTGAAAATTTTTCTTTTCCTTCCTTAACTTAGACATTACATTTATAATTGTTGATGAACTACTTAAAGTGTTAATCTAATGAAAATTTTGATTAAAAGACTTCTTATACACTTTAATAATATTTTATTTTTCTAAATATATTTTCTGTCTCTAAGAGATCTTCTTCAGAGAATGAATTATGATTTCTAGAAATCAGAATTCATTCTCTGAAGAAGGTCTCTTAGAGACAGAAAATATATGTAGAAAAATAAAATATTATATAAGTGTATAAGAAGCCTTTTAATGTCGTTTTGTACAAAAAGTGTAATTACTGAAAAAAAGCATTTGTTCTAATGGAAAGGTTTTCTGACAAATTTCTGGACTAATAAGAAAGATTGTAAAATTTCATTCAAAATTCAAATATTGTCTGCAATGCAACTAATTGAATGTTATTTTTTCACAAAAGTTGTAATTAGAAAAAAGAAATATTTACACTGTAAAATTTATAAATATAACAGGAATTTCGTAGTTAATTACTTCGGTCTGAAAGACCTAAGTATTACATTCATGAGCTCAAAGTGAAATTCTTACCCCCACTTTTTTTGACATTTCTCGACGTTTTAGGACCTACTGATTCTAAAAAAGCAAAAAAAAAAATGTATGTCTGTCTGCCGGCCGGCCGGTCGGCCGTCATTACCTACGCTGCAGGGAAAACCGCTGGAGGGATTTCAAAATTTTTTTTTTCTAAAAATAGGTATTCACAAGAGACAGGTCCGAAAGGACGCTGTGTTCGATAACTGTACCGGAAGTGTGTCAAAAAAATCATTATGTGTGTCAAAAATAGCAAATTTTCATATTTTTGGCTTAAAAAACGTTCATTTTAAGTGATTACGAGTAGGAACTTTAAATTTGGAGAAATCTTGATGGTCGGGATTGGTATGTAAGATCAAAAACTAGATTATTGCATTATATGTTTGTCAAAAAAATGTTGTCAAGTGTGTCAAAAGAAAGATTTTTATTTATTTGTTTACCTAATTTTTTGGAAAAAAAAAAATAAAATTAATTGTTTGTTTGAAATGAAGTTTTATTATTATTATTGAGAATTATGGCATTATGAGGTTGTCAAAAAAATGTTGTCAAGTGTGTCAAAAGATTTTTATTTAGTTTTTTTGGAAAAAAATAAAATTGTTTCTTTGAAATGAAATTTTATTATTATTATTGAGAATTATGGATTATAAGTTTGTCAAAAAAATGTTGTCAAGTGTGTCAAAAGAAAGATTTTTAGTTATTTTTTTACCTAATTTTTTGGAAAAAAAAAATAAAATTAATTGTTTGTTTGAAATGAAGTTTTATTATTATAATTGAGAATTATGGCATTATGAGGTTGTCAAAAAAATGTTGTCAAGTGTGTCAAAAGATTTTTATTTAGTTTTTTTGGAAAAAAATAAAATTGTTTCTTTGAAATGAAATTTTATTATTATTATTGAGAATTATGGATTGTAAGTTTGTCAAAAAATGTTGTCAAGTGTGTCAAAAGAAAGGTTTTTATTTATTTTTTACCCATTTTTTTTAGAAAACAATAAAATTAATAGTTTGTATGACATGATATTTTATTATTATTATAGAGAATTATTGTATTATATGTTTGTCAAAAAATAATGTCAAGTGTGTCAAAAAATGATTTCATTTATTTTCTAGCCAATTTTTTGGAAAAAATGTAGCTGTTTTTATGACGTAAATGTAATTGAAAATGAAATTAGACATGGAAGTTTTTGAATTTGTTATAGTTTTTGAAATATTTTTGGAATTTTGAAAAAGTTTGTATTTTTGATTTTGTAATAATTTTTGCAATATTTTTAGAATATCGGCAAAAGTTTTAATTTTTGATTTTGTAAGAATTTTTGAAATATTTTTAGAATTTTGAAAAATTTTAAATTTTTGATATTATTATAATTTTTGGAATTTTGAAAAAATTTTCAATTTTTGATTTTGTAATAATTTTTGCAATATTTTTAGAATTTTGGAAAAAGTTTGAATTTTTAAGAATTTTTGAAATGTTGGAATTTAGAAAAAGTTAAAATATTTGATTTTATTCTAATTTTTGGAATATTTTTGGAATTTTGAAAAAGTTTGACTTTATTTAATTTTTACAATATTTTTGGAATTTTGATTATAATTTTCTGGCAACGTATTGATGTTTCGTGTTAGTTGTGTAGTAAATTTCTAAACAGAAATAAAAAATACTTGTACTTTAACAAAGAGTTATGTTTGATATACATCGCTGCCCAAAACTAAAAACCATGTCCTCAAAAGTTTTTTGCCGAAAACTATATCAAAATCCTTAACCAGACCGAAGTCTTGATATCTCAGAGCTGTGAGATTTTAGCCCCTCCATATTTTTATATTTGAAAATGTTGCAAAATACAAACTATATGAATAACCCAAAAAACCTCAGCAGCTACGTGAACCCAATTTTAAACTAACTATCAAACCTGTTCTGATAAAATTGGCTTCCACGTTAATTCAGTGTTGTGCAATGATTCTAATTTTCCAGAAAGTTTTTTTCAAGTAATGCAAGTTTTTCAAACGTTTAATCTCCAATATTATTTTTATTATGGAAGGAGTATCAGTATGACTTTAATTTTTTTAGTTCTTTAATGAATAATTCTTTGTTGATTTGCTTAAATTCGCCATTGAGTTAATCGATGATTCTGACGTATTTTATTTATGCTTTACATGAAAAGAACTTCAACACTTTTTAAATGGCCTTAAGTCATTATCATGGTTAATTTTATTAGCACATATTTTACAAAAAACGTAGTTTATTACATTAAATTTTTCTTTTACATTTCGTTATTCAATTTTTTTTAATTGTTGCTTGCAAAACACAGGTAAAACGTGATTTAATTTTAAAATGTGATTGAAAGGGTGTTGGTCGTAAATTACTTTCAAACAGTCAATTTCTTTAATCTAAAAATTGTCTAGTTAAAATCTCTTCATTTCTTATAATAAAAAGAATTTATCGCAAAAATTATCGCCAAAATAATAGTACCCAAAACTTTAAACGTGTTTTTCTCAAACTGTTTTTTTTTTACTATTTTTTGCCATTGCTAACAAAAATATATGCGTCTGATCGGAGTATTTTATTCCTAAACGGACGGTTGGACCATGGACGGCATGACCATATTCTCTAAAGAGAGAGCTTTCAATGGCTTCGTTTTCCCCCGTTTTTATAAAACGCGTTATTTTTGCTACAATTTGCCGGGTAATTGGTTAAAAGGTGGTTTACTTGGCAAGTTCATGTATCATTAATTTACTTTAATTTAAACTTTTTGTTGATATCGTCCGTCATCCAGAGCAGAGCTACAGTCAGTGGCGTACGCAAGGGGGTGTGGGGGGGGGGGGTGGGGGGGGGGGGGGGGGGGGGGGGTGGGGGGGGGGGGGGTGTTGCTGGGTGTTCGAAACCCCCACCCCCCATGTTGCATGAAATCGATTAAAAAATTACATGGAATTAACATTTAAATTTACCATAGTATAAACCTAATTGTCTCTATCAGATCCCTTATTTCATAATAACAGTAGTTATTTTGTGTATGTACATATTATTTAACTTGAATTCAATTTGAATTATAATCATAACCAAACCATATATTTTTATTATATTTAAATAACGATTGTGTTAAATGTTAAATACCGATTTTTGATTTATTTTTTAACTTTTAAATATAAAAAAAGTCGGTCAAGTGCGAATAAAATTCGCTCGCCTAGGGTTCCGTGAATCCTAGAAAAACAACCTGACAAAAATAATTTAAATAAAGTTGTGTTGTAGACTTTTTATATCGCCATACCACAGGCGCATAAAAATGATTTTTTCCTCGTAAAAGTCAATAGCAATGTCATTGAAAATTGATCCAAATTATACACAAAATGTATCTCGTTAAATATTAGCAAAAGCAGTTTAGGGTAACTAAGGAGAGATGCAATTACACTAACTTGTAAATGGTTTAAATTGGAAAATATACATCATTAATTCAAATAACAATTCAATAATAATTGACGATATTTCACCGATAATGCACCGCAAAATTCTAAAAAAAACTTACAATTTTTCTTAAATTAAGTGCTCTTTCCTATGACACCCCACACTTGCTAGGATCAAAAACGATTTTTTTCACTCTTCCTCAATCTCACCCCTCAAAATACAGAAAAATAAATATGTGACACTTCGCTATAGTTTTAGTTCAGGGTTTATCAAATTTCCTATCTCTGTCTGTTTTTTGAAATTTATCTGTCAATCAACGTCGAAACGGAGGGAAGGGGCACCAACTTTCAGTTGCACTTATTTGACAATGATTCAAAACCTGTGCACCGTGAAATCCTAAAAAAAATTACAATGTTTTTTAAATTAAGTACTCTTTTATATGACACTCTACTTGTTAGGATCAAAAAAGATTTTTTTACCCTTTTCCAATCTCACCACCTCA
This sequence comes from Diogma glabrata, assembly GCA_963693315.1. Taxonomy (NCBI): domain Eukaryota; kingdom Metazoa; phylum Arthropoda; class Insecta; order Diptera; family Cylindrotomidae; genus Diogma; species Diogma glabrata. Next base: position 186,846,445 of record OY856187.1, read on the forward strand.
AAATACAATAATTATGTGACACTTCGCTATAGTTTTCCTTCAGAATTTATCAAACTTCCTTTCTCTGTGAATTTTTTCAAATTTTTCTGTCAATCAAGCTCGAAACCCAAGGGGTTGGACCAACTTTCAATTGCACTTGTTTGACAATAATTCAAAAACTGTGCAAAATTTTAAAAATAATTACAATGTTTCTTGAATTAAGTGCTCGTTCATATGATATCTCACACGGCTGGGCTTTAAATGGTGTTTCCCCCCTTCTCATTCCCATCCCCTTAATAAATACGATTATGAGAATTTTGCACTTTGCTATATTTTTCGTTCAAAAGTTACCACTTTTTCTATATGTCCTAAGACTTTTGAAGTTTTTTTTATTAAATAGGTTGGGAACTAAGTGGGGTAAGAAAACATTAAAAAACGCTATTATTCAATTTTATTCAAAAAACTGTGTAGTAAAAAATTCTAAAATACATTTTAAGGGATACTGAATCCAAGCCCTTTCATATAATACCCTTCTTGACTCGGTAAAAAAAGTACTTCCTTCGCAGCCCTGTAAAACAAACGGAAACAACTTTACTTTTGTTTGTATCCGTCATCTTCAGGAGACAGGTTAGAGTTATACGCATCTTAAATTTCAGGTCTATAGGATTCATAGCTTATGAGATCACCGATTTTAACACAAAAACACATCGTAATCCCACCAGTAGTGTTCCGTATAAAAACGGAACCCTAAAAACAAAAATCAAACTAGTAGGGTAGGGTGTGACCATAGCGGCCACGCCAAGAACTTCGCGTTAAGTTAAATAGGCAACATAAAGATATTTTCTTAAAACTTTATTAAATTGAAATTCTCTTTCCAAGATTTGAATCAATCGTCATTTCATCTTATGGTTACACTGGAAAGAAGATTTTCATTGCACCATATATTTAAAACTAGCAGTGAAGTCTACGTAAAGTCTACTTTGTCAACGTTGCTAAAATTTTTTCGATTTTTCTCAAACAATATCACCATTTTTTATACATAATTTAAATAAAAATTATAAAATTACGCTAAGAAATACAGAAATATGATTGTTGTTTAAGGATGAAAAATGTTTATCATTTATTTAATAAATGTTTTTAATTTTCGATTGGTTCAACAGTTATCGAAATTTGTTTATTTACAAAATCCAATTGAAAACCAATCGTTCACCATATATCAACCATCGATGAATGCCTTTGGAGATTTTAGATTATTACTTCTAAAAAGCTTTCTTCATTTGCTTATATGAATACACTAAAAATAAAAATGAAATATGGATTAGTTAAAAAAAATAACCAGTTTCCAAAACTGCTGGATAATGTAAACTGAGATACCAAACCTATTTTATGATATATTTTGTTGCTGTAAACTTAAACAATGTTCTATGTTTTAAAGAGCATAAACCAAAAAAAAAAATAAAGCATCGGGCAGCTAAAAAAATATTAAAACAAACGAAATGTCAACCTATTGGTCAGTTAAAAAATCAGCATTTGTTTGATAGATACAGACCACTTTGTACAAGATACCTGACTTGCTAATTAATTTTTCTCATGTTAATTGAAACGTTTTATCAAAGATTAGTAAAAAAACACTTCACAACTGTAGGCTGTTGTTGTGATATCATTAAAAGAAAGATCAAAAATAAAATACTCCACCGAAAGTGATAAACCGGAAGTGATTTTATAAACATTACAAAAACTTTATGCACTATGTTTCAACCAAATTAAATCTTAGAAATGAGTGTTATTGAAGTTTCAAATGAACAGTTGACCAAGTGATCCACTCACTAACCTCTGAACTTTTTGTCAAATTTTGAAAATAACTCAGATCTTCAATATTCAAGTAAGTCCGTATGCGTCTGCAGCTCATTTACATACCAAAGTTTCATTTAGATATCATGCGTTTGCGTAACGAAAACAACACGTAGTTTTTTTCACATTTTCTTAAAAAACTCAAAAAGTAAAATAGCAATTGTTTATTCAAATGTCATTATAAATGGCTGACATGATGACAAACAATATGGAAGTTTCATGATCTTGATAGCAATATTTAATCTTATGATATTTGCAAGAGATGATTTTCAGTTTTTTGGAAACCACTAAAAAACAAATGATTTATTTTCGCTAGAAAAGGATTGGGCTCTAAGTTACGCTGAGGTACATCGATTGCGACCATTTTTGTTAAAATCGACCGATCCGTTGTTGAGAAAGCGTTGGGCAAAAATTTGTCTACATACAGCGATACACACACACATACAGACTGCCTATCCAAACCGGATCAGGCAGCTCTAGTACAATCGAACCAGGACCGGATCAGTTTAAATAATGCATTCACTATACTAAATTTTCGCACAATTATTGTAAATACATCATTTTCCTAATGTCCAAAAAATTCGTTTGAAAAATATTCTATCTTTATTCTTACCTATACGCAGTCATAACGCAGAAAAGCGATAAATAAAGTATGTATATATTAAATTTCGTTGACAATGTATATCTAAAATGGATAATACTCTAGTGAATTTTAAACAAATGAAATTTATTAAAATAAAATAGGGCTCAGATCAGGATAAATAGAGCATACCTTAATTGGAAAATATATATGATTCTTATCGGTATCGGGCCTCGTTACGGCATTTACTACTAGGGATGAGATAGGTCGTTGTAAATGCTAGTCGAGTTCTAACTGTCTTTAAGTTTTTCACTACTATATCAATATAATTTGTTAAAATTTTTGAAAGAATGAAACCGTCATTACAATCCCGACTAGTATTGTGTTAAGGTTCAGCTTCGGCTTTCCCCATCACTGGTAGGGGCCGTATAAAATGCGATAAATAAACTAAACGTAATCTATATAACTAAAATGGATATAAGTAACTTCAGAGAACTTCAAACGAATAAAATTTAAATCAAATGAACCAGGGCTTCAAATCATATATAATTTCTGGAGGCAAATGTGAATACCATATTTGGGCTTGCATGTAAAACACGCTGGTAAGACTTGTTTTATTACACTCTAATCGGATCATAATAATGCGCTGCCGCAAAATGTTTGAATCGTCGATATTTTCGATCTTCGATGATTTATCATAAAAATCGATGATTTCGGAATGTTGGACAAAAATTTATAATTATGTGATAATTTTTCGATTCGATAGGTGAAGGTGATGTGATGATTTGGAGATACCCAACATTTTGCTGCAGAATTAAATACGTCTCGGAGTGGTTTGTTTCTATTCTTTTGTTAAGACCTTGTCTAACCACTGGTTGCTCTGACGCAAAAAGAAATTTAAACCGAACCATTTTTGATCGACTTCAAACTTGGCAAACAAGTAAAATGGTGAAATGAAAAATGTTTGTTTTTTTAAAAAAATTTGAAGTATTTAGTTTGGGAACAGGGTAGTCTGAAAGATTTCTGGAATCTCAAATTCAGTGTATTTTTTAAATCAAATTGCAAGAGAACGGCTTCCGATATCAACAGTTTTATGTGTGTTTAAACGCTAAGTATGAAGTCGATAAAATCGGTCGAATTCAGCGTTGCCATCTATAAGATCACGAATTTTATCCATATGGGTTATGAGAGTTTTAAGGCCGTTTTACTCCTTATATATTCGGACTGATTAGTGCATGGAAGTGGTTAGAAATGGTTAACACACAAAATTTGAACTATTTTGAGGTTTTAAAAATAGTATATGACATCATATATTTATGCTTTGATTTTTATATAATTCACATCAGAGTGGCGTCAGTTGTAAATCCAAACTGACGGATAATATAATACAAATTCAAAATTGTTGACTCTTGACCTTTTCTGGAATTTAGGGTTATAGAGTTAACACATATTAAGTATACTTTAATAGTATATGTACTACCAAATAAAATTGTTTATTCTAAAATCTAAACCATACCATAGCAAAAAAAAATTATTCTTGCAATAGTTAAATTGTAAATTGAAACAATTTAAATTAAAAAAATTTCTATCTTTCTACGTTAATCAATAAAAAGAAAATTTAAAAATTACAGTTTTTCGCTATGTTATTAAAATTTTAGCGTTTTTCACCTTTTTTGTTTCAATTTTTTATACCTTTTACAATTTTATCGATTGATTTATTCGTGCGAAAAAATTTTCATGGTTTTTTTTTATAAATAATTTTATTCAACAAAGAAATCATTTCGATCTATTAATTTTCGCTCAATTGAAACAATTGAATTGAATAAATTGATATCGATAACAAAAAAAAAACTGATTCAAAAATATTTTACTTTCTATTATTTTCTCTGAAAAAAAAAATAAATAATTTCAGTTGGACACGAATAAATTTATGTTTTTTAAGAAATAGGATAAGAATAGTTGTTAAGAATTTGGAATTATGTTTTAAATGTTTTTCAACAAACGATTTCTAACCGTCCTTCTAGTGTTACAATTTACAAAAGATTCGATACAAGCCAGAGATAACATTTACATACGAATATATATGCAACGGTAGCACAGATTTTAAAATTCAACAATTAAAATTAATTTGCATAAAAACATTAAATTTAGTTATACCAAAACACAACACAAAAAAAAATTGTTTTGCTGGTCTGAATTTGTTTTGATTGATATTCTTGTCATATTTCTCCCCTATACATGTATCCATCATAAAATATGATCATTTGAGTATATAGTTATATTTAGTAATTTGATAATGTCAACTCACTTTAGATTGTATCGTAACATAGACTTTTCTGTTTTTTTTTTCAACATTAAAATATCACTATGTACTTCATTTGTTGATGGGATGATATCAAGAATACTGACTCAACATCAGTTTTATAGAGCCAAAAAAAGTTTAATCTACATAACCGTTGAATAATGAAATGTAATCAACTGATAGTTTTTTTTTAGATAATCAATATTTAGTTAAATAAATGACAATAACAAACTAACACAATTTTTTTTGAGTGACATTGAAAAAAAAACGTTTGTAAAAGTTAAATAGTAGAACAACAAAAACTTTAATTAAAATGAATAATGAATGCAACAGTTGGTGATGTTTTTATATGTGACTTGTAAATGAATCGTTGAAACGATTTTTTTAATAAAAAAAAGTATGTTAAAGAAAAGATTTGGTATTAGTTGTAACAGGTACAAGTCAATTAAAAACTATGTTGAAAATTGCCAGTAATTAAATAGATAATTTTGCATATGATTAAAGGGTGAAATGGTTAAACGAATAAATCCTGTTCTGAGAGACGCTGCTGTAGAATTGACCGAACCAAGTGGGGTCATACTTCGTTCAATTTTAATGCCACCAGAACACAGCAATCGATCGTCTCCAGTCTGAGATCCCCGATGATTAGTTTATGTGAAAATCAAATGAAAGTGAAATCGTCCGTTTATGAAGCGTTAAATTTTGCAATAACTTACTCTGGAACGATCACATATAATAATTAATAACAATAGCAAAGAACATGTCAAAAAAACTCGTTCTACTCAAAGTTGCACAAAGTACTTCCACAGTTATAACTTTTATATTCGGTCCTGTATGGAGTATTGCTGTCAAGTTTGCGCTTTGAATCCGTTTCTATCTTAGTTCTCTTGGTCTCTGTGTAAAAGTGGGTTATAATTAACCTAAAATATCATGGCTCAAACATATAGTCTAACTAGTGCAAACAAAGACACTGTCACGCATTGGACGTTGGCATACTAACAGAATGATTATTGTTAGTAAGCAATCGAAAACCCATTCAGCTTTGTGAGCAACTAAGCAGTATCGAATTTTGGCTTTCCCTGAGGTTCGCTAATTTTTTTTTAGATGGACGAGATTCGCTTTAGTTGATTTAGACTGCGGTTGTCAGAACTTTTCATTTATCACCAGACTGTTTGGGAACAATATATCTAGTAAAGTTTAGTTACATATCATTGAAATATTCAAGAACAACACTTACGGTTTTTGTCTTTTTTTCACTCACTGCCGCAAACAACAATTATTGGTAAAAAAATGTTATCATCAGTTTGTGATTCACATATAGTTATGGAAATTTTGGTGAGTACAGTCTTGCCCACCGAAATTTTGATGAACAATTTGTTGATCTACAAGAAGTCTCTGAATCTCACGAAATCTCATGAAATGCTTTACTGTTTGTTGTCTTAGTGAGCTTATGTATTCATGTATCTTGTTGTTCTCATTAAAATTTTCTAAAGTGAAATCAACACTCACTTAGTCATTGAGATTGGACGTAACGCAAATTGATTAACATTTTTTTATGAAGCGGGGGTTATTGAAGGATGCTAGAGTCTTGATTTTGTGTACAATATTTCAAATCAATAGAATGAAATTTTTATAAATTTAATATAAGTGTTATAATCGGTAATAATCGATAATATCGGCATATAGGTGTCATAATCACGCAACGAATGGTTTGATGACAAGTGCCGTGAAAGCGTTGAGCACAAACAAAAACTGCGAGAAAAATGGTTAACAAGAAACACCCAAAGCTCCCAAACTGATTATCTATGCGTCAAAAAAGCCTCAGCAAAACTCCTACGGAAAAAGAAACGCGAACACCATAGCATCAACCAGCTAATGGAAATTCGAAAGAATGCTTTGCCATTGCGCGGAATCTGACAAAATATTTCCACTCATAGATCCACAGCCATCAAAAATGGAAACAACGAGCTTACAACAAATAAACGTGATTTGCTGGCAGTATTGCGATCCCACTTTCAAAACCTACTGAATAGGACGAATAAAATTCATCCTATTCGAGCAATTGCTGAAACTAAAGTTTAAATTTGGAAAACATTTACTAAGTTGTGTAATATGTTCTCCATATTAGAAATTCAAAGCGCGAATGCTTTTTGTTAATTGTTTTGTTTTTTGAGAGAAAAATAAATATTTATCATGGGGTGGTGCTCAAAAACAAGTTGCCAATACAAGCGGTCAAAACAGGATTAATTCACGTTGTCTTTTCAAGTCCTCCGTAGAACAATTAATTTAAATTTCATCTCAATACTTTGATTTTTTGGTTACTGTTAGTTTTTTTAAAATCGTACTATACAAAATTGACCGTCTTTTGTCGTTTCCTTATATTTGTAATCACATATGTGGCATCTATTATATGACCCATCTGGGAAAGAAAAACTTCTTATTTAAACCTTGAAGCTAAATTAATTAAATCATCGTGTATTTTATTAATGGTAAGATTTAGTGGAAGATCAAATCCATATATACTTTAGTTTTGGTTAAAAATTGTTTTTGGTCTATATAATATTTTTATTTTGGTCGGAGTTCGGGCCCATTTAAAAAGCCGGGCCCGAAATGAAACCCCCCTCCCCTTTTTTTTTAATAAAATGTGTTGTGTAGTAGGAATTACAATATGTGTCACAATAACACATAAAAACCTTTTAAGACCAAGGTCCCACAACAACATACGTTCAAAGGTGTTGATGGACGTAAATCTTTCTTTTTTTGTTTTTTTATATTTTTTGTTAAAGAATGGATAACCAAACAAAAAATCCTATCACTGACAAAATATGACATAGGCTTTTCTCTTTCCCGCTAGGCGGCGCGTAAAACCTTGGTTTACTTCAAAGCTCATATCTCAAAAAGTAGCTTTTTTTTTTGTTTTTCACAAATTTTAAAGTAAACATATGCAGCTATGAAATTGAGAAATAAAAAGTAAGCAATTCAATATGGATTTTTTCTTACGATTTTTTAAAGTTTGTTATATGAAAAATTCACTTGTGTTTTTTTATTAAGTTAATAATCCTGTACTAAATGTGGATCTAATAAATTAAACATTTCATATTTTAACACCTGCAATAAATTTGAACCATTTTCTGTGTATTTCTGATTGAAAAACAGGTTTTTATTCAGAATAAGAATAGGAGATCCCAATGATCGAAGATTTTGTTATAATTTCAACATCACCAACACTATCATTAGAAAAAAAATTAAAAAAATATTTTTTCTATAAACATTATAATTTAATCAATATTATATAAATTAATACATTAAAAAATTAATTTATATAATTGTTTTTGCCTTTAAATTGAAATATTTATGATTACTAATAGGGCCCGGCGTGCTTCGCTACGCTTATAAATAAAGTTTTTGCGTAGACATTTTGTTGACGTAGAAGCAATGATTTCAAAAAGTGGTAATGAGAAATGCTAGCATATAATTTTTAATTTTTCTTTTTAAATATATGAATGAAAAATAATCAAAACTCTAGCTGATCAGTTCGGATATATGAAAAATTAGCGATCAAATAAGTTAGTGATCAAATAAGCTTACTTGAAAACTTATTTGATCGCTAATTTTTCATATATCCGAACTGATCAGCTAGAGTTTTGATTATTTTTCATTCATATATTTAAAAAGAAAAATTAAAAATTATATGCTAGCATTTCTCATTACCACTTTTTGAAATCATTGCTTCTACGTCAACAAAATGTCTACGCAAAAACTTTATTTATAAGCGTAGCGAAGCACGCCGGGCCCTCCTAGTTTCAATTATTCAGTTATTTTTCTTTTTACTTGCAAAAATATACTTAAGTCGGATGAAATTTGTGGCACCTATTCACAAAACATTGACACCAACACCAAAACTACGTGAAAAAGTCTCAAAAATTCAACCGCGCATAACTCCGATTCAGAGTACACAAAAAATAAAAGCAGAAATCGCTTTTTTCCTTTCGTCAATACCAACAAAATATCAAAATTTCAGATTTTTTAAAAATCAACACAAAAATGTACGTTTTCAAAATAATAGCCCTCCTATAATAAAAAAACAAAGAAAAATATTACGTCTATCAACCCCTAAATCAATTCATAAACTAAATTCTCTAAACTTCAAAGGAAATGTATAAACTAACTAAGAGAAAATAAATATAAAAAAAGAAAAAAAAGTTTTAAGTTTTAAACCATTACCAAAACTACGTGAAAATGCCTCAAAAATTCAACCGCGCATAACGCCGATTGAGAGTACACAAAAAATAAAAGCAGAAACAACTTTTTTCCTTTCGTCAATACCAACAAAATATCAAAATTTCAGATTTTTTGAAAATCAAAAATTTAAAAATCAACAAAAAAATGTACGTTTTCAAAATAATAGCCCTCCTGTAATAAAAAAACAAAGAAAAATATTACGTCTATCGACCCCTAAATCAATTCATAAACTAAATTTTCTAAACTTCAGAGGAAATGTATAAACTAACTAAGAGAAAATAAATATAAAAAAAGAAAAAAAAGTTTTAAGTTTTAAACCATTACCAAAACTCCGTGAAAATGCCTCAAAAATTCAACCGCGCATAACGCCGATTGAGAGTACACAAAAAATAAAAGCAGAAACAACTTTTTTCCTTTCGTCAATACCAACAAAATATCAAAATTTCAGATTTTTTAAAAATCAAAAATTTAAAAATCAACAAAAAAATGTACGTTTTCAAAATAATAGCCCTCCTATAATAAGAAAACAAAGAAAAATATTACGCAAATATCTTTATATCAATAAACAAAATAATCGAAATAATATCGAAAACCGTCCTTGTTCAAAGACAAAAGACGACTGAAATGAATGATTTAAAAAAGAAAATAAATTTTTAAGTTTCGTTTTTGTTGTTCGTTGTTCGATAGCTAATATATAAAAAAGAAAATATCATTCATAAAATATCATCATAAATATCATTCTAAAATCAACATTATTACGCATATTACGCATATAATCTCTTTTATTCCGACGACTCGAAAACCGTCCTTTGTTCAAAGACAAAAGACGACTGAAATGAATGAGAAAAAAAAGTTTCGTTTTTGTTGTTGGTTGTTCGCTAATATATAAAAAAGAAAATATAAAAAAATAAAATAAATTTTTAATTTCGTTTTTACATGTATGTAAACTTATAATGCATATGTATATAAAAAGTTTTCCGTATATAATAACTTTTTTATTTATGATCCGATTTGTGTGAATCCGAATCCGAATATAGGTTACACTAATATCAGTTAGCTGTGAAAATTTGAAATGAATCCATCTGCGAATAAAAAAGCCTTAGGCTCCACAAAGTTTTGATCTAGCGTATTAATATATAAAAGATCAGAAAAAGAAAACATTTTGGCAATTATTTTATCGGGTGTAGTGTTATCCGGTTAAAAACAGTGGAATCCTTGAGTTCCTCTTATGGTTTTAATGTCCGAAAACTGCATCGAAAGAAATTGCTCCTGTAATTCGATGTCTCCTGAAGACACATATGAAAACTTCATAACGTGGTTGGTTTTTTTCGACCGAATTTCCGCCCATTCAAATAATTCCCTTGCTGTTGATATTTTGCTTACTTTGCTTGCTTTAAGCGAAGCTCTCCGGGCTTCTCTTTTAAGTGTTCCTCCAATCCCATCGGATGGACCCTTTCCGTGCGCAGTTGCAAAGAAATGCCATTCTGCAGGTATTTTAAAATCATCAATATGTTTGCAGAGATTTATGAAATTCTTCTTATTTTTATATTGAGCTGCTGAACCATCAGTAAAATATAAAATTTTTTTGATACTTGGATATATTTCTTGCTGTTTTTCAATGAATTCAATACACCTTTCCTGGTATTTATGAACTGCAACTGTGTTATGCATTAAATGATCAGATATAATGACAAAAGATAAGACCTCTAGTTTATCATTACATGATTTGTAGTAAATTACGATTGGGTGGATTGTGGCTTGAACTTTATTGTGCAGCTTCTATCTCATTCTGCGTTATCATTGAGTATCCTGGATACGTTGATTTGACCAAAATTTACGTAGTAGAATTGTCAACAAAAACACTTGTTTTGATTTAGAGCTGGCATCTTTAAATTTCTTTTTAAGGTTCATAAGCCATGATGTATATTCACATTCCTCGTTTGGTGATAACACTTTAACTGAATCTACTTGAAATATTCTTTGACTTATTGCCGATGTGACACTTGCAATTTTTTTATAACTTCCTGTTGTAATATGTTTTTGTTTGATAGGAGATTCGGCTAACCTTCCAAAAACATTGTTAATATCTTCTAAAGTGTCATTAAGTAGTTCAAGAACTGGTGGAGATATAGTATCAACCGAAACTGGTGATGGATCTAAAGATGCTGGAGGTATTTGAATATTTTCGTTCGTTGGAACATTTTCAACATCCTGATTTATAGAAATAACTTCACTATCGATAGTTTCCGAACATGAAAGCTGCTGTAGAAAATTTTAGTTGCATATGAATTTTTATTCATTTTAATAAAAAAATTAAATTTACCTTGTTTTTATAGATATAAGTGCCACATGTTTCACATATAAACTGGTCATCACGCAAAGTGAAATATAGGGTCGCAGCTTTTTGAATAACAGCTGGTGTGACCAGTTTCACATTTTTTGATGTCCGCTTATGATTTTTGAGACCGTACAAGTTACAGCACAATTTGAAAGGCATTTCTATTATGTATTATCTTTTCTAAAGGTTATGTCTTCTAAATATTTTTGAATATACTTGCTATAAGGCAATCACATCATATACCCTTTAAATAGTTTTGACATAGGTAGAATCAGGTAAAATTAGGTAGGTACAATTTAATATATTTTGATTGGATGCAAGCATAATTTGTTCCAAAAACCGTTTGTGGGCGTCATTAGAAATTTTAAATGTTAAAATTATGAGTCTCTAATGAGATTTTAATTAGTAAAAAGGGGCTGACATTTTTTAAAATGAATAAACATTTTACAGACCCTTTTAATAATTTAAATTCCTTTATTTTACCACTTAACTTAAATTAATTTTTAATAAGTTTTTAACCATTTACCCGCACAGAAAATGGTTCAAATTTATTGCAGGTATTAAAATATGAAATGTTTAATTTATTAGATCCACATTTAGTACAGGATTATTAACTTAATAAAAAAACACATGTGAATTTTTCATATACCAAACTTTAAAAAATCGTAAGAAAAAATCCATATTGAATTGCTGACTTTTTATTTCTTAATTTCATAGCTGCATATGTTTACTTTAATATTTGTGAAAAACAAAAAAAAAAAAAGCTACTTTTTGAGATATAAGCTTTGAAGTAAACTAAGGTTTTACGCGCCGCCTAGCGGAAAAGAGAAAAGTTATTAATTTTAAACTTACTTATTTCAATTATTCAATTATTTTCCTTTTTACTTGCAAAAATATACGTAAGTCGGATGAAATTTGTGGCACCTATTCACAAAACATTGCCACCATTACCAAAACTATGTGAAAAAGCCTCAAAATTCAACCGCGCATAACTCCGATTCAGAGTACTCAAAAAATAAAAGCAGAAATTGCTTTTTTCCTTTCGTCAATGCCAACAATATATCAAAATTTCAGATTTTTAAAAAATAGTTGTTTTTTTTTTTCGATGTACGTTTTCAAAATAATAGCCCAAATAGCAAATTTTTACAAAAATTTGCTGAAACAAAACAAAAATGTAGTTGCCAATAATCCAGCCGGTTGCATATTCCTTGATCCTGTGACGCACCGTCTTCCTTAAAGATCAAAGCCCACACATAGCTATATGAAGGCTCGAGTTTCTTCAACGAAGCAATAGCGTCTCATCATCAAGGATTACTTTATAGCTAAGATTGAGGGTGCTGCCGTTGACTGAATACAGTTCATCCGCCACCACCCCTAAGATGTCACCTTGGCTATGATATCTCACTGCTATTGCCAGTGGTATATGATATCTCACGTTAGCTCGTATGTCAATAGCAGGGACTGGAGTACGCGGGATTGTCACACCCGTAGTTCAAAAATAAAAAAAAATTTAAATTTAAAAACTTAAAAAAATTGATCGAAGATACTGACTCTCCCTAGCCGAATGACTCACTTGAAATAGGTTTCAACTAGGGTTGTACCGATTAATCGGTAGGTAATCGGCCATTTTGCCGATTAATCGGTATCGGTTTTTTTGTCCGACCGATTATCAAGACATGCATTTTTAATTGTTTATTCCATTTTAAACACATTAAATTCCAAATTCTAAAACAGTAAACCAGAGTCAGCCATAATTAAAACCGTTTTTAAAAATGTATAAGATTGAGGGCTGTTTAAAAATATGACAAATCTGTCTGAAAATTATACAAAAAATTGCGATGTTCCTTAAATTAAAAACTCTTTCAAATGACACTTCTCTAAACTGTTATGAATGTTGGTTTTATCCATTCATAAATTCTTACATGAGACATCATTGTGTTTTTCATTGTAAACTTAATTAATTTTTCTATCAGTCCTAACTCTAAGTTTTTCAGTCAATCAGATTCGGAACAAGACAAAAAACACCATGGTAAGACTGCTATTAATCAAAATTATACAAAAACTGCGCGGTGTAAATATCGAAAATAAATGTAAAAATACTAATGTACCACCCTTTTATTTGATACGCCAGATGGCTCGGTAAAAATGTATATTTTTATAGCCTTACATCGCATCCCCGCAAAACAAACGAAAACAACTTTATTTATTAACAACCACGCCATTTTGTGTACACAGGTTAATTTTATACGCTCCTTAAATTTCAAACCCATAGGGTTTATAGTTTATGAGGTACTCGATATAATGGAAAAATCATGTATGCTTAAAAACATGCAGGATATCAGGTAGTAATATCTCCAAACAAGTAAAAGCATGGTTCCGAGAGCTGAACTGCAGTATGTAGGGTTAATAATTCAAAGACCCAGAAAATGAAAATGACCGAAAATAAATTTAAAAAGAGTTCAGAAGTAGATCTAGGGTACTATATAATTCAATTAGCAATAAAACATTCGTTTAGCTTAGAAACATGAAACATTTACTAAAGCTATTTTGTCTGGACTAAAAAGCTCTCAGTTCAATACGTTATAAGAAGTACAGTTTCTTTCAGATTGGAAAAACTCGATTTGTGTTAAAAATTCGGTGCAACGTAAGTTTTTATTATTTCCATACCAGAGTAGCCATGCTTGAAATAATGACAATGAAGTCGGTTCCAAATACATGAATCCACCAAATGTGACACATTCCACTTATTAAGATATATGGGTAAAAAATAAGCAAGCTGAGGACTGCAGATTGTTTTACCTACAAATGAAAAATAGTTGCCAGAAAAATGCAAAAAAGCGCTTTCAACAGTTACAGAATTTTTTTATTTAAATATTGTCGAACTATAAATTAAAAAAATAAAAGCGACATTTGCATAATATTTTAAACTAAGGTTACAAAGCGTCCCGATTTTGGTGAAATTGTCCCGACTTTTGAAGAAAAGTCCCGCGTTCTAATTAATAGTCAACTTAAAAAATTCGTTGTGCAGATTTGCTTTGCTCATTTCCATCAAATAATCGGCAGCCGATTAATCGGTATCGGTCAATAAAGGAAGCCGATTAATCGGTAATCGGCAAGTTTGCTTATCGGTGCAACCCTAGTTTCAACTGCTTGAGATTTATGAGATCATCTGTAGAAGGGGTCTTATACTAACATACGCTAGATTACCGGCAATGATACCATATGTTAAGATCTCTGTATCGGTGAGATTGACTAGTAAAGACTTGGTAGAGACCGCTAGTGCTTCAAACTGTAGGATCAATTTACCTAAACTTGTGAGGGAGTCTCTTATAACAATATGTATCATACGTAAAGCAACTTATGAATGACGATTACATACTAAGTTAGTAGATAAGATTTGTTACTTCGGGTTTGAAAAAACCTATAGTATTGCATTCATGAGCCAAAAGTTAAGTTCTTACCCCCACTTTTTTGCATTTCTCGACGTTTTAGGACCTACTGATTCTAAAAGAAGCAAAAAAAATGTTTGTCTGTCTGCCGGCCGGCCGTTCGTCCGTCCGTCACAACCGACGAAATCTAGAAAACCGCTGGACGAATTTCCAAAATTTTCTATATGTTCCTAAAAATAGGTTTACTCAATGGGAAGAGCCGAAAAGACGATGTGTTCGATAACTGTACCGGAAGAGTGTCAAAAAAATCGTCAGAAAATTCGCATATCTTTTGCTTTAAAAGCGTTCATTTTAAGTTATTCCGAATTGAATTTGAAGAAATCTTGATGGTCGGGATTGGTATGTGAGACCAAAAACTAGATTACTGTATTATAAGTTTGTCAAAAAAATAATGTCAAGTGTGTCAAAAGAATGATTTTCATTTATTTTTTCAGAAAAAAATAAAATTAGTTATTTGTATGGAATGAAATTATTATTATTGAGAATTTTATTGCATTATAAGTTTGTCAAAACAATATGGTAAAGTGTGCCAAAAAAATGTTTCATTTATTTGTTTAGCCAATGTTTTCGAAAATAAAAATTTATCTGTTGTATGACGTAAATGTGACATGGAAATTTTTGAATTTGTTATAGTTTTTGAAATATTTTTGGATTTTTGAAAAAAGTTTGTATATTTGATTTTGTAATAATTTTTGCAATATTTTTAGAATTTTGGAAAAAGTTTTAATTTTTGATTTTGTTATAATTTTTGCAATATTTTTAGAATTATGAAAGAAAAATAGAATTTTTGAATTTGTGAATTTTATATATATATTTTTAGAATTTTGAAAACAGTTTCAATTTTTGATTTTGTAAGAATTTATGAAATATTTTTAGAATTTTGAAAAATTAAAAATTTTTGATTTTATTATAATTTTTGGAATTTTGAAAGATTTAATTTTTGATATTGTTATAATTTTTGGAATATTTTTAGAATTTTGGAAAAAGTTTGAATTTTTAAGAGTTTTTGGAATATTATTAGGATTTAGAAAAAGTTCAAATATTGGATTTTATTCTAATTTTTGGAATATTTTTGGAATTTTGAAAAAGTTTCAATTCTTGATTTTGTTAAAATTTTTGCAAATTTTTGAAAAAAGTTTAATCTCTGATTTTGTAATAATTTTTGGAATATTTTTAGAATTTTGAAAAAAGTTTGATTTTATTTAATTTTTACAATATTTTTGGAACTTTGGAATTTGTGATTTTGTAATATTTTCTCGAAACGCTAAATGGAGAGGTTTTTGAGTAGTTTGCAGGGTGTATCATCTTTTCATTAAATTATGTTAATTTATGATCGGTTATGATTTCCCGACTACGTATTGATGTTTCGTGTTAGTTTTGTAATAAATTTCTAAACAGAGATAAAAAAATACATGTACTTTAACAAAGAGTTATGTTTGATATACATCGCTGCCCAAAACTAAAAACAATGTCCTCATAAAAGTTTTATGCCGAAAACTATATCAAAATCCTTAACCAAAACCGAAGTCTTGATATCTCAGAGCTTGAGATTTCAGCCCATCCATGTTTTACTTTTTAGATTTCCTCCGCCCAACCCATTTCTTTTAAACATAATAAATCAATCATTTAAAAAAAAATATGTTTTCCATCCCAACAACCAATCATTACAATTCGAATCCTTTTTCTAAAGGCATTTTGATAAACATATTTAAATACACAAAATTAACTATTTTGACTAAAACAACTTACAATCAAATTGTAGGTTAGTCCAAATAAAATATCAAAAGTAAAAAAATTAAAACAAAAATTAGTTTATGTAAATATTTGAATTAAACAGAAGGATACAAGAAAATAAATTGTTGTTTCTACATTTATATATCTTCCACATCGAGTAATGATCCAACCATTTTACTAATATTTATCCAATTATACAATGTGTACCAAAAAGGGGTAATTACTAGAGATTTCATTAAATGATAAATTTTACATATTTTACGGAGAAGCAGGCATTTTTTAAACATGAACCTAAACTATTTTAATTAACTCATTCCATTGACCTAACTGCAAAAAATCAGTTACACAAAAATTTCTTATTTAAGGATATTTTTATAATCATAATGAGATTGACGTCATTCTCTTAACAATATGCAATTTCATTGATGACGTGTGAACGTGACCTATATACAAATTTAATTTTAAGAAAAATTATCAGAATCGAAAGTGAAATAAAAATTTTACTATCGTTACAGGAGTGTAATATAAATATAAAAACAAATGTTTTTTGTATCTTGCGAGATAAATAAAGTTTTATTCGTTATGCAAATTTAATCTTGATATGAATTTTTGTTTCTTTATTTAAACATCGTTACAAATTACAATTTTTTTTTTGTTCACCTTGAAGCAGTTTATTTTATCATGTTTGTTGCTTAAATTTGTTTTTTGAGCAATGAACGCCCAACACATTACTCATCTTAAACAATATTTTCTTTTATATGACTTGGTCGTTTTACTTTAATTCGGTTCGAGTTTCGACCTCTAGATCAGAAAATTAAAATAATGGGTTGTTTGATTTACGTTCATTCTTGGACTTTGGGATGCTTCAGGACCGACGTTATCTCCTTCATCTAACAGTGTTGGGGCAATCGAATTTTACATTTTCCAAAGCTATCTTCACTTAAGACTCTATTAATTAGTAATTGCCATCACAAAATTTCACATTTTATTAATTACTTATTTCTGTTTTTATTTTTTATTTCATCTTAATCCTTTTGGATGCATTTGTTTATTACCTATTTGTTTTCTTACTGACCAGAAAGATTCTTAATTTTAATAATACGGTAATCGTTACAGAGTTGTTGAGTGTGTTGAATCAGAAAAAGGGGAAACTTTAAATTAATTTTTGAAAAAATTTCACTTTCAATTGCTCCATCTTTGATCCTATCAGCATTCAATATGTTTCACTACAATATTTTCTTCAAAGCAATAAAAACGGAAAATATTATGAAGACGAAAATAATTGAAAAATAATTTGGCAAATAAACAAGAAGTTTACCGATTTGGCACTAAAATTTGATATAAATTTCTTACCAGACAAAATAGTGTTTATCGATTCAAAAATTACATCCTGTTTGTATTTATTTCCTTCAATATCTAAAAAAATAAATAAATGGAAAATGAAAAATTAAATAAAATAAACTATTTTGATTTCTAAGATGATTTTCTTTTTTTCTCGATTTTTGAGAAATAAAAATGAGAAATAAAAAAAAATGTAATCCATTGATTTATTACCATGAATACTTGAGATCGATATTCTATCTAGCTAGATGTCTTATATGTACGATTATGTATGTGGACGGTTTGAATTGTTTTAAACAGCAAATTATATATTTATCTATGATTGTTTGGCGACGGTTTGGTTTGTTTAGAATTAAATTGTATGTCTGGTTTGTCTGGATAAGTCGATTGGTGTTGTAATAAAAGAAAATCTCAGATTTGACTCACCATTTCAAGAAGAATAATGTAGAAAACAGAGTTATATCTGCTTGGTTTTGATTTCACATTTGTTTTAATAAAAAGTTTTGTGCATTTCGAATAACAATATGTATATGGAGTAATATGGACAAGTTTTTTTTAAACTTGTTGGGATTTGCATCCTCTGAAGCTAATAATACCCGCCTATCATTCTTCTATGTAGTTTGAACAAAGAAGAATGGCGAGTGACATAGGGATAAAAATAGATTCTACCTCTTTTATCCCAGAGTGTAATTTTGCTATTTTATGTCTCATTATCAAGGTCAAGATTATTATTAGGATTATTGGGCTGCAATAAACAAACTTCAGATCTATGTAGATATTATTTTGAAACCCATTTTTTACTTTTCTCGTTTGTCTATAGAATGTGGTAAAACACCCTCGCCTCCTCATCCCAGTTGCCTGCCCGGCGGAGCCCGGGTTTCACAAATTTAAAATCCCGGCGTCCCAGGATCCCGAGATTTAAAATTTATGAATCCCGTAGTCCCCGGATTCATAAAATATCAATCCCGGGATCGCAATCCCTAGCTGGGATCTATTAAAATCAGAACTTAAAACGCTCCTTATATCACTCCTTTACTACCTTTTTCCGAGCGAGTTACTTACAAAAAATATAACATTCCCAAATACAGGAATGATAATAAAAAAATATCGTTCTTATTCCTAAATTGAAATACTTATTTATTTGCTTACACATTTAAGTTTTGTTTCAATTAAAGTCGATGCTTTCCTTCGATTTAAAAATAAAAATAAATTATTTCTCTGAATCTCTTTCTCTGTTTTGTTCAATTATACAAGCACTGTTATAAAAATCATAACGAAAAAGTACTAATTTTCTTTTTCTGCATTTTAAATAAAAGAAAAGAAAAGAAAATCGAATCCAAAGAAGTGAAATCAAAAATATAAAGTTTTACTCTTACGAGTAAGAACGATATTAAAAATATAAAAATTTTAAATCATGAATATTATTTTGAGGAGTGATAATATGCTCCAATTAAAAAAATTGTAAACTCTGATTAAAATATCATTTTAATTCTGATCTTACCGTGACTCCTTCATTCTCCAGTTAGTTTCTATCCGCTTTTTTACATTAATAATTTCACAGCTTGATTCGAATGTACTCTTGTAATGGTTGAGCTTAGAGCTTGTTCCACTGCGGTGTTATGAATATTTAACTTAAATTCTGTTTAATCTTTGTTGCAGTTTTTTCCATATTTTATCTAGATAGTTTTAATTCTTCCTTTCTGCCGACTTTATGATTCGCTCTATGTAGATGAAAACATTTATAGCTGAAATGGAATTTGCTGTTACGTGTTATTTTGTTTTTGTTATCTTCAAATATTTATTCAGGTGTTTTATATTCTTTTAGTCGAACTATTTTCTCTCAAAAGAATATTTTCCACAACGATGTTCTTCTATTGCATCGTACACCATACCATAATCGACACAATATGGCAAAAGCGAATATTTCATGATAAGATGGAGGAGATAGAAATAATAAGAAGTGGTGGAAAGTCAATTTTTTAAAGATTTGCAGAAACAAGACAAAAATTGGAATACACCAATCCAGCTATTTGCATATTCCTTATAATTTGTAATTATTATCACTTATAAACCTTGACACTCGAAGCGTAAAAGGATGGGTCGTTCGCTATACGGTAACTCCGATGTGACGCGTGAGGTTTGCTATCTCACTAAGCATTTTAGCCATATTTCAGGAAAAACCGTTTTTATATGATTAAAAAAACCATTATGTTAACCATATGTTTATTATGATTAATTTTTTAACCGTTTTTTGAAAATAATAATAATTAAATACTTTTGTATTTTTTTTTTATAGAAGACATTTTTTGTTATACTAATTAACACTGTTTATCTTTTTAAATTTTAGGTAAGGATAATACGCAATTTGGATTATCTAATTCATGAACAAAATTTAAGAAAAACAATAATATAGATCCAAAGGAGGAAAATATAAAGATAAGCTTTTTAATATAGTATTTAGTTTTTTTTAATATATTGTCAATCTAGTATATATAATTATTATACATATAGTGTGTTATATTTGAATTGTTTAGTGTAAACGTAATTTAATAATCAATTCAAAACATTCGTAAACCGTAAGGTGCAACAATTGTTTATTGTTGTTTATTGTTGAATTACATACTTACTTTATAGACTGAAAGCTAGTGAACCCTCTGGGTAACGGTCTTTCTGTAACGCTAGAAATTTTTTAATGATGAGTCATGGAATGTTAAGTACGGCAATCACCACCTGGCAGGCAGCCCTGCACGTCATCAACCCCTATATTTTTGAAAGTGTAAATAACATTTAAAAAAAAAACTAACTGTACTTACTGTAAGCTTAAAATTTGTATATACGATTTAGTTCATTATTGTAAGGTAGAAAAAAAATGACAGGCGATTTTGATGAGCACCAGTACCTGACAGGTGAATCGAAAGGTGTGCAGTTACAATAAACTTTATTCTGTAAAGTTGAAATTTATATATGTATATTAGACTGGTCGTTAAAAACTAAATTTTCCGAGACGCCCCCTAAAAAAATTCTTTGTGGTCAAAAAACCACAACTGCATTATTTTTTTGTTAAATCAAAAGAACACGTGCCGCAAAATCTTCGAAGTTGATTTTTTGAAAAATTCGTAGATTTTTTCAAATATCTCATAAAATATGCAGATGTAAAAAAAATCACATAATCATTTTTGTAGGAAATTCAATTCTCTACAAAAAAGGTCCGAGTAATTTTTTCCCTAAAACGTATAGTTCTCATGATATTTTGAAAATGAAATTGTAAGTTTTCGTAATTTATAAAAAACATAAAAAATAAAGATGACGAAAAAGTCCTAATTTTCTTCTTATGCTATAGAATGAAATGTATAAAAAAATAATCGTGACAAAAAAAATCAAAATTAGTACTTTTTCGTCGAAATTTTCATCATTTGGTTTTACGAGTTTCGAAGAATTTCAAGTTTTATTTCAAAATATCATCAGAAATATAGGTTTTAGGAAAAAAATGACTTGGACCTTTTTTTGTAGAGAATTAAATTTCCTACAAAAATGATTGTGATTTTTTTGATATCTGCAATCTGCATATTTTATGAGATATTAACTACTACCCAACATAAAAAATCTACTTTCGATGTTTGTTCATTGCATCGAAAACTTCTTTTTCGTCACCGGTGATAAAAAAACCTATACGAATTACTTTCGTGCCTAGTGACAAAAGCAATTTTTTAAAAGCCATCTGTTTTCTAATTTCTTAACTAGAATAAACCATCCTAGAATACCCGTTAAGACAATCAATTGATTGATTGAATTGAATGAAATAATTTTGTTAGTGTTAATTTGGCTCTGTTTGGAGGAAGACGTTAATTTATTTTTGAATTATTTACGGACAATTTACATTAAAATTGTAAAAATAATAATAGTTATATTATATAATATTCATATAGTCTGTATAAATAGTATCATAAAAAACAGTTGGTGTCAAGATATTTTAAAAAAATATTATTTCACCTATTTATTTAACAAAAATGAAAATAAAATATTTATTTTACGTAAAATAATTTAGGTTGTGTTAAAATATATCAAGAAATTACGTAACATCATTCCCATCCAAAAACTAAATCAAAACTGATATTTTTATTTTAGAAATCTGAAATCTAAATTTGATTTTGTTTATGACAAAGTACAAACCGTCTTTAGTTATAAGCCTACTAGACGCGAAATTAAAAAAACAATAAACCTACAAAGATGTGTTATTTAATGATTTTAAGAACTTTATAGAGTAAATAGAATAATAATATAGGATTTTGTAGCGTAAATAGAATAAAAATATAACATCATGAATAACTTATATGTATGGATATGCAAAAAGTTCACGAAAAAAACAATAAGGCTTGTAATTAAAGACAGCTATGTTTATAACATAAAAATTGGATAATTTATTCATATTGAGTCATCTGGTTTTTAATAGCAGAAATATAAATACACATACAGTGAAACTTCCATAATTCGAACCACCAAATGCCATCAATTTTTGTTCGATTTAGGGAAATTTCGAAATATAGAACCGATTTATAAAGAAATTCAAAATTTGAATTCAAAATATAAATACGATTTATAGAGAATTTCGAATTATAGAAGTTCGATTTATGGAAGTTTGACTGTATACAATTTTAATTTGTAACAGTGTATGTTTTAAAATGAGAATTGTATGTAATTATACATGAAAATGTTTAATAATTAATAATAATTTTTAAAAAAGTAGTAGAAAAAGTACAGTCTTCTACTCGCCGAAAATCATATTTTGAATCTTGCGTCCATTACCAACCTCGGCTATCGTCTCGGCTGGTAAACTGTCCTCTCGTTTCAAAATATGTTGTTTTCGGCATCGTTGAAGAATATACTATTAAATGAAAAATTAAATTTCGCCAACGATTATTCCACGTGAAGTACATACTTAGTGTATTGCTATATTACAAGAAATTTCTCCATTTTATATTGTGGATTATTTTAAAGTTTAAAAGCTCAACTTTGAGTGTTTTTTTCTATATCGAAGAGATCGGAGCCATAAAATAAAATCTATCAGATATATCGTAAAATTGTTTCCTCCGATAATCAACTGTCGGAAAGTTCTCTGAGTTTTATGGTGGAAAAAATAAAATTAAAATTCATTAAATAAATTAAAATTTTATCAAATAATTTATTTAAATTTGTTTCTTAATCGAAACTTTAACTACGGTTTTTTAAATTTATACTTTGTACGATAACTTCCAGTCGGCAAAAAAATATCTGTAAAAGTTTTCAGAGAGAAAATATATGATATGAGATATCAATACCACTGGTAATAGCGGGGAGATGTCGGTAGCCAAGGTGATATCTTAGGGTTGCTGGTAGATGAACTGTATTCCGTCAACATTAGTATCCTCGGTCTTAGGTATGGAATATTCCTTGATGATGCCAAGCCATTTCTTTGATGATGGCACGACATTTCTTGTTCGAAGCAATGCGTTACATAATCAAGGGGTTGCCACTAGATTATTGGCAACCCCATTTTAGATCTGTTCCTTCAAATTTGAAAATTTATTTTATTTTTTCTCTATCCCATAATGATGGCCTATGTCATATTTTGTATGTGATGGCATTATTGTTTAGTTGTTCATTCTTTAAAAATAAAGATTTTGCAGCCATCAACACGTTAGATCGCATGTTGTTGTGCGACACTTTGGTCTTAAAAGGTTTTTATGTGTTGTGAGTCCAGGGTTGTTCCTTTACGCGTAATCTAAAATAGATTACATTACATGTAATCTATGTGATCTATGTAAATTTGGCGTAATCTATTAATTTTGAATTAAGAAGAAATATGTGGAAATTTTGTATTATCCCTATGAAAATTTCTTAAAAGACATGATCAATAATATTGTCAAAAACAAGATCTTGCGATCTTGAAAAAAGTTAATTTATTGCTAAAAAATTTTAGAATTCACATATCAATTAAATAGATTACATTATAGTTTACATTATAGATTACACGAAAATATCTCGCGTAATTTACACGTAATCTATGCGTAATCTATACATGTAAAGTAATCTATTTTGTCTACGGCACAACCCTGTGTGACACATATTATAATTCTTACAACACGAGATTTACACAACAAAGTTTATTAAAAAAGCGATTGATTTTTCGGTAGCCACTGAGAAAAACGAAACATCAATATCAAGTGAAGTAATTGAAATGAACTAATGTACATCGCATCATAATTAATAAAATGTGTTTTAAAACCAAAAATTCTGTCTTTTTGGTTTAGTTTAATCTGTTTGCTTCAAACTTTTATGTCTTTGAACCATTAATTAATTATCCATTGTTTGGATTGGCAATTTTGACAGTTAAACTTAGACATAGTTTCAAGTTATCCAACTGTTAGAATTGTCAATTTAGATATCAATTTTGATGTTTTGTTTGGTTTTTGTTGGAATTTATTTTGAGGTTTGTTTTCAGATTTATTTTCTGAATTAACTGTAATTTGAAATGGCGAAATTGTCTATCAATTTTGCTAATATAAGAGGGTTAAACGTCAATCTTAATGCGGTGCACCTTTATCTTGCGAATCTTAAGCCTGATATTCCTTTTTTAACGGAAACGATTATCAGCACGAGAGCTGTGTCGCTGGACAAAACTAAATATGTTTGTCCAAACTATGAATTAGAACCTGCATTCTACTTTAAGTATGGTGTTTGTGCGTTTATTAGAAATTCTGTACCATATGTGAGGATAAATTATTTTGAATTGAATTCAAAATTTCACAATATGGTTTCTCTTAAGATTGTCTGCTCTAATCAAACTCTGTTAGTCTTTGGATTGTATCGCTCGCCCAACTCACCTGAGAACATAAAATTATTTCTTGACCTGTCTGAAAAGATAGATAGGTTGGCTGTGTTTCCTAATGCTAAAATAATAGTTCTTGGTGATTTCAATGTTCATAATAAAGAATGGCTTACACACAGCTCTAAAACTGATGAATTAGGTAAAGAAGCTAAGTTTTTTGCTCTTTATCATAATTTCAATCAGATCAGATCAACCTACCAGAGTTTCTGACCTCCCAGGCAAAAGTAGTAACTTGCTCGATTTGTTTTTGATAAATGATCCTTCGTTGGCTCAATTTAAAGTTTCAGAGCCTTTGGGTGGATCAGATTATAATTTGATCTCCACATATTTAAATATACAAGTGCCTAAACAGCTTAAAGCTAATCCTCGTCTTGTTTGGGATGATAAAGCTGCAAATTGGCAGGGACTTAGAGATTTCTTTAAATGGTTTCCCTGGAAACGCAACTGTCTTTCCAGCCAAGATCCAATCATTGCTGGTTCTAATTTTTCAAAAATAATACACATGGGTATGCGTAGGTTTGTTCCAAACAGTTTGGTTGTTCCGAAGGTTGATCGATGGTTTTCAAGTAAATGCAAAAAAGCAATAAAAATTTAAAAAAAGGTCTTTCAAAAGTTTATTCAAAACAAAACTGATGAAAACCTTAGTAGTCCATGGGCCCACGCCGATTTCATGTGATGATTACCACATATGTTATACTTCGTGTGGCGTCTGTCCTTGAAGAGCCCGAAAACTTTTGTTCTGCCATTTTTCTCGATTTGTCCGCTTTTTCATTCGACAAGCTCCGAAAAACGTCGGTTGCCCGCGATCTTGTAAATTTGCTACCACAATTTTTTTTTTAACTATGGGTGTTGGAAATTTGTTTTTGAACACGAGGGTAAGCTTGTCCGACAAAAATGTGTCTGCTATTGTCGAGTCCGATAGTTGACATTTTGGTTGTTTGGGTTGTCGGACTTGACAATAGCACACAAATTTTTGTCAGATAAGGTTTCCCTCGTGTTCTAGAACAAATTTCTAGCCCCCATAGTTAAAAAAAAAATTACAAGCTCCCAGGCAATCGGCGTTTTTTGAAACTTGCCGAACGAAAACGCGTCCGAACCGAAGAAAATGGCAGAACAAAAGTTTTCGGACTCACCTCCCCATATACAACTGATTCAGTTGCAAGAATGGCTGAGTAATGGCAAACACCGCCCTGACTCCGCCATTAAAAAAAAATATAAAATAATATTTTTATGCATAAATTTAAATAAATTATTTACAAAATAATTAAAATAAAATAGAAATGAAAATAAATTAAAACATATACCAACCTTTTCTTTATTACCATAGTCTTTCAACTGACAAGGCGATAACTAAACTATATGTGAAATTTTTCAAACTATGTATTTCTAAAAGGAATAATACTCTAGTGAAATTTAAAAAAAAATGACAGATCGGCAAATTCATGGCTACAGTACTGGCCCAATAACAATAGCCAAGTAATATTTACCATTCATGGGCCAGTGCTTGGCCATTCAAAGGTAACAATATACTGGCTATTTTCTGTAAACCATAGATCGGCCGATGATTGGTTCTAGTATTGGCCCAGTAACAATAGCCAAGTACTGTTAACCATTAATGGACCAGTGCTTGGCCGTATGTCAATGTCTGGCAAAACCTACTTGGGATATGGTACTATATTTGCTTTAGCAGTTTAAGGCAAATTTATTATAGAGAAAATATATGTGTGCCCATAATTATGAAAGTGATCTAAGTCATACATTTCTTGTTTTGAGATATTTAAAGGTTTGCAAATGATTAAATTAAAAAACATTTCTCTATTATGAAAAATTTTATTTTAGGACTTTGTTAGTCTTCAGTAATGAAATTTTATTATGCATGTGAAATTTTGTATAGATCTCATTCCGAAATATGCTTTTTGCAGTTTGATTTCACTTAGACCATTTTCATAATTAACTGAACGGCGTATAAATGACATAACGCAAAAGCAAACTTCGAAATTCTAATGTTATTTATTAATTATTTTCCCAACTCATTATTTTGTCACCATTAACTTTCACTTAAAAAAGTGCAATTTTGACATTTAGGAGGAACAGCTCATTTATAAGGGCCTATGGTCCGACGGTATAAAAAATTTGCAACACAACGTTTTGGCAATTATTTTTGACATTTTGTTCGACTTTTGTTTCTTTTTCTTCAAATTTTGTCTTAGATTACTATCATAATTAACTCTAGATGAATTACATTTTTGTTGAAACAGCAAGTACTCTATAACGGGTCTTTTTTTGACAATATCGTACAAATTACATTGGACTAATATAGGTTGAAGTAATTTGATGCGATATAACGGATAAACTCATTTTTTTCAAATTTTGACTTAGACCACTTTCATAATTATGGGCACATGTGTGCTGTAAAAATTCCATTAATTTTTTTTTTGCATGCGGAATTAAACGCAGTAGATCGAAGCCAGATCTGTTGAATCGAAAGTTTGCAGTATAACCATTTTGCTCTTTTGCGCATTTTTGAAATAGTGATGAATAATTTCTTAAAAGTTTTACTGTATAATTCTTGGAAAAACTGCAGAGAACTTTGAATTCTACAACTTGGGTGATCCATTTAATCATTCTGCAAAGGCACATTTCTATAAAGGTCATAAAACATCAAACCGATGAGTTGGACGTAAGACTTTAGTTTGTCGTTCGTATTGCGCACAAAGCAAAGGATGTTATGAATTCCCCGAACAGACGAATGACTAAAGTTATGTTATCATAGATTCAGCCATATATCTTCAAATAGGCCATTTTCATTTTGTTAAAAAACTCAGGACGAATACCATGACAAATGGTGTCAAATACATGATTAGCATAGAAACCTTGCTAGTTTAGAACGCAATATATACCTACCAGTATATGAGATTGTATTATCGTACCCTATAGCGTAAGAAATTAACACATCGAAACAAAACGTAATAAATATTTCTTAGAAGTTATTAAAAAAAATGTACAAAGAGATAAGGTATAAAACACAAATATGTACTACGACTAAGCAACTTCTTATTCACTTGCTTTATTCATGTAAACTAATTTAAATTACGTAGATGAATAAAAACTTATATGAACGCATATTATAAATTCAAATTCATTATAACAACCTTTGAATAAAAATCTTAAAGCAAAACTATTATAGTTCCGGTTTTCTTTATATGTCTTGCATTCTTTTATTATAATTCAACACGACATTATATTAAATTTAAGTTTGATCGCAACAACGAACTTACTACTAAGACATATTTCTTATTCTATCGAAACTAACAATATGAGCATGATTTATTTATATAGAAAATTATAACGATTGGTTAGCTAACATTTAGAGATATTCGTGTTCTTAACTGAGTCACAAATCTTAAATGAAAAACAAAGAAAAAGGAAAGAAAACAAAAGTCAATTACGAAG
The DNA here is from genome assembly GCA_963693315.1 of Diogma glabrata. Lineage (NCBI taxonomy): Eukaryota > Metazoa > Arthropoda > Insecta > Diptera > Cylindrotomidae > Diogma > Diogma glabrata. Next base: position 186,874,579 of record OY856187.1, read on the forward strand.
TCAATAAAATTTACCTTTATACTGTTTAAGAGTCAATATCAATTAGGAAATTGAACGAAAAGTTGAAAGCATTTTGAGAATATTGTTATGGGAGGATAGTTTTTAGCTAATGGACTAGCTGTCATTTTTACCATAAAGAGAAATGGGAATTGACTTGATATAATTTATAGGGTGGCAACCGGTAATTTTCGTTAAAATTTAATTATCTTAATCTAACTTAAACAAAACAAACATTCAAAAATAATAGTACATACAAACATAATTCTTTTTAAAAAGAAAAACCATTAAACCAAATTTTCTATTCTCTTTAAAATTGACAATATGTACCTAAGTTTTTCCAAACCCCAGATGCTTTAAGTAGTTTGAATCACTTTAATTTTTTATATTTTATTTTTTGTCATTTTTATATTAATCTTATAAACATAAAGTTTTCCATTATAAAGTTTTAGAGAAAAAAAAACTGTGTATAATTTTTATGAATTATGATTTTCTTTTCGTTTTCCTCTTAAGACTTAAGTTATCAATTGATTTTAGATAAACTGGTATTTAGATCAAAATCTGAAAGAAAAAAAACATTTTCATTTTTAGGTTAGAATTTTATTGAGGTTCTTTTAGTGTTAAAATTTTTAACTTTGATTTTGGTATAACTTTTTATTGTTACTATTTTTATTTTTTCGATCGTTATTATATAGATTATCAGTCGCCTACATAATTCGATTCATTTTTTCATTAGATAAAAAATATATATTGATTATATTTTTAATGGTGTAAAATGACACAAATAATTTGTAATGGGATATTTGTTTACCATCTTTAAGGTGTGACAATTTAACTGTATACATTTGACAGTAATCAAAATTAAAAACTGATTGTAGACACTTGATACATACATAAAGGGATTTTTCAATTTATTCGCTGATTTTGGGTTAATTGGAAAGAAGTCAACAAGCTAGCTTGAATAACTATGTAAGTTTTGTTGAGCTTTAGGCATACACTTATCTCACAAAGAATGGTATTTCATTGCTGAAATGGAACCTCGAATATATTTGTAAAGTAAACAGAGTTGTTTGTTTAACAGAGCCTCATTCATTGTGATTGTTGTTAAGAGAAGTTTTAATAGTTTCAGGTACATTTAAGGTACATTCAGGGACATTCAATGTGAGTCATCTTGGAATTTCGAAAAAAAATTGATGCCAAATGACTATACATGATAAGCGGAGATGGAAAATCGAAAAAAAAAATTATATTTATATAAATATAAACGTTATGAGATATAACGAAAACGTGTGGCACTCTCACAGTCGTAATTATAGAATTCGATCAAAACAAAATTCAGAAAATATATGTTGCATTTGTGCCTTGGTTAAGTTAGGAATGTGCGATTTCTGACAATTATTGGTTAATATGCTAGAGGCTTAAACGTAAAAAATAGGGCGTTTTCGAACGTTTTGTCGACTGTTTGAATCAAAATATTTTAATAAAATTTATATTTTGTCAATGTTTAGACATATCTTTAATCCTTATTAGCAAAAATCAGGCCTCTGCTTCAAGGTCTTGAGCAATACCTATCATTTGTCAGGACGATATATTTATAAGTATTAAAAGGAAAAAATCAACGTCAGAAAGTTACAATCCATGTCTCAATTTAGTAAACGAAAAAAAAAATTAAAAAAATACTGTTATGCGCAGATACGTTGATATAAAGCCAGAGTAACAAGGATTCAGTGGAAGAACTGATTCTACAAAAAACGGTTGCGATGCTTTAAATTCAGAAGCAAAGAAAATAAAAAATTACTGGTTTTCCTACAGTCTTACTAAAGAAGATTTTAAAAATCACAGTTTATTAATTTACAATTCAAAAATGACGAATGAAAACAATTGTGTATTGAAATAATGCCACTAAATATTAGGTCTAATCCTCTACATCGAATGAATTATATTAAAAGATCTCCGTTCCCACACTGAAAAAAATAAAGGAAAATTCTACAAAATTCTTATAAAATTTACAACACGCAAAATTTGTTGATATAAAAGTATACAATATCTTTTCCTAAAATCCAAAATAATTTGTAGCCCAACGAAATTTGTGGTTTTCTCAAATAATTTTTTTTCGTAACAGTTTGGACGAAGCAATTGGCATTCCCACCTCAGCCATGCTTGGTGACACAAGGCATGTAGAACCTTGCTGAGCAAGTTCGTCGGCCATCAACGGCCAAACGGCCCCGTTATATCGACATGCCTTGGCACCCAGACAAAGTGAATGTTGCACTGCTCATCCCCCTCGTTGGCTGCCAGACAGTTTCGCACTACTAACGTTTCGACGTTGTGAGACTTGACTCTAAAAATTTTGCATCCAAACTCCGTAACGATGCCGATAATCGATATCCCTTGTAGATATTACATTATCCTTCAACCAGCCTGAGCCTTCTTTTATAGCTTCAAGTTCATCCTGAGAGACACTACAATAATCCGGTAGGCGAAAAGAGAGATTTAGACTTAGTTCTTTCCAGTATGCCTCTTCTCATGCCTTCACTTTCCCAGTCCTCTCTGGAAGGAATAGCAGTTGTGAAGTCATCTTTCGAGGTTGGTTTCGGAATGAAGTAGTCTATGGTCGAAGGCATATTCCTAGTTACCAGAATTGAGGAGTGTCCTATATTTCTACAGCTCCACATCTCGGTAGGCTTCAGCCTAACTACCGTGCTGGCGGCTATCTGTCTGGCTAAGATTTCGATAAGCGTAAGATGAAAGTGAATTTCTAGTGCTAGTGTTTTCTTTAAAACTAATGGACAATGATGCGGATCTCTGAACTTTCATTAAAAGTTTCTGATTGAACATTTTATTTAGAACCGGCCCGCGACTCCATACAGCAAAATTGGTCGAACAATTGAGCTGTATCCAGTGGACATCGTGGGACCCGAGACCCTATCTGCGCCCAACAACTCCTTTGCACGAGTAATGTGCTACAGTAGCTTCCCTTTCTCTTTCAAGAATGTTGAGTTTCCAGCTTAGTTTATTATCCAGATTAACCCCAAAAAAATTAGTCTTATCAATGATACTCAGGCAGACTCAGTAGAGAGTTGATGGGTCAAATGCCGATAGTTTACGCTTCCTAGAGAAGGGAACCTATTCCAATTTTTTGGATTTAGTAACACTCCACAGTTGTCCATTTGGAGAGGATACAAAAAGCACTTTGTTTTTGTTCCCTAAGAGTACCGAGGTTTTTCCTTGCGGTGTGGCTCTTCTTACGAACTTGCGAGTAGAGTACTCACTGAAACAAACTCTGACAACACTGCGGCTAACAAGTACGTCAATCCAACTGACCAACGATTCCCGCAAACGTATTGCTGATCGTCACAGGACTAACGATGTTGAAGGCGCTCGGGACGGTGGCACTAGTTGATATTTGATAATACTTTGCGAAGTCTTGAAGCCTCAAAAGACTCCTGAATTTCGGTGCAGTAGCGCCTCCAGAAATTATTTTTCGCATTTCTCAGCTCATATTTATAAGTTTTAAGGAATGTCCTATAGGATTTACAGTCACCCAGAATAATTCTAAAGTTGTCCGAGTTTGTCCATTGCCTGTTTCTATAGCTGGGATTTTTGGAAGATCCGTTGTCCAATTCGAGTTGTCGATAGCGATGGTCAGAAAAGGAATGTTCTTCAGAAACAGTCCAGGTAAGTACTCTGTTAGACATGAGGTCAGAGACAAAAGTAGCATTCAACACTTTTTGTCTATTAGAGGTTATTATGGTAGGTTTGTTATCTACATTGCAAATATCCAGATTTGTGCTAAAAATAAAATCTAGAAGTAACTCATTCGTGTCACTACTGCCCCAAATCGTATGGTGTGCATTGGCATTACATCCAAAGATGTAATGCTAACTCTGACTTTTCGCCTATAAGCATTCGAGACAAGCTTATTTACCCTATTAGGGATCAAGGCCCTATCTTACGGTAAGTAAGCAAAGATGATTCAGATTCTAGTTATTGAGCCCCAGGTCCGCTGTAGTTGTGTTTGCATTACTATGACCTAGAGAAAACAATTAGCTATGACCTAATAAAAAATGTTTAGCAAATGGGTGATCGCCAAACGTTTAACGAGAGCGTTTGCGTTTAACCAGAATACAGGAACGAACTTTACCTGCGTCTTTTACAAACAACAGTTAGGAGGTTTGAGTTTTGAGTCTACGTACCCGTTCATGGGAAATCCGAAGTTCTTGAATCAAGACAACATTTTCATCGCGCAGTCGTAAATTTGATTCAAAGTTTTCTTTCTAACCGATTCATCTATGTATCTATAGATGGTTTTTCTTCCGAGTCTAAATTAGATAACTAACACAGTCTTAGCTATGGAGTATTCCTTGATGATGCCACGTTATTGCTTATTCGAAGAATCGAGCCTTCATATAACTATATGTATGGGCTTTAATCATTGAGGAAGGAAGTGCGTCGCACTCGCATGATCAAGGAATATGCCACTAGCTGGATTATTGGCAACCACATTTTAGTTTTGTTCCTGCAAATTGTTAATATAAATTTGCTGCTTAGCTTTTATTTTATTTTTGCTATTCTATCATGAAATATTGGCCTTTGTCATATTTAATATGTTATAGGATTTATTGTTTAGTTATCCCTTCTATAAAAAGAATATCAAAAAAACCAAATTTACGTCCATGAACAACTTAGAGCGCATGTTGTTGTGAGACCTTGGTCTTAAAAGGTTTTTTTGTCTTGTTATAGCACATACTGTAATTCCTACTACACAACACATTTTATTAAAAAAAAGGCTCAGTTTTATCTCTCACTTTATTTTTAATTTATATCAACGAACTGTTGAAAATCATCGATAACCCAATAAATAGTTTTGCAGATGATAGTACACTGCAGAAGTCATTCGTCTCCCTATCTTCAAAGGGTAAAATGCATGAACGAATAAATCCCGCCCGGAGAGACGCTGCCATAAATGTAAACGAGGACCTAGAAAAAATCACCGATGGTGTGACAAAAATTTGGTCAATTTTAATTCCACCAGAACAGAGCTATAATTTCCAGATCAAAGACCAAATTCCCCAACGATGTTTTAATTAATATGTGTGACAAAAAAATAGACATGAAAAAAGCATTTGTTTATTGGGAGTCACAATTTCTTTGGGAGTCACAATGACTTACTCTGGAACGATCATATAATGGCCATGGCAAAAATCGTATCAAGAAAACTCGGCCTCAATAAATGTAAAAAATATTTCACTCCGTATCAATTACTCCACATTTATAAGTCCTATATTCCTCCCTGTATGGAGTATTGTTGGCAAGTTTGGGGCGCTGTATCTATTATCATCCTGGATCTTTTGAACTCTGTGCAAAAGCATGCTATATGAATAGTTGGTGATCGAGATTTAACATTAAATCTTGATTCCCTACAACATCCTCACACTGTTGCTGATCTCATTGTTTTATTTAAATATCGTCTCCAGCAGTGCTTGGATGAAATCAGATCCATTATGCCCCAAACATATTCTTTTCTCCGTTTTACTTGTCAATCGGTTTGTGCAAACAGTCAAACTGTCGAGGTTACTCATTGTCATAGTAACAAAATGCAAATGGACTTCTTTGTGCGTACATCGTACAAATGGAATACTTTGCCGGAATCAATGTCTTGAGTACCTTCAATCCACAAATATTTTAAAAAGGCGTTCACCATCACCTCAGAACGCATGTTGTTGTGGGACCTTGGTCTTAAAATGTATCTTTGTGTTGTTGTGACACATTTTGTAATTCCTATTGCACAACACTTTTTATTAAAAAAAAATAGAAAGAGCAGCGTTCGCTTCTTTTCAGTGGTGGACTTGGAGAAACTTTAGCATGAGCCATGGCCTCCACAACCGTAACACCCGACTCTTCACTTGAGTCAAGATAGTACTCTATAGGAAGTTTATAGCCCAAAAAATAACTCCGTATCTGAGGATCACGCGACACTGTCGGTACCAGTTGTCTGCCACTGCAGATAGTAGACGTGCGTCCTTCATCAGCCGAAGTTCCGTGCGTGGAGAAAGCATCCTCAACCGATTCAGTCGACCCTGTCTTTTCCCCAGCCTCATCCTATTTAAATTGTAGATTACAGATTTGCGTCCATCAACACCTTTGAACGTATGTTGTTGTGGGACCTGGGTCTTAAAAGGTTTTTATGTGTTGTTGTGATATATATTGTAATTAAACAAAAATGCCTTCAGATAACTGCTCCAAAACCTAAATTTATCACTCAGTCACTTTCAGATAGCTGAGTCAAGTATTCCCCATTGATAAAAATCATAGCTGACCTGCCATCATTCTAGTCCCCCTCAAGCTTAGCTATCCTCCAGATGTGTGTAAGAAGCTCTGGATCTCTGTATTTTAGTATTTCCAGTGCCTTACATGGATCTTCGGCTTTGCAGGGACCCAAGCACAAGCTCTCGTTCGACTTGGTATATCCTCTACATTGACCACTTCCAGTTTAGCACCTGCCCAAACCTTGTGTAGAAAACTGATCGCCTTCTTGTACAGCGTCAAAGAATAAAGATCGGCACATGCTATCAATTTGACATGATTTCTATACCAACAACCATCTCTGCAAACTGGGATCGACCCGGGACTTTCGCTGATCACTTCTAGAAATGTTAGCTGACACATTTAGCCGTGGCCACTTTCCTCCAGTTAGCAGATGTGATAGTGCCGTCATCCTAGGCCTAATCTATAACAACTATCACCAGGGGTCTTTAGGGAATCCTTCTGTGATATCTACCTTTTAGAGCAGAGGCTCCAGTAGGGTCTCCGGTCCTGAATGTGGTAATTCGTTTAGCCCAATTAAAGGTTGCAAAATCCCAGTTCGTTTGATCGGAATCCGAAATAGTCTCTAACCGTTTCAGAGCTTCCCATGCTTTCCTTCTGTCATTGTTTGACAGCTTTGAGGGGTTGGAAGAAGTCGAGGGATCCGTCACATCTGCGCATGTGTCCCGACTTGCAGTGTCTTGAATGTTGACACTTCCAGTGCTACTAGAGATCGACTTGACCGTCTGGCTTATCCGAGTTCTTCTTACTGCATTTTGTTGTATTTTTTAAAATTGTCGATATGATTCCCACGAGTAGCGGAGAAAAAAACCAAAGTGCATCTACTCTGGAATCCGTGGTGCGTAGACAAGACAAATTATGCCGGCAGGTCGCCCGGTATGCAGGTGGCTCCGTTCGCGACTAAGATATTTAAATGGATTTCAATCCAATTTGATCATCGTCACGAGTCTCATTACACCTTGATCCAACACATTTGTTAATCATTTAGCGTGACTCGCTCCACACCTTGATCATTAACACATGTGCAAGGGCGAAGCACGTAGACTCGGAGGCGATATGCATTATGCAGCAAACACAACAAGTCCAGAATTAACGAAGCAACTTATTATAAATGCTTTTCTAAAAGTATACTTTCCATTGATTTAAGAACCAAAGCATAGATTTCATGTTTTTGGACGATTTAAGGATATAGACGTAAATATTTAATAAATAATGGCCAAATAATGGCCTTAACAAATAATATTTAATAAATAATAAAGATATGGTGCATTGAAAAAAATATGTTGCAATCGAAATTATACTGTCACAACCTCGTCGCAAAAGCAAATATGGCGAATCGGATCCCGTAATAGTACCCGTACAGGTACAGAACGGTATGGTTCTGGTAACCACACGCTATGTTTATATGAATATTAAATATAGTTCACCCAATTTCAAATACATACTTCAATTTCGAAATAAACAACAATTGATACATTCATATTCAATAAAAGTCAATTACTTTCATGGAAATGATGATTAACTACATTTTACTTCTATTATATTATATCCATGGTAGAAGCTGCCAATATTCAACAACGAACCAAACTCGGGCCAGTTTTGGCGAGCCAAACCTTGGCTAGTTAACTTTGGTTTCAGTCTGGGCCAGTTGTAAATGCCTAGACTAAGCCCAGATTGTTATTCACCAGTCTAATGCATTGTAAACATGTGTAAGTCATATAATATTTATCAGTGTTGCAAAACGAAAAAAAAATTCGTAACGTTATGCATTTCGTTTTTATAACATTATATTTATTTTTTCGGTACGTTATTTCGTTATGAAACAGAAAAATATTATATTGCGTTATGTTATAACGTTATAGTTGCGTTATTTTAAAATTAAATGTTATGTTTAAAACTATAACATATTTAAATGTACAAAAATCGAAAATCTAATGAACAGTTACTTTTTGCATGCAAAATTAGAAAAATATTAATATAATAGTACATTATGATGCTGGGAAGCAAAGCTAAAGATTTTGGACGTATGTGGAGTTTGCAAATCGAGGCGCTAGCCGAGATTTACACCCACATTAAGTCCAAAATAGCTTACGTCCGTGCATCATATACTGTTTTTTGTTCGCCGCAAGCAAAATATTTGAAAAAAAAAATGTTTATTCTAAATTAATATTATACATTTGCATAAATTTTGAAATAAAAATATGTGGAACAAGTTACCTTTGACAAAATATTTGTTATCTTTTCCAAATTATTGTATAACTATGACAACAAATGATAACAACTATTTTAATTGGATAATGAAGTTTTGAATTTAAGGGTTGCTTTGATAAAAATTTATATTCTATATAGAATTTAAACAAATACAAATGTTTTTTGCTTTTTTGGACGTAGCTATGACAACAAAATATATGGTTAAAAAGTGACACTTTAAGGCCGCAAATCACAGTAATAAAGTAACATAGGCGAATTAATACATAGGCGAATAGAAAATTAATATTTTTCAAATTTTACATGCAAAAAGTAAATCGTAGTAAAATAAAATTAAATGACTAAATACATGAAAAAAATTTGCATCCAGCATAAATATATGCCTTCTTAAAATTATTAAAAACACCTGTGATGCAGAAACGGCTAGTGTAGACTTGAAATTACTTGAAACATACATAAAATTTTACAAAATGTTTATTATTTTGTTACTGATATCAAACAATTAAATATAATTACCAAAACCATCAGTTCAAGCGTCCACAGACATTTAAAAAGAGCAGATAAGTTGGATTTTATAAAACCGATTTTTGGGCTTTTATTTCCATATAATTATACAAAGTATATCACAAAAACGAAATAAAATATAACGTTATCGTTACGTTTTACGTTATTGTAACGCAATTTAATTTTTAAAACGTTATGAAAGTAATTATTACTAATAACGCTATTTCATTTCGTTATTTCGTTTTTGCGTTACGTTTCGAGTAACGTTTTGCAACACTGATATTTATCTTTATTTTTATAAATGTAACTCTTTACACATTTAAAGGAATCTGAGGATAAAATAAAAGGTTTATAGACAAGCATTTCAATGCTTTTATAAACGATTAAAACATGAAATTAAAGAAATTGTTTTTGATAAAATTGTATAAATATCTATAATTTTATTGTTTCAAATAAAGAAAAAAAAATTGGTTTGGTAGACCTGGTCCAAGACTTATTTGGCAGACTTGGCCCAAGCTTGATTTGCCAGACTTGGCTGGATAACATCAAGCTCAGTTCAAGCTTGGGCGTTTGATTAGGTTAAACCTGGCCCAAACCTCAAAAGCTGTGGTGCGAGCTCACTGTGGTAAAAATGTAGATATCGTTTTGTTCGTTCCATTGTTGCATATTAACATTTGTCGTAAAAACGAATACTTCAAACCAACAGAGATATCTGCAATAAAATAAACAACACACCGAGCTACAACTTAAAGGTCTGAGTTTTGGAATACAAGCGTTCAGCACTCAACGAAAACTTTTTAAATGTTGGGACATCCACAACGTACAAAATAATAGATTCATATTTTGTTTGTGAGTTGATGACATTATTACTATATACTACCAAATCTCAAATTTGTGACAGTATTAATTGCCAAGATGTTATAAACCTCTTCCACCCAATTTGTTAAGGACCAAATAGTCAAACTGTTAGACATTAATGATACTCTGGATTGATGCCGTTTCCTTCCAAATCAATTTGTTTACTGTATGTAAAGTGTAAACTAATTTAGACATCAAGACAATAAAAATATTAAATTGGAGTTAATGAAGGCGTTCAAATTTACACGTAATAATTATTTAACATAAAAGATGTGATATCATCAGTTATTATAATTTATGAGTAGTACTGTTACGGTCATTTAAATTTTAATATTATAAATTTAAAAAAAAGTAATTACTAATTACGATTAGACGTCCGGTCCAGCGTCCCTCCATACATTTATGGTATAGTTAGAACTTAGGCTTTTCTTTCTTTATAATAAGAAAATATACTATGTATTTGAATGAACCTATAAGACTTTTTTATTCGCCTATATATTAAAGTGTTACTTTATTACTGTGATTTGCGGCTTTAAAGTATCACTTTTCAACTATTTATTTTGTCGTCATAGCTACGTCCAAAAAAGTAAAAAGCATTTGTATTTGTTTAAATTCTATAAAAAATAAATTTTTTTATCAAAGCAACCCGCAAATTCAAAATTTCATTATCCAATTAAAATAGTTGTTATCATTTGTTGTCATAGAATTTGGAAAAAATAATAAATATTTTTTCAAAGGTTACTTGTTCCACATATTTTTATTTTAAAATTTATGAAAATTTATAATTTTAATTTAGAATAAACAACTTTTCTTAAAATATTTTGCTTGCGGCGAATAAAAAATAGTATATGATGCACGGACGTAAGCTATTTTGGACTTAATGTGGGTGCAAATCTCGACTAGCGCCTCGATTTGCAAACTCCACATCCGTCCAAAATCTTTAGCTTTACGTCCTAGCATCATAATGTACTATTTTATAAAATCACAATCCGGGAATTGAGAACTCTACAATTCTTCGCTTGGAGTATAAACAATGACGTCAACTTGAGAGATGTCGATCATTAATTTTGCTTGTATCATTAAAGTTTTAAAAAATAGCTAGAAAAACCTTCACTTGACATGTCATTATTAAACACTTTGTTTGTCTCGTTTTACGTTTTTTTACAAAAAAAATAAACCTTGATTTTTGCCCGTCAAAGTTATCATAATTCAACTTTTTTCAACCTATAATTTTGTTAAACAAATTATAAATCACGCAATTTATTTGAATTTTGATAACAAAATAAAATAAAGTTAATATTGAATAAACTACATAATATAATTTTCTTACGAGGAGCTAAAACTAATGAATTGGTCGCAGCGCAGTGCTACTTGAACTGCAAGTCTCAAGGCCCTCCAATAAAAAAAAATGAATTGGGTCATCCTGACATATTTTTATCAATCGTGGTCAATATTAATTGAAACTTTATTCTCTGTTTATATACTGTAGGTGCATAGTTACATTTCGATAACTGCCATTCATTAAATTTATTAATTGCAACATTTTGTTTTACTTTCTTTTGATAATTGTAACAAAGTTTTTTAAATTGCTATGTAGTTGTTTGTAATTTATATTTAGTACTATGATCCGTAGAAAAAAAGTTTTTAATGTTCTATTTGTTGAGAGGTGCAATATTTGCTACATATATACGATAATTCCACTTTACCTGGAATTTAATGTGTTGCACAAATAGAGTCTTGACTATTTCTAATTAAAAGTTTTATTCTGGCTTGTCTAATTTATTATAAATATTTACAGTTTTTTCCTTTTCTTATATTTTCAGAGTCTGGGCATTTTAGCATCGATACCTGCAGCTATATTAATAATTTCATTAGTTGGTCTTTTATTATATTTACTTACAAGATGCTGTGATCGTAAACCAAGAAAGTCAAAATCGATAGTTTGTCAAAAGTTTACTTTATTTTCCGTTACATTATTTTGTTGTGCTTCGATAGGATTAGGTAAGCTGTTTTTTTTTGTATTTAAAACTTAAAAAAACTAATAAATAAAATAAATATTACTACTAATATGTAAAAACAGGTTTATATGGCAATGATGATCTTCATAATGGTATAATTCAAGTGATTGGCTCAGGACGAAGAGTGGAGGTTTTGATATTAAATTTTCGTAACAGTGTAAGTACAATTGAAATTATGTTTTTATTTTTTTGCGGATATAACAAGTCATCTTATTTACGAGAGCATTTCAATAAGTTTAGTAAATCTGTATGAAATCGAAGGATAAATTTTATTCAAACAAATATTTAGTCACATTCTTCACATTGCATTTATCTGTCAATTTTTTTTATACACAAGCCATTACATTATACACAAGCCATTACAAATAACTTATTTAATAAGTTTAATAGAAAAATTAAAGAAAACAAAGTTTTTTATAATTTTACTGTTACTCTATATATATTTCAGCTTGTTAGGCCATCTTCTGGAGGCTTCTGGAGATTACTCCAGAAGATGGCCTAGATTAGATTATTTAGATTAGATAAAATTCGGTAGTGATATGTTGTACTGCGACCTAAATGATCTATTGTACTCCACCCTACTACTCCCTGGCGAATACCCAGTTAGAGCACCTTCTCCAATCCAGCCTCCCTTAGAAATTTCAGGATATGGAGAGGGTTAAGTTTATGCAGGTCATGCCCGTCAATATTATACTCCCCCAGATGCAACCTTCTCGTGTAGATCAAGGCTCCGCAATCTTTGAGAAGATAGGCTGGGGTCTCTTCTTCCAATAGACACAATCTAGATTCGTCCCTCGGCTCCCCAATGTTGTAAAGGTGTTTTCTTAGATAGTGTCCTGTAAGAACCCCTGTCAGTATTCTCAGGATGTTCCTATTCATCCTAGAGCACATTACTGCTCTCGTTTGATTAAACTGTCCAATCAACTCCTTGGATTGCCTTAACCGCGGTGTTGTTCCAGGTTTTTGGCCATTCCATCATAATTACTTCCCTCATCATTTCGTGGATGGCTTTTGTCCGCAATCCACAAAATGGTTCCGGCCCACAGAAGATGTAAAAGCACTTCGCCTTGCCAATTTGTCGGCTTCTTCATTACCAGCGATACCCGTATAACCAGGTATCCAGTAAACTGTAACTTTGTTCCTATTCCCAAGCTTGTTTAGCTTGCTCACAAAGTCTCCAACAAATTTGGATTCGATGGTGTATGAGCTTAACGTATTAACTGCTGCTCGGCTGTCCGACAAGATGACAATTCTCTTGTTTTCATATTTCCTTTCTAAGCTGAAGTTTGCGCACCTTTCGATAGCACATATTTCGGCTTGGAAGACACTTGGGTAGATGCCCATGGGCTCAAAGTATTTGATCTTTGGTCCAAATACTCCTGCACCCATCCCTACCTGGGTCTATGAACCATACGCGTACCATTTGATTACATCATAGCTCAGATGGTACGTAGTGAATTCACTGCTCCACTACGCTTTCTTGCACAACTGCGATGTAAATTTCCTATCGAAGTTGAACTGCTTAATCATTCCGTTTTTAGGAAACTCAAGCAAGGGATTCTCCCTTGAAAGACTATCTCGATATTTTGACTCGATTTTTCCCTTTCCCATACCTATGCATGCTGAATCTCAGTATGGTTCCCCTTGCTACGCTCTTCAGCTGCAATTGGAGTGGAACTAGTCCTAACAGCATCTCTATTGATGCGGTAGAAGATGTTCTCATTGCCCCGGTAATGCAGATACAAGCCAGCCTCTGCACCTTTTCCAACTTTGTCTTCCCAGCGTTAAGTTGGGCTCTTTTGTTCCATGCGACTGCTCTGTAAGTGATGGCTGGTCTCACTATCATGGTATACATTCACCTTAGGATACCTGGGCTGCTCCCCCATGTTTTACCCGCAAGATTTTTGCATACCATCAGAGCTCTTACTACTTTGCTTACCACCGTTTCCATGTGGTTTCTCCACAGGAGTTTACTATCGAGAATTACTCCCAGATATGTAGTCTCATGTTCAGATTCAATTAAGGAGCCCTTCATTATGATTGGCTTCATAATGAGTTTTCTTTTCTTGGTGAATGGTACTACCGTAGTTTTACTCAGATTGAACAGAAGTGCACCAGGTCTCTACCAGATTCAGTCCCCTCTGTACAATATCACAAAAGTGTTTCTTCGAACTTCCCTCTGGCGATAATGACAATGTCATCCGCGTACCCAAGACATTTAATACCCTGGTTACTTAATACAACTAGAACGCCATTTGCAATAATCAATAAACATTGCCATATGTAAAAAAATGGATTAGTGTTTCTGATTAAATTTTTTTGATTTTTTTTTATATGAAGTTTTATTTTTCAAGAGACGTTAAATATATTTTGAATTTTTTTATATTGAGTTTTAATTTCAAAATGGCGTTACAAGTTCACGATTTTTTTTTGTGCTAAAAAATAAGTTAGGATTCTATATCAGGGGTTTGGAAGAGGGGTAAAAATTGTATTGCCATATTGAATTAATTATAAAATGTTAAGTTACCATATTTAATTAGTTATAAAATGTTGCGTTACCATATTCAATTATGATTTATGTATGAAAAATTATAGTAGTAATCTCACTGTCTTTTGACAACTGTCAAAAAAAAAATTGAAAACGCAAACAAAAAATATCTACAAAATCTATAGATACAAATTTCTTATCTTACTAAATAGAGAGATATTCTACATTTTATCGGTAAGATATTTAGTGAGATCTCATCATCTCAACATGCTGGATATGCCCAATTATTCAATTATTTGTCAATAGTATAACATAGAGAACAAAATTGCAATAATTTGAAGGTTCCAATTTCTCGACTTAATTTTCAAAGCACGTGTTTAAAAACGATAAAAACAAAACGAAAATAAAAATTTCTAATATTGTTACGTATTTAATATTTACCGAACTTTTTGAAATGCCCTCGTTCATGCATGGTAAATTTGTTTGAAAGAGAACACATTTTTTGTTTTTACTTTATAATAAATTTAATCAAAATCGGAAAAGTACAGCGCCGTCTGGTTTTAAAATTAAATTTAAACAAATAGCGCCATCTTCATTTAAACATATCAAAAGTTGAGATTATTTTATTTTAATAAAAAAAACCGCATGTAAATTCTTTCATTTCATTTTTTGTCGTCGTTTGCAATAGACGGAATGGTTGAAACAAAATTTAAAAAGCCGTACTTCAACCGCACTTATCGAATTGGGAGATTTATTCGATAAACCAGCATTTAATTTAACTGCGGTACATATATTAATTGATCATACCAATGCTGTTAAAAATGCAATTGGTTATTCAATTTCACAATTGGAAACAATTTTATATTTAATTCGACCATCGAATCAAGAAATGTCTTTGAAAAAGATTCTCGATGTAAGTAGAAAAAAGGAAAACATATTTGATATAAAATTAATGTAGAATTTATTACAGGAGTTTGAGTTTTATGAAGCTATTCGATGGCCTGCTACACTTGGCCTACTTACGTTTTTATTACTTTTATGCACGGTGTTAATGGTTGGGGTCGCAAGAAGTTCAAGATGTGCACTTATATTTTTTAGTGTTTTCGGTTTAATAGGAGTAACGATGAGTTGGTTGTTGTCCGGGATTTATTTATCAACCGCTGTTGCATTGGGTGATTTTTGCATGAAACCTACAGAATATATGTGCAATCAACAAAAATTAAAAGATATTCATCAACTTAATTGTGGCCCACATGGAACTAGTCAATTTATATTAAAATTAAATTCAACTCGTGCTGAAATAGACCGAGCAAAGGAAGAGTTATATGAAATTGGGAAAATTTCAAGAGATTTATTTCCTCGTATTGAAACTGGTTCTAGAATAACAAAAATTCAAAATGAATTGGATATAAGTAAACGAACGTTGGGTCAACTATCGAATATGTTAGATAGGCGGAATGTACAACAGCATTATACATCGGCTACAAGAGGTTTATGCAATGCTGGATTGTTTGGATTGACGTTGATGATGATTGCTAGCTTATTAACAGCATTTTTCTTAACAATATTAGTATGTGTTGATTCTCATACTTGGATTTATTTAACCAAAAAGTACGTAACTGTTTTGTAGAAGTTTGTTTTAATAATTTAAATATGATGAAAACTTTTTGATAGGAAGAGTATGAATCGAATTTGATTATAATTCTAAATCTGATTATAAAATTTATTATTAACAAAATATATTAAGGAGAATGTTTGGTATAATAGAATTATTTCATTTTTTCAGAAAACCTTATATAGATAAATTTGAAACGCAACCATTTTTAACTACTACTACAACAACTAGTGCATCATTATCACCAACTGCACCCATTTCAAGTGGCACTTCAACTATTAATCGCACTCTTTTGCATCATCAACAAAATTTAAGTACAAGCACAGTAAATGTAGCAAGTGCATCGTCTGGTGGTGGGGGAGGTGTTGGAAGTGGAATTGGTGGTGGCGGTTTAAGTGGCAGTATTGGCAGTGGAAGAAATGGAGTGATTGGATTCAGAGGGTTGGATTTAACGAGTGGCGAATCACCGCCACCAGATTATAATTTTGTGGTGCATGGCATAAGGCATGCTTCTTTTTATTGATTTTTTTTATTTTAAGTTTATGATTGTATTTTAATTATGATTTATGAAGAGAAAATTTTGAGTTCTATTTAAATTTATTTTTTATTTATTTTGCTGGCATTTCACACTACACATTCATTGCACCTTGTTTTGATTAGGAAAGATGTTTGGTTTGTAGTACTTTCGTTGTTCTTCGGGTATTCTTTATATATTTTGTTTATGGGTGGTTATTTTGTAGCGTTATCTCACTAGGTGAGATAAATAGTGAGATAAAAAAATTATGTTTAAATGATTTCTTTTATCTAATATAATCGATTAAAGACAAATATTTTATCTCACCTAGTGAGATAACGCTACAAAATAACCACACAGGTTTGAATTTTGTTACGAAAATATTTATCTTGTTCATAAATTGGAATTAAAAATCATTTCTTTTTTTATGCGATTGATACATTACCTAAAAACCGCGGACTGATGACGGGAAAGGAAATCAAAACATGAGTTTTTTCACCATTAAACATAGAGGAAGTGGGGAAAAAGTAGAACATTTTCTTAAAAACTTCTGAAATGGAGACTTAAAATGACGACAAAGCAAATATGTTTTGCAAGACATAAATTAAAACTATTCTGCAGCAAAATGTTGGGTATCACTACCTCATCACATCACCTTCACCATCGAATCGAAAAAATAATTCCTTTGAAATTTTACTTTTTTTAAATGTCCAACATACCAAATCATCGATTTTTATGATAAATTATCGAAGATCGAAAATTCGATGATTTTAAACATTTTGCTGCAGGCTAAAGTGCGGTTAGTGTGGGAAAAAATTTTTTTTCTTTTAATAAATTTTTTTTTTTAATTATAATTGTTACATAAAGCTCTGGTATCGACAACAGATTCACTGAATATTCCGTAAAAAATTAATTTCATTTTTAATAACAGAAAGAATATAACATAGCGTTTTTAGAGTTTCCCACACTAATTGCACTTCCCCCACTATTCATAATGGGACTTCCTTTGCTATCGGAATTTTGCCAAAAATATGAAAAAAATTATTACCAACGGTAATCTCCATAAAAAACTACAATAAGAGGAAAATATCCCATAACTTCTATATCATAAAAAATCGCATAAAAACAGAATTGAGTGTTCAAAATTATATAAACTACAGTCTTAAACTCTAAATGATGGATTTATTATTTTTAATTTTGATACTGTAGTGCCACGCGTATTGGTTTAATTTGATTATTTCTGTAAATCCATCATTCAGTTTCTAAGCTATTAGAAATTTTTTTATATGCATTTAAGTTCATCGGAACACATCTAATTCAATTATTTTTTTTAGAACATCCGGACATCAAACTTTAGGTCGTCTTCCATCACATGGTGGCTCATATTTGGGTGGACCCAATAATGGAAAATATGCCACATTAAGCAAACAATGTAAAACATTAGAATCAAATGATTGCTACTGAGAATCGCCTGCCTGCAATACAACAACTGCAGGCAGTAATAAAACTTTATTAAAACAAAATGCAGAAAAAATTATTGATAGTTTAAAAGATCCAAGAGATGTTTCCGCAAATGGTTTTAATCGTTTTGATCCAAAATATATAAGTATTGGTCCGAAAGCAATACGTGGAACCTTAAGTGCACAAAATATAACAAATAAATGTGCAACATTAAGACATGGTGGACGTTATGGTGGTCCACTTGGTGGAACGACAAAAGGAAGTCCTAGTCCAAATCTGAAAAATACTCAACCTCCAAGTATATCAACAGTTTCGAATGAATATCAATCGAATACAAGACCACCGTATAGCATTTCTACATTAGGTTACACAAAAAAAGAAAATTCATCAATGAACTACAGCAAAAATGAAAATGATAAACCTCAAACAATGGTTTATAGTATTGATACTTCAGGAACGTATCAGAGGCATCATAAAAATTCTGAGATGCGTGATAATAATGCAATAACGAAAGGAATTTCGATTGTTAATCAACCATTACCTGAAATTCCACAACAACAATCAATTAAAATGCCTGAAATAAACAAAAATTCTCAACAACCGCTATGTGTGTCAAATTTAAATCAATATCGTTCTCTTCAACGACCAAATTCTAAATTAACAACAGTTACCGCAATTAATTACCAACAAAATGTTAATAATATAAATAAGCCTTCTGTTACGTTACCACCAAAAGTTAATCCACCATCTTTACCACCAAAAAATCGTCATAAAGATGATTCAAATCGAAATCGTCAGTTAAATACCGTTACATTGCCGTCATCAAAGTCTCAAAACCCAAACCAATTTTATAATAACAATAACAGTAATAAAACAAGTTACAGTACTTTTGGTTACGAAAAAGGACAAAATGTAAATCAACAACAAATGTCGACATTCGATAAACCATCAATGAGGAGTTCGGATAGTAATCGTGGTGGTGGAAATCCTGGTATTGCAGGTTTTTCATATACCGAGCAACATAATACTAAACAGTCTAATCTGACGAAACAAAATTTTCAAACATTACCACATCAACCTCGGAATAGTAGTGGTGGATCACATCATGGTCAAACTAATATCACTTCATTTAGTAATAATGCCAGTGGCGGCGGTCGATCTAATAGTAAAAATATCAATCAAAAAAATGATGCTAGTACCAAACAACGTGATGATCCAAATTTATATTATCGCTCATTACAACGAGGTGGATCCCAAGTAAATAATGATTTATATTCTGTAACAGAGTTATAGAAACGACATCGCCATCGGAAACAGCGTTCACCTCCTTTATATGTTAGATGTTGATAAAAATTCAAATTAATTACCTCGTGTTCACACAACAGTTGTAGTTTTTGTTCACAAATCATTCCTTTCTGTATTTTATTTTAATTCAGTTTTATTATGTAAATTTATCACCTTTATTTTTTTTGTAATTTAAACAAAACCACCTGCGATTTTTTCTTAGTTGAACAATATAATATAAATAAAATAAAACAACTTGTCTTTTATAATACTATTTATATATAAATAATAAGTAATTAATAAATAAAATGTTTTTAATTAATTATACTGTGAAAAAGATTAAAAAAAACTTAACGAAAAAGTAATCAATTTTTAAAATTAACGATTTTTGTAAATTAATAGTAATAGTTATATAAAATGCAGGTTATTTATAAGATAATTAAAATACTTAATTGGAGTATTTTAAATTAACGTTTCATAAAGTCTAAAAAAAACTTCAAGATTAGTTATGAATTAATATAAAAATTTTTAAGGACAAAAGAAATGGTTTTTGAATTCTGTATTTCTATTTTAATTAAACGCCAAATTGAAATTATTTCTAAACAAAATATTAAATTATTATTTTTTTTTTCTAAAATAGAAATTGTTATGCATTTAAAACAAGAATTAGAAAATCGTTAATTTGTGAATTGTTACCTTAAGATGATTGATGTTTTGTTTTTAAAAAAGATTTAGGATAGGATAAGTATGAGGAATCATATTTCTGGAATTAGTAAATAAAAAAAGTTATTAATTTAAATAAAAAAAAGAAAATCAATTTACATAGTCTGAATAGAATATATTAAATTAATATTTTGTATTATAATAAAGTTAAAAAACCATAATTATTAGATTTGATAAGTTTGAATAAGAATGTAATGGTAAAAAGTTTTTAGGATAAGTTTTTTATTTCATACAAATACTTCTATTAGTTTTTTATATTTTTGTATATAATTTAAGATATTCCTTTCCAAACCGATCTGCCAATCATTTTAACATTCTAGAGATCAATTCCTATATATCACTTTTCCGGTGCCATTTTAATCATTTATATCTAATTATTTATTTGCACAAAAATATATACAATTTATTATACACATAATATATTTATTTAATTTTTTTTTTCGCTTTTCTCAATTTTTAATGGCCATTATATAAATAATTTTATTTTATACAATAAGTACACAATTTGATGTTCGAATAGCACAAAACGAATATGGCAATATGGCAATATTTTATTTAAAATGATAAAGTAAATTGATCTGCCAATAATTTTAATGAATCTTTTAAAGTATTTATGTTACCAGCACGTCAACCAATAGTTTGTTTTATAATTTATTGTATAATAAAACTCAGCGGTTTAAAGAACACATCTAGACTTTAGTGTGAATTAAAAATTTAATATTTAAATTTAAAATATTTTAAGTCATTAATAAAACAATAACTTTCCATCTCAAAAATTTCCATTCCACAAACAATCATAAACTAATTTTAATTTTACAAAAATATAAATTATTATTTACCTTTTAAACAAAAAAATTATAAAATTTAAAAAAAAAAACGCCAAAGAAATTCTTTTATAAAATAATTATTAAATAATAAAAGTTATTAAATGAGATTATATATATAATTCAAAAAAAAAAAAAAAAACTTAAACGGCTCAATTATTTCTAAATTTAAAATAACAAATTAATTAAATAATCAATCGCAACATAAATATAAAAAAAAGACTTTTTAATTAAATGAAATTGATTTAAAACCACGAAATAATAAAAAGACAGTTGTTAAATGTAATTTTTTAAAAAAATGTTGTGTAGTTATATTTAAATATTAGAAGAAAAAAAAATTTAAGTTAAAATATTATTAGTTCATATTGATAAATATTTGATAAAAAGAATTAGAATTAATTATTAAATAAATATTAATATAAGCATATATAGTTTCGTTTTAATAATTAACTGTATAAGAAATAGAAAATCCAAAAATTAATAAATACATTTAAAATATAATGCATTAAATTATTTTTACTATAGAGTGGAAAAAATAAATACTGTATGAATGTCAACGTCTATACAAATTTTAAGTGTGAAAAATGAAAATATATTTCTAGATTTTATTGAATGTACATCAACCTGGTTTTAACATGCGAACTCTGTGGACTGTAAATTTTTTTTTTATTCAATCAGAGAAGAGAATTTTATATTCACCACCAAATTTTTATTTTTAATTGGTTAATAACACCATTCACAGTTCGCATGTTAAAACCCAGCTTCAGTATAAATTATCACTAGTTTCAACCCTTACTTAGAATTGGTCTTACTCTCAATTCGATAAATGTAATTTGCAAATCGTTCTGGATTCAATCACTGATTGATTAGTAAGCAAAAACACCAGGTTTTATTAAGTATTCAACATCGTTTTTTGTTTCACAACAACAAAAAACAATTTTGTAAACAATATCTTCCAAAATAATAAACAATCATACAATTCACAATCCTGCGTCCAAAATAATATACAATATTTTAACACTATCGCAAATAACAATATCACAATCTATAATTTAAAATAACTTTACATTTTCGCAGTCTAATTTAAAACTAATCCTTATTTAGGAAAATTGAATTTCTTAAATATTAGTTAGCACCCAGCAAGCACACCGCAATCATCTGGGACTTATGCTACCGATATGCAAACGTTATGCTACCGTTATTATGCTACTAAATGATGCCCTAACCTACCGGCACCATAATATTTTTTTTTTAATAAAATGTGTTGTGTAGTAGGAATTACAATATGTGTCACAATAACACAAAAACATTTTAAGACCAAGGTCCCACAACAACATACGTTTAAAGATGTCGATGGACGTAAATCTTTCTTTTTTTATATTTTTGGTTAAAGAATGGATAACTAAACAATAAATCCTATCACTGACAAAATATGACATAGGCCAATATTTAATGATAGAATAGAGAAAATAAAAGTAAATAGCAAATGTTTACAAAAATTTGCTGAAACAAAACAAAAATGTAGTTGCCAATAATCCAGCCGGTTGCATATTCCTTGATCTTGTGACGCACCGTTTTTCTTGAAGATTAAAGCCCACACATAGTTATATGAAGGCTCGTTTCCTCAAGGAAGCAATAGCGTCTCATCATCAAGGATTTTTTCACAGCTAACATTGAGGGTGCTACCGTTGACTGAATACAGTTCATCCGCCACCACCCCTAAGATGTCACCTTGGCTAGCGATATCTCACTGCTATTGCCAGTGGTGTGTGATATCTCACGTTAACTCATATGTCAATAGCAGGGACTGGAGTACGCGGGGTTGTCACACCCGCAGATCAAAAATAAAAAAAATTTCAAAACAATAAAAACTGATCCCTCCATGCGGGAATATGCGTCCGCAATTGTATTCCTGTTATGCTACTAATGTGCTACCAAGGCGAAGTCGCATAGCGATGGTTGTGGTACCGATATGCTACCCAAAAGAAATTTAAAAAAATTAAATTTTTTGCAGTTAATCGGCTTTTTTTATCAATCCCGAGGAATCCGAAAGTGGAATATATGGCTCTTTTTTAAGGTGGCTATGTGTCCTGTAAAGATAAAACTGCGTTTGTTATTAATTTTTTTTGGCTTAACCCGAATTCGATCCCAAGACCACGGCGTACAAACTTTAACCATTCGTCATTTGAAATTAATAGTCACATACTGCTGTGTTTGTGGATAGCTTGATGCTAAATTTTTTGGGAGTGAAACGACATTGTTTTATGAAAACGTCATTAGTACAATTAATTTTTTTATTTATTTATTTCAATTATATCGTTGGACAAACGAGTGGGATGTCTTGCCTTACCGCTTGCCATTACCTTGATTGGGCGTTTGTTTTTGATTTCAAATGAAACCCATTGATATTTGTCAATGTTTAGTTTCATTGTTAAATTTCTGTATGCATCAGAGTTTGGTGTGTTGTTCTTCCAGACATCATTGTTAAGAGCAGTAATGTTGTGCTCTTTATCCGTTACCATTTTCATTATGGTTTGAATTTCCGCATAACTTGAAACACCCGTTACAGTTACTGGCGGTGTCTTTTTCCCTTTCGTTTCTTGTGTTTGAATAACTTTGTCTTTTTCAATTGCATGTGTATCTTGCGGTTGAGTAGCGCTTGATGGCACATACTCAGAGGAAACTCCAGCGTTCCTCTTTTTACTTTTCTTACTTGGCCTACTCTTTTTCAGTATCCAATCTGTTTCTCTTTCCAATTCCTCTTCATCTGTTAGATGCTCAAATGCGTTTGTTCGTCTTCTGATATCTTTGCCGATATTTAGATTATCAGTCATTTCCGATTCACTTGCTTCTCGACTCATTTTCAGGTCTTGATTTTCTCTTTTTAAAGCAGCAATTTCATTGCTTAGCTTTGAGGTTATCTGCTCTAGTTTACTTAGTTTTCTCTTGAGCTCTACATGCATGAGTCCTTCTCTTTCTATATAGCCTTGTTGACGTTCTTCACTTTCAATTTCCACTTCATTTGTGTTTATATTTAGTAAAGTATGGATGGGCTGAAATCTCACAGCTCTGAGATATCAAAACTTTGGTCTGGGTTAAGGATTTGATGTAGTTTTCGGCAAAAAACTTTTATGAGGACATGGTTTTTAGTTTTGGGCAGCGATATTTATCAAACATAACTCTTTGTTAAAGTACAAGTATTTTTTATCTCTGTTTAGAAATTTATTACAAAACTAACACGAAACATCAATACGTTGCCGGAAAATTATAATCAAAACTCCAAAAATATTGTTAAATTAAATAAAATCAAACCATAAATATTTTAAAAATTCTTAAAAATTCAAACTTTTCCAAAATTCTAAAAATATTGCAAAAATTATTTCAAAAATTTAAATTTTTTACAAATTCTAAAAATATTCCAAAAATTCTTACAAAATCAAGAATAAAAACTTTTTCCAGAATTCTAAAAATATTGCAAAAATTATTACACAATCAAAAATACAAACTTTTTTCAAAATTCCAAAAATATTTCAAAAACCATAACAAATTCAAAAATTTCCGTGTCCAATTTCATTTTTAATTACATTTACGTCATAAAAACATTTTTTCCCCAAAAAATTGGCTAAAAAAATAAATGAAATCATTTTTTGACACACTTGATATTATTTTTTTGACAAACTTATAATGCCATAATTCTCATTAATAATAATAACATTTCATTTCAAACAAATAATTAATTTTATTTTTTTCTAAAAAATTGGGTAAAAAATAAATAAAAATCTTTCTTTTGACACACTTGACAGCATTTTTTTGACAAACTTATAATGCAATAATCTAGTTTTTGATCTCACATACCAATACCTACTATCAAGATTTCTCCAAATTCAATGTTCCTACTCGTAATCACTTAAAATGAACGATTTTTAAGCCAAAAATATGAAAATTTGTTTTTTTTGACACACTTAATGATTTTGTTGACATACTTCTGGTACAGTTATCGAACACAGCGTCCTTTCGGACCTGTCCCTTGAGTATACCTATTTTTAGAAAAAAAAATTTTTGAAATCCCTCCAGCGGTTTTCCCTGCAGCGTAGGTAATGACGGACGGCCGGCCGACCGACAGACATATTTTTTTTTGCTTTTTTAGAATCAGTAGGTCCTAAAACGTCGAGAAATGCCAAAAAAAGTGGGGGAAAGAATTTCACTTTTGGCTCATGAATGTAATACTTAGGTCTTTCAGACCGAAGTAAATATTGCTTCTTTCTCTTTCAGGAGAACTTGACGTCTTCCTGCTAAGTTGGAACGGATTTTGCACATCAATTGCCTTGTTTTGATTTGGTTTCAGTACGTGACTACTTTCTCTACTAAGTGAACTTGTAGTTGCGGTACCTCCCGATGGTTTGCAGTCGCTTGATCTCGACGGCTAGGAGCCTGCTTGCGCACTCTCTCTAGCCGCCGGTACTGGGTTTCCGATTCCCTGCACCGCAACGTTCGATCCTTCTTGACCACTCATGGTTGGTTGATAACGGAGTTTGCTCCCCGCACTAAGTTTCATTATAGTCTGCCACCTAGTGGAAAAGACTAAGATTTTCAACCGCCCCTAAAATGGATAACAGACGTCGTTTTGTGCCGCTACTTCATGGCGTACAGACGCACAGGATTTGATTGACTATTTGCTATAATGCTTCACTACTACGAAGCGATTGGGTACCACAACCGTTCGTTCCACATCACATTTCCTAGAGTACGCCCGCATCCGTGATAATTTGTAGAGGCTGCCAATCCAGTACTTCCATTACTCATAATTGCAGATCTGACGTACGTAAAGGTCTTAAAATTTTGGATTTTTTGTTCAAAGATTTTTTTGAAGGATATTTTTCAACAAAATAAAAATAAACTAAACCAAAGTATTTACTATTTATACACAAATATAAATACCGCTATTAACTGCTATTCCACTGGTTGCTTCTTGTGATAATTGCGGTAGTCGCTACGGACTATCCAGCTCAAAGTTTTAACACAATAACTATAACTCTGTTATCTATGGGAATGATTTATCAAACACAGTTTTATTAAATTCTCAATATTAATGTTTTTATTAACTATCAAATTATAAACTTAAATTTTTTGCACATAATTTTCACAAATTTAAATAATATTTTTATTTAACCAAATTGTGGAACAGTCAAATATGTTATGAAAAATATTACACATCAATATTAAATCTTAAAATTATCTAATTAAAATTTACAGTTGGATAAGCCAAAACCCGTAAATTAGGCATTGTAACATTAGTTTATTTGTTAATCTCTCTTTTATTAACTTAGGCGATCTGAGTTAATTTCAATATTCTCATTATTTTATATATGGATTATCCTATTGTGACGCGACAAACAATTTAATTGATTTGTTAATTAATAAATAAACAAAATTCGTAAATCTTCTTAAAAAAACTAATTTTTAAACTTATCTGTTAAAATTTTCCTTAGATCCTTATAACAAGGTTGTATTTGTGTTGGGACCTGATTCAACGCGAAAAGCATCTATTTACTTTTGCCATTTGAGGATAAAAACGATCAAATTAAATTCAAATTAAAATCGGTTTAAATTTGTGAACACACATTAAAATCGCAATACATACATGAAGATAAATATGTTGAAGTAAACAAATCAATTAAATTGTTTGTCGCGTCACAATAAGATAATTCATATATAAAATAATGAGAATATTGAAATTAATCTTTGATCGTTTTTATCCTCAAATGGCAAAAGTAAATAGATGCTTTTCGCGTTGAATCAGGTCACAACACAAATACAACCTTATAAGGATCTAAGGAAAATTTTAACAGATAAGTTTAAAAATTAGTTTTTTTAAGAAGATTTACGAATTTTGTTTATTTATTAATTAACGGTTGTACTTGGGGTTGATTATTTAGACAATAAACTTAGTTTCAAGTTTTCCTATAGTTATAGATAAGATTAGATTAGAAAGGGTTGGACATGTTGCACGAGGCAGAACTTGTACTGGCACGCAGACTCTACGGTCCATAGCGCCGTTTCCGAGTTTGGTCTCATAACAACTATTCCATAAACCTTTCTGTAAGTTTAATGAAATCCAAAACCAACTGTATTGGCGACAGTTTGATTTTGTCAGCCTCTACGGTGTCAGAGCCAAAAATCCTAGCTAAATGCCCAGACATTTGAAAAGGCTGGGCATACACACAAAAAGTGCTCAGAGTCCTCCTCCTCTTCAAGACAACACCCACACACAGGACTTTCCTCTGGTAAAGAGGTGTTTATTTACTATGACCCGGAACCCAGCGCAATGTGATATTGTTGAATTGCGCTGTCCTACAAAGGTTATTGCTATACTCATTGAAGAGTTTGAAAGTAGTCTCCGGGCTTACCAATGCAGATTTATTTCCCTTGCAGACGCAGACGTGTTATTGCATGCGTGCATTCATTGATAGCATACACTTCCGCTTGGAGAACTGTGCAAAATCGTCTAAGTGGAAATTTCTTGCTACTAATAACATTACTTGATTCCAGGTACACGCCAGCTCCTGCATTTCCATTCAACAGTGAGCCATCTGTGTAGAAAACATAAGTCTCGCTAGAGAACCATTCGGACCAAGATCCCTCACATTCTTCTATAGAAGAGATGATCAGCTCAGCGGGCTTCTCGAAGTTATATACTTTGGTCATGACGTCACTATGCATATCTATTTCCGGACAATCTGTCCGTAGTCTATCAAGTATGTGACCATGACCGCATGTTTCCCACGTTCCCGCCACATGCAGTCTGTAGACAGCCCTTTTAGCCATGTACCCTACATGTAGATGTAAAGGAGCCAAACCCAACATGACCTCCAACGACTGTGTTGGTTTGGTGCGCATAGAGCCACTAATACCTACACATGCCATTCTCTGTATTTTATTTAACCAAGCACGGTCGTATTGTTTCTCCGTTTTTGGCCACCAGACAACACATGCAAAAACAAGTGTTGGTCTGATTATTGCTGTGTATATCAATAGGATAATTTTGGGACTAAGACCCCAATACTGGCCGAAGGATCGACGGAATTGCCAAAAAGAAATGACAGCCTTATCAATTTTTTTCTCAAATGTGTATTCCAATTTAACCTTTTTTCGAGAATAATGCCTAGAAATTTAACCTTATCTGAGTAGCTTAACTGCATACTAAAAAGATACAGATTTGGTGTTGCAGGCACTTTTCTCTTGTTGGTAAATAAGACTACCTGTGATTTGGAAGGAAGGATAGACTGAAAGTTCTTACTCCCCACACCACTCTTCAACTACCTTCAGTGAATTTTGCATTAGATCCACCAGAGTACGAAGATCTTTCCCAATTGCCAATATGGCAATTTCATCAGCGTAACCCTGAGAATATGTTTCCGCATGATTCAGTATTTAAAGAAGACTATCAACTACCAAAGTCCACAGAAGAGGTGAGAGAGCACCGCCCTGTGGACAACCTCGTTTGACTGAAACTGAAACAGTAGCATTATCCATTTCAACAAAGGCAATGCGACAGCTCAACATAGACACAATCCAATTTGAGATCGTGCTACTAATTCCATGTAGTGATGCTGCAGTCCTGATTGATTCGAAGGTGGTATTATCAAAAGCCTTCTATATCTAAAAAAACACCCATGGCGAATTCTTTGGCATCAAGTGCTCGTTCAATTTTAGTCACCAAATGATGCGCAGCAGTTTCTACCGGTTTTCCAATCTGGTATGCATGCTGATTGGTACTTAGTGGAAACTGTAGTAAGGCAGTGTCCCTTTTATAAAGGTCAACAAGTCTTTCCAGAGTTTTGAGGACAAAGGAGTTGAGACTTATTGGCCGAAATGACTTGGCTTTGTGGAAAATTTATGTTGTCCAGTTCAACTTACTTTGCAATATGGTGCTATTTGTCACATCAGGTGATTTCCGTTTATTGTTGTTGTTGATTGTAGACACCTCCTTGGAAACTTTTCGCTACATTTTCTTTGTCTCGCTCCAATAATTTAAGAATGACATTCTCCTGAACAGATTTAAGTAGACTGGTTGAAGTAATGGCTTTCGATGTACAAATATTTATCGATAAACAAATTGGAGAACTTAGAAGTAAAACAATTACTAAATTTACAATAATATTCACATTTCCTATATTGTTAGATTTAAACATTTTTAATTTGTCAGACAGTTTTTAGTAGTTTTTAAACACAACAAATTATCAAGCACCACAAATTCAATAGTAATTTAAAGTAAATGCTTGTTCATGAATTACAAAAATTATAATTAAAAATTTGACGCACTGGGCACACCTCTAAATTGATTGTAAACCATGCGACGACTGTTAAATCAAAAATAAAACGTAGAAAATGAAATAGTTCCAGAAAGGTTTAATTTTAAACCAATCAGCGAAGCGTCATTATTTTTATTGTTTAAAAAGGTGTGTTCACCTCTTCGCACCGTCTTGTGCGTTCGGTCGCCACAACTTCACTGTAGTTGGTTTTACCTGGTTTTGGTATGAAAACAACTCTAGCTTTCCGCCACGCTTCTGGGACATAGGCATATGCAAGACATGCTTTATATAAATTTAACAGTGATCCAATGAGGCATTGCACATTATTCTGTAGCATGCATGGATAGATTCCATCAGGACCAGGTGATTTAAAGGGGTTGAAGGAATCTATGGTCCTTCTTAGAGATCTTATGTTCACCACATTCTCAGCCAAGATCCATCTATCTTTGTTTGGAGTTACAGTTAGTTGTTCTTTCATCTCAGCAGTGGTGCTACTACCCGGAAAATGTGTACAAAGCAGATGTTGTGCTGTTTCTTCCACAGATTCCATATACCTGCCATTTGGCATAAGCAGTTAGTTACAAGTCTATAGTTACAAGTTTACCCAACTGTCTGAATATTTTTCCTTACGTGGTACGGTTGTTCATTATTGTTTCTTTGTCAATTTATAACGTTTAATTTGATTTTGTTGGAATTGTTTTGAGGTTTGTTTTGCGAATTATCTGTAATTTGAAATGGCGAAATTGTCTATCAATTTTGCTAATATAAGAGGGTTGAACGTCAATTTTAATGCAGTTTACCTTTATCTTGAGAATCTTAAGCCTGATATTTTTTTTCAACGGAAACGATTATCAGCGCGAGAGCTGTGTCGCTGGACAAAACGAAATATGTTTGTCTAAACTATGAGCTCGAATCTTCATTCTACTTTAAACATGGTGTTTGTGCGTTTATTAGAAATTCTGTACCATATGTGAGAATAAATAATTTTGAATTAAATTCAAAATTTCACAATATGGTTTCCCTTAAGATTGCCTGCTCTAATCAAACTCTGTCTGTCTTTAGATTGTATCGCTCGCCCAACTCACCTGAGAACACAAATTTATTTCATGACATATCTGAAAATGAATTGATATGTTGGCTGCGTATCCTATAATGCTATACATAACTATAGTTCTTGGTGATTTCAATGTTCATAATAAAGAATGGGCTTACACACAGCTTTAAAACTGATGAATTAGGTAAATAAGCGGAGCTTTTTGCTCTTTATCATAATTTCACTCAGATAAAATAGATCAGCCTACCAGAGTGTAGTTTGACATCCCTGGCAAAAGTAGTAACTTGCTCGATTTGTTTTTAATAAATAATCCTTCGTTGGTTTATTTTAAAGTATCAGAGCCTTTGGGTGGATCAGATCATAATTTGATCTCCACACGTTTAAATATACAAGTGCCTAAACAATTTAAAGCTAATCCTCGTCTTGTTTGGGATGATAAAGCTACAAATTGGCAGGGGCTTAGAGATTTCTTTAAATGGTTTCCCATGGAAACTCAGCTGTCTTTCCATTGTTCCGAAGGTTGATCGATGGTTTTCAAGTAAATGCAAAAAAGTAATAAAAATTTAAAAAAGGCCATTCAAAAGCTTATTCAAAACAAAACTGATGAAAACCTAAAATTAAACCGAATAGAAAGAAATTTATGTAGAAAATTAATAGATGCAGAGAAATATTTATTTATTAGGAAAAAAAGCTAATAAATTTGCTGAGCACCCTACTGGGTTCTCTACTGGGTACTAGTTCACGAAATTTTTATAAAGCCGCCAAGGCTGTTGAAGGAAATGTTTGTAAGTCTTCTGTTCCTCCTCTAATTGATAGAGATATACCTGTTATTGACCCTAAAGAAAAAGCTAATTTATTGGGTAACTGTTTATCGTTAGATTCTACATTAGTAGAACCCAATTTCCTACCTATACCAATGCCTAGCCCGACAAACAATTTCGTTATTTGTAGCCGTAAAAAGACTGAAATGTTACCGACTGTTGTCGGCAACAAGTGATAACGTAGCTGATTTTTTACCGTATTTTGGTCAGACAATAGGCAGTAACGGTAACCGAACGAGGACCGTGTCGGTAACATTTCAGTCTTCGTACGGTTACTATTGCAGTTACTTTTCAGTTGATTTTAGTAATTTGCCGGGTAGAATTACGGTTATATTTCAGTTACTAGATGGTATTTGTGTCGGTTACATTTAGGTTTCTGTTGGTAATTTGACAGACACAATTATGATTATATTTCAGGTATTAGATGTTTTTTTCGGTTACATTTTGGTAATTTTTAGTTATTTGACGGGCACAATTATGGTTATATTTCAGGTATTGATCGTATTTGTGTCGGTTACATTTCGGTGGTTTTTGGTAATTTGACGGACACGTTTTTTGTAATTTGACGTATTAATTATAACATATTATTGTTATTTTAACATATTCTTATTATTTTAATTCTCTTAAAAATGGTTGAATAAAACCGAAATTAATTGAGATATTTTTATTATTATGTTTATTATTATTTTAAAATAAATATTAATATGTAAAATAAAACAATTTTTGCGAAATTAAAACAAGAAAAAATTAAATATTATTAAAACATGTTTCGGCAAGGAGTAACGTCTGCTTCATTACAATATATAAAAAATGTGTTCGAGTTTTAAAATATAATTTAAGTGAGGATTTCACTACCATTTTTAATGTCGGGACAAACTCGGTCGTATTTCGATAATTTTCGTTGTTTGCAAATGAGAATTTAAGCAAAGATGAATATGTGCTGGTGTTATTTAATCTGTTTCTATTTTGTTTTGTGTTCGAAGTTCGTCTTCGTCATTTACAGATAAAACTTTTATTTTTGACGGTGACATTGGGACCGTAGAGGTACTGTTGGTTAATCGGGTAGAGTTTCTAACAAAATGGGGCGGTCATTTTTCGTAAAAACATAATCCGCAAAATGCTTTTACAAGTTAATATTAATAAGGCATCTGGAGCTGATAATATTCCTCCAATTATCCTTAAAACTTTTGCTAAGCAGTAAGCACCAATCATGTCTAACTAATTAATTTAAAAAAAAAAAAAAAACATGCGCAAAATTCAACTACACACTAATCGTTATACGCACTATTCAATGAAAATATACGACTCATAAATTTGCATTATATTAACGTAACGTAATGCTTATAAAAATCAAATACTTAATTTCCAAAACAAAGGTAACGTAAATACAACAACAATTCAAACTGTAACTGAAACCAGTTAACAATGCTGAGTTGTAAAGTCTTTAGCCTATATAATCAATGTATGAGCAAAATGATTACAAAATTTATACAGTTTAATGCAGAGTAAAGGATAATGCAGTTTGTATCTCTCACGCCAAATTAAATAACGTGCGAAGTGCGGCAACTAAGGTGGTTAGTGTAAGGTATTTAAACAGATAGATCTGAGTCAACTTCCTCTTTCATCCTCACAACTTGAAGGTGACAAGTTGGTATAGCTCTTTCTTCATCACAACTGGAAGGTGACAAGTTGGTAGAGCTCTTTATTCGGTCACCACTTGTCATGGTGAGAACGTGGTAGAGCTCTTTTTTCGTTCAACATTTGTCTTGGTGACAGGTTAACTTTTTTCATCATCGTCACTTGTCAAGCTGATATTTTCAATAAAGGTCTTTAAACTTGTTTGATCATCAAGGAGTTTTGCTGAAAAAACCAGCGGTAAGATGTTTTTATATTATTTAAGTGATAGTTAGTTAAACATGGTGCAACGATATTGAATTGTCATCCAATCTTCAAATATGATATTAAACATAAAATACGTTTTCAGTCTTCAAATTGAATTGTGTTACCAAACAGTTTTATGAAATTTTGAGCTCTTATCTGGATGACCGCCACTTTAGAGTCAAATATGATGATAGTTATTCCACATTGAAAAAGATTGATGCAGGAGTTCCGAAGGGTAGCGTCCTAGGACCGGTACTATACCTGCTATATACAAGAGATTTGCCTGGCCTAAGCAAAACAACTATTGCAACCTTTGCAGATTATACCGCAATTTTGATTACCGAAAAACCGGAGAAGAAGCAACTAGCAAACTGCAATACGCAATACTAATATAATCCACAACTGGACAAAACTATGGCGAATTCAGCTGAATGTAATAAAATCCTCTCGTGTTAACTTAACTAAGTAAGCCAAATACCTCTGAAAATCAACTCAGCACCGTGGTACATCAGAAACGAAAACCTCCATAGGGACCTAAAGATAGAGTTCGTGAAGGATGAAATAAAAAAATTAGGAATTAAACACACTACGCGTATTCGCGTACATGAAAATATTGAAATACGCCAGCTAACGGATGTGTCTGTTGCTGACACAAGGCTTAAAAGAACGAAGCCACTAGATTTGATCTTATAATCAAAAACGTGCCTAATAAAATAATGTAAATGGGACTAACCAATGGGTTACACCCCAAAGAATGTTATAGCATATGATATGTAAATCACTAGATGAGCGTAGCTCAGTTGTTCTATTATATTAATTAAAAAAAAATATTTATTTATTTGACCAACCGTAAAAGTATACATTTTGATTATATAAAATTAAAAATACACTAAACCTACATTTTAAAAGAAATAAAAATAGATATCTGAGCATATTAAAAACCTAAAGGTTTGTGAAACTTTCAATAGTAGAGAAAGCAATTTAGCTCAGCTAAACTTCAACAACCTGTCCTCAAATGAGTCACGAGAAATATCATAATCAAAATTGGTATAATATTCATAACAAATCTTAAAGAAGATAAGAATGGTTCATTAAAATCGTGATTTGTATGACGTAAGGCTAGTTTAAATAAAATATTTCTGGGCCGAATATTTCTACAGCAATATTACATAATTCAAGCAATTCGGAGTAGTCAAAGCGATTGGTCATTATAGTGAAAATAAACATTGACGGCTACAGTTCATTTACGTGTAACCACATTTTATAAAAATGGAAAAGAAGCTCACAAAACGATTTATTGCGATTCTAGGCAAACTTTGAAAAAAAAATCAATAAATAAAAAAAATTTGTTTTTTTGAGTTATTGATAAAAGATTTGTATTTACAAGCTTGTTTAGAATCACAATAAATCGTTTTTTGCGCTTCCTCTCAATTTTTCCCAAATTTAGTTACACGTAAATGAACTGTAGCCGTCGACATTACCTTTGCTGGATTCCGCCTTGTATTCAATGACCTCATATCCAGAAGCAAAAGTCTGCTACTATAACTTTCGATAATAAATGTTAAAGGGTCACGCGAAGATGGAAGATTACGTAACGCAAATAAAAGAAATTGCTTTTGAATACTTTCAGTACGAGCAACACTATTGTTATAGAAAGGAGACCATACGACCGACGCATATTCTAAAATGGATCGAACATACGTATAGTAAAGAGTTTTGATAGTTAATGGATCATGAAAACTACGAGCATGCTGGCGTATAAAGTAAAGCATATGATACCTTTCCCCACAATATAATCGATATGTTTAGAAAATTATAAATTGCTATCAAATATAACTCCTAAATCAGATATAAAATGTACACGTTCAAGCAAATGGCCATCAAAAGCGTAGAAGCACTTACAAGGGATCTTGACTTGTGGAATGAAATTGCTTTACATTTACTCAAATTAAGGCTGTGTTCGTTTGAAGTGGACCATTCCTTAAATCGGTCCAAATTGTCTTGAAGGCGATCGCAATCCGCTATTCTCAAAATTTTGGAGAATATTTTAATGTCATCCGCATACATCAGACACTGCGCAAATTCCAAAAAATTTAATTAGTCGTTGATGAAGATTAGGAACAAAAGTGGACCTAAATGACTACCTTGTGGAACACCCGAATGTAGATCAAACACTTCTGAAAAACAATCTTTAATTTTTATGCACATCTTACGGTTTGAAAGATACAAGTAAAACCAATTGATCGACACGCAATCGCAATTAGATTTCTCTAATTTTTTTATTAAAACCGCAAGCTTTAACTTATCAAACGCCTTAGAAAAATCGGTGTAAAGTAAATTACGTCTACTTGGTCGCCATCAGAACAATTTTTAAACAGAAAATCAGCGAAAACCATTAAATTGGTCGTTGTTGATCGACCAGCACGAAAACCATGTTGCTGAGGTGAGATATACAGTTCTTTAACTGGAAATCTAAAATTGCGGTTCCGCCGTAATTTGTTACATCGCTTATATTGCCAGATTTAAAAATCGGTTGCAAGTACGACAGTTTCCAGCCAGATATCCGGTAACTGACCAGAGTATAAACTCAAATTGAAAACAAAGGTCAGGGGTAAAGCCAGAGAATAAGCGCACTTATTAAGTGAAAAGGGTGGAATCCCGTTAGAACCAGAACTTTTATTGCTTCTAACAGCGATAAAGCATGTTCAACTTCAACCACACTGAGTGTAATTGAGTTACTAAATGAGCCATGAGTAACTGATGGGATAGTGACAGCTGAATCGTCATTGATATTTGAATCCATGACGTAAACTGACTTAAAAAAAAATTGACGATAGCGTCACAGACTTGTTCTGAACCTTTGTAGCTGTACCCGTTCAATTTCATTTCACGTGGCAAACCATTGGTTTTCTTTTTGTTGTTAACAAACACAAAAAACTTTCTGGGATTACAACAGATATTATTTTCGATTTGTAAAATGTGGCAATTATATAAATAATGATTGAGACAGGGTTACCAGACGTCCCGATTTCGTCGGGACTATCCCGTTTTGTAACATAGATTCCCGCGTCCCGATTTTCTTCAAAAAGTCCCGCAATGCGAATTAAATTCAACATACAATGAGTACACACAGATAAAATTTTGATGAGAGGTCAACATACTAAAACATTTTTGTCCAAAAATAATGCAATACTTCATGCAGGAATCGTCTTATGTAATTTTTGACTATACTTCTTTACTCGACATCTTGTAACTCTAGGACGTTAGAATTTTTTAATATCTGTAGGCATTAATACAAAAGCGTTCATAAAAAATAAACTTACAGTTTTTCCGCAAACACAAATACTGTATGATTCCTTATAAAATATACTTTTTTAACGACTGTCATAGAAAATAATGTTTTCTATCTATCATTTTAAAACAGAAAGTTGGCTTTTGCTGTTTAGCGTGCATTTTTTAATTTTTTCTGCTCTAATGCAGAAAGTAAAACAAAAGACATAATAGACAAAGACATAATATTAAATAATTTATAACATATTATGAATTATTTTTTATTTAAAAATAGATAATTTATTAATTTAAATTTTTAGCTTGACGTTCGTTCGATATGTTTTTTAAACAAAAACTAAATAATATAAATGCCTCCTTAGCAACGCATATCTTACTTAAAAAAATATTGTTTTTTAAAAATTAAAATTATGATTTAAGCTTTTTTAATAATAAACAAATATGTCGGCAGTCGTTAAAAAAATAGTATGTATACTTTGAGCAGAAAGTAACATTGCTGCTCTGACATGATTGCTGGTTTCGGCTACGCCTCAACCAGCAACTTTCATGCACGAGCAGCAATGTCGTACTTTCTGCTCTTAATATACAATGTACTATTATTGCTTTGGTAAACATTTTTGTGATTCGAATTATTATTATTCAAACTATTTTTGTCTAAAATCTAAATATTTAATTGTTTTATTTTAACGTAAACAATTTAATAAGAATGTTTAATTTAAAAACTAAATTATTTTGATGAGATGGAAGTTAGGGAAGAGGAATCGAATCCTCGGGTCTGCAACCTACATATCCTTACAATTTGTTTTAATTCTACGAAATAATAAATAAGATGAGACAGTGACGATGACAGTGAACCTGTGATAGTACAAATCAGAACTCAACATATGGTCAGAAAAAAAAATCGAAAATGCTTGAGTGAAAGCAGAGGGGCGGCTTAGGCTTTACAAGAAGTGATATGTCTTCAATAATAAATGCTAAAACGCTATTAAAATTAACAGACATGTATATAGATTGTTGATACCCTACCTAGGTGCTATTGTAGAAAGTTTTACAATTCGAGTAACAGACTTGGATTTACTTAACATCAAATCAAAAAGTTTTATTTCTGAAAAAAAAACCTACCTATAGAATTCATAAGAAATTGGTAGAATTTGCATAAAACTTCCATTTAATTTCTTAAAAATTGCTTGTTTCATTTGCTCGATACCGAATGTTAACGCGTTTGTGGAAAGAATGTTAGGTATAATGCCCAATGAACGGCGAAAATCGTACGTATATTAGAATATAAAAGTTCGTGCCGTGCTTATGGTGAAAAAAAATCGGGATAGGTTGCCAAAGATTTAAAATGTTTTAAAATGTCTTCTGATAAAATATCCACATGCTATTTTATTTCATGTATTATTTACATACATATATAGAGTATTAAAAAATTAACTGAAAACAAATTTGTTTAGCTTTAAGAGCGGTTAATCGGAATTTGGACAACCGAAAAGAGAGCTTTTTGTCTTAAATACGGAAACTCAAACTAAACTAAAAGGAAAACACAAGTTTGATAGGTGTTTAACAACTAAACGGAATATGTTTTGCAAATTTTTTAGTTTTAGCTTAAAATTAGTTTAATTTGGTAATTAAATTCCATTTTTTTTAAATTTTAATTTTTTTGTCCCGACTTTGTCATTTCAAAATCTGGTAACCCTGAATTGAGAAATTTAAACTTTCTTCCTTAGTTTATCAAAACGCTTAAAGTCATATTCATTAAGCGTTTTCTTATAACGTTTGTGTGCTTTATCTCTACGATTATTAAGATTATAATCAATTGTTTGTTAAACCAAGGCTCGAGATTTGATTTTTTGGCAACCCTCTTTGGAACAAACTGCTCGAGATGGACTTTTAGAACTTTGTAGAAACAATCTGTGCAATCAAAAACAGCCAGTTCAGCAAAAACCTTAACCCAATCAACACGAAGCAATGACTCATTTAATGAGACAAAATTGCCATTTATATTTAAAACAAAAGCTATCAGTAATGATTTCAAGTGTATCACAAATAATAAAATTTATGGTAAGTTTATGGTAAACACTGCTACAGTTTACTAAATCATCACTAAAGAAATAGTAGTATGGCATACTTGATGAAAAAAACAGATTCAATAAATTTCCATTATTGTTAAATTGGTTACCAAACTGAAGCATACAATTGTAGAGATACTACTACATCTACCTATCCAAATCAAAACACATATAATAAGTTATAAAGGAATTCCCGTGACGTAATTTCTTTTTATCAAAACAAAATAATAATAATTTAGTAAACAACATTTCATATGTTTACAATTATAAGTAAGCAAAGTTTTATGAACTTTATGAATTATACATTACTCAAAGTGTGTCATCATATATTATGTTTCAAAACATTTAAACTAATTTTAAATAATTTTAAATAAAACAAAAGGTAAATAATTATGATGACACAGATTTTATTAAGGGGAAAATATAATAAGTAATTAAATTGACATATATATTATATGTACATTTTGCTAGAATTGCATTTTCTAGCATAATTAATTTGAAATAAATATATTGTTTGATTTAAGTGGGGATTAGGAAAATGAAAATGCAAATCCAAAATTGTATAAAAGAAAGTTTTCGAACAAATAAAAATCAGAATCAGTTTGAATTTAAATAGTGTTTTACTTTCTCTGATCCTCCCGACGACCTCAGTTGACGCACGTCAAACGGGTCTAACGGTTCTTTCCTTGGTGCAAAGTTGTTTCGGCAAACTGTATCATTGAAAAGCCGGACAGTTCTGGACTTACGGACGTATAGACGGGCAGTGTTTAAATATCTCTTGTGGTATATTTTACCACCAATAAAAGTTAAAGTTAAAGTTAGTCAATAAAAGTTTAAAGTAAAAAAAAGTAATAAATACGCAGTCAGATCAAGGTAGGGCACAAATGTCGTTTACTCATGATATAGAGAACGATCATATGGTGTACACCCACTACATGGCGAACTTGCCATTCACGAACTAAAACTGGAATCTTGCCCAAAGAATCGCAACAATTATTGAAGTTATAATTTGATGAAGAAGTAAATACCGATTATTAAATTTATTTTGAATTAAATCAAGTACGAACTATCAACTATACAAATTGGAATTGACAATAACAGAAGGAGTTAAATTATACAAATTTAAATCAACACATTCAAAACGTTACTTGAAAAATGGGAAACTCAGCTCAAAAGCAAAAGGAAGAAGAAGTGTTCATTACAAATGGACCTAATTCGTCAACGAACATATCGGAAAACACGTCACCAATAAACAAATACGAGATTATCATATTTGTAACGATAGTAGTCTTGATAATTATATATATAATCTTTAGATTAAAGGGTTATTTTCAAAAAACCGTGCGTAAAGAAATAACCAAAACAACAGTTTAAACAAAAAAAATTTTTTAATATTATACTTTTGTAATACTTTTAAGATACTTTTTAAATAAATAAAGAAAACTTTAATTTTTATTAATTAAGACAATATATATAAGATATTTTTAATAAATGAATTAATAAATTTTAAATAATAATAAATGAAAATCCTAGAATCATAACTAATTATAAATGGATAATTTAAAAAAAAACAATTTCAGTTTAAATGAACAAATTACATTTAAGTTAATTTTTCTCTTTTTATATAATAAATTAATAAAATTTCTTTTTAAATAAATGAAAATTAATATATGATATATGATATTTTTTTTTATATATAATAAAGAATGGTAAACAAAAAATTTTTTATGATAATAAAAATTTAAACAAAAAATCTCCGTTTGACTAAAATTTTTTTTTCAATTATTATAAAATTTTAAAAAAAAGTCAAATTATCTAAATAAAAATGGAATTAATAATTTTTATAAAAACCATTATAATGGTACGCTCAAAAATAATGAATGGAATTGTAGCCATAGCTACAATAATTATAATAATAATAATAATTGTATTGATAATAATAAACATAATAGAAATTTTAATAGAAGTGTTTATTAAAATAAAGAAAAATTTTTGTAAGAAAGAATTTCCAGATTGGAATATTGAACAATCGGAAAACTGGGAAGGGGTCTCCGAAAACCAGTTATCGAGAGACTCCCAAATTTTAGAAACCCAATAAAAATATTTTATGTAAATCCTAGCACACAAACACATTGACGGGGAGTTAGTGTTGGTGTCTAGCTTATGAAAATAAGTCTAGGGATCGATTGCTGGCGATCGATCACACAAACACATTTTTTTTAGAATTAGAATTAGCACATTGTCACGAGAGCTATAAAGCGAAGAGATTCAGAATATAGAGACGAATGACACTACAGAATTGAATAAGGGTGGTCAACCTTATGCATGGCTCTGTACATCGATCTCAGAAATAAAAAATTTAAGAAAGTTAAAGTTTAAAAATAACAAAAGTTTGCAAAATGAGGAAGAAGTTTTGATGACATCCAGCGATAATCCGCCTATGAACTTAGGTTTTAAGCAGGAGAAACTGAGATGGAAAACAGACGATAGGATAATTAAAAGTTCAGCGCATAAGAATAAATATAATATTGATATCAATGACGAAGAAGTCGTAGTAGAAATCAGCGATAATCCACATATGAACTTAGGTTTTATGCTGGAGAAACTGGTATGGGTAATGAAAAATGAGAATATTAAAAAACTAGCGCTTGAAATTAACGATATAATATTTACACGTGTTAAGATAAATTCAAGAGAATATTCACCGAACTGCAGTCGGGATTAAATAAAGATATTAAGCAAACTAATCTAAAAATAATAATCTATCAAGCTCCATTAAGAATAATTGACAATGATAGAATGTTAGAAATAATTAAGCAATTTCATGATAGTCCACACTCTGGAGGACACTCAGGTGTGAGAAGGACAGCTAACAAAATTAAGCAACGTTACATCTTCAAAAATTTAAGTAAACTGGTAAAAAGTTATGTAAGTAAGTGTGAATTGTGCGCTAGGAATAAACAAAATAAAAATGTAAAAGAACGAAATAAGCACGTAAATAGAATTAATCTTAAGATAAGTAAAAATAATTTAATTAAGGAAGTACATAAAAATAGACTAAAAAATTATGTTCCCAAATAAAATCCCAATAAAAATTTGCTAAATATTAAACGTTATGGATACTAAACATTTTTAAAATCGAAATTTATTTCATAAATTACGCAAAAATTTGTTTTCTTACCTTTAAAAACAAATTTTTGTTAAAAAAGGAAGGGAAGTGTAGAGATACTACTACATCTACCTATCCAAATCAAAACACATATAATAAGTTATAAAGGAATTCCCGTGACGTAATTTCTTTTTATCAAAACAAAATAATAATAATTTAGTAAACAACATTTCATATGTTTACAATTATAAGTAAGCAAAGTTTTATGAACTTTATGAATTATACATTACTCAAAGTGTGTCATCATATATTATGTTTCAAAACATTTAAACTAATTTTAAATAATTTTAAATAAAACAAAAGGTAAATAATTATGATGACACAGATTTTATTAAGGGGAAAATAATAAGTAATTAAATTGACATATATATTACTAGCGGGACCCGGCGTGCTTTGCTACGCCTATACAAAAGTTTGTGCGCGTACATTTTGTTGAATTAGCAAAAATAATTTCAAAGAGTCGGAATAAGAATAGAAAGCGTATTTTTTGATTTTTCCGTTTGGGAAATATGAATAACAGAGAGCATTAGCATTCTAGCTGATCAATCTAGATGGATTGAGAATCGAACGGCATGTCAAAATTTGAAAGTGATTGGTAAAGAGTTTTGGAGAAATTTTTAAGCTTGTTGTCGAATTTCCAATTCGGTAAGTATTCGCACTATTAATAAGTCACAAGGCCAAACAATGTCAATTTGTGGGCTGGATCTAGAAACCTCATGCTTTTCGCATGGTCAATTATATGTTGCGTGTTCGAGGGTTGGAAAACCTTCAAGTTTTATCGTATATACCCCTGAAAATATTACAAAAATTATAACCATATCAAAATTTGAAACTTTTTACAAAATTTCAAAAATTATAAAAAAATCAAAAATTCAAACTTCTTCAAATTCTAAAAATATTCCAAAAATTCTTACAAAATCAAAAATTGAAGCTTTTTTCAAAATTCTAAAAATATTTATAAAATTCAAAATTCATAAATTCAAAAATTCAATTTGTTTTCAAAATCATAAAAATATTAACAAAATTAAAAATACAAACTTTTTTCAAAATTCCAAAAATTATAATAAAAACAAAAATTTAAACTTTTTCACAATTCTAAAAACATTCCGGAAATTCTTACAAAATCAAAAATTGAAACTTTTCCAAAAATATTCCAAAAATATTGAAAAAATTTAAAATTCACAAATTCGAATTGCATGTTCAATCACATTTCATGACATACAAATAATTAATTTTATTTTTTTCCAAAAAATTGGGTAAAAATTAAATGAAACATTCTTTTGACACACTGACAATATTTTTTTGACAAATTTATAATGAAATAATCTACTTTTTGATCTCACATACGAATCCCGACTATTAAGATTTCTTTAAACTCAAGGTTACTACTCATTATCATCTAAAACTACCGTTTTTAAGCAAAAAATATGAATATTTCCTTGTTTTGACACTCTTCACGATTTTTTTGACACACTTCTGGTACAGCTATCGAACATATCGTCCTGACGGCTATTTTAATTGAGTGTACCTGTTTTTAGAAATAAAAATTTTTGAAATCCTTTCAGCGGTTTTCTAAATTTCGTAGGTGGTGACGGACGACCGACCAGCAGACAGATATACATTCTTTTTTGCTGTTTTAAAATCGTTATGACCTGAAACGTTGAGAAATGCCCAAAAAGTGGGGGTAGGAATTTCACTTTTGGCTCGAGAATGTAATACTTATGTCTTTCAGACCGAAGTAATTGAAAAAAATTGTATTCCCGAATAGTTTCGTTTAATAGCCAAAAAATTCAAGTTATACAATACAGCCACTATTATTGATCTCAATGAATTGGAGGTAGAAAGTCGATCAGAATTGATAATCGCTGACAAATGTTATCTACAAATATATTGTAGGTGGTACGAAGTTCACCGAGTGGGTCTTCTAGTAAAAATTTGTAATTTTAATTTAAATCAGTGATAATCGGTGTACAATATTTTTAGTTAACCTGTTTTTTGCTAATACAATAAGATTTGCTGATTTACCCACACGTGAGCATGCAACATATAGTTGCCCATGGGAGAAACATGGATTTGCCAAGTCCAAGCCACAAATGGACATTGTTTGTCCTTGAGACTTATTGATGGTCATGGCGAAAGCCAAACGAATAGGAAATTGAAGTCTTTTGAATGGTATTGGAGAATCTGATGGTATCAATGGAGAATCTGATGGTATCAACTTTTTATTATTATTTTTTAATATCAGCACAATGCTTTAAACTGTAGTTAGCTTCATTCTTTATTGATCATGAGGAAAAAGTTAAGAAATTTTAAACTTTTTCATTGAGAAAAATATATTTCAAAAATAAATGCATGCAGTGCATGCACTGTAATGTTTTTGGGGCTTAAACTGTTTTTAAACGTTAAAGGCTTAAAATAGCTAAATCGTTTTTATGCCTTTTTGGACAATTTATTAACCTTTCAAAAACGTCCATGAAATTATGACTGTCCATGAAATAATGATTTTAAGCGGCGTTTAAAAGTAATATTAGAAAAGAAGTAATAAATTATGTTCAATACTCTAACAAACTATTGTTTTAATACAGATTTAGTGACAATACAAATTAGTTATCATCATTATAGCATTTACTGTTTTTTGTCAAACCAAATTTGAAATTTTCCACCTCCGTGATTTTGAATCTAAAATATAAATAAAAACCAAAAAAGCAAAAAAAAACAGAACGACGTG
Organism: Diogma glabrata; assembly: GCA_963693315.1. Taxonomy (NCBI): domain Eukaryota; kingdom Metazoa; phylum Arthropoda; class Insecta; order Diptera; family Cylindrotomidae; genus Diogma; species Diogma glabrata. Next base: position 186,918,722 of record OY856187.1, read on the forward strand.
ACTTGATTCGTACTCGAAACTTTTTGGTCGATAGCTCATGTTATTGGCCATTACGTTATCTAGACGTATTTACTACTAACCGTAATTTTGGGTATTCATAGAGAAATCATTAAAATTAATAAACTTTAAAGTCGTGTTGTCAAAATTCTAATGATTTCTAATGAATTTTAATGTTTTTAAGACGTTCGGTAAAGTAGATTTTTTCTGTATTATTTGCCGTGACTCATTTCTCAAAAATGCCGATGAAATTGAAATTTAGTCGTTTTTCGCAGAAATATAATTTTTTGTTTTGCTTTATCTTCTTCTAAAAAAATTAAATTACGAAAAAACAAATATTGAAAAACAAATATTACATGAATTTCAACACCACAATCTGGCAAAATTTATTCAAATGCGATAGCAGAGTAAATTGAAATTTTTGAGTCAATTTGCAGATTCAATTTCAATTTCATCGATAATGGGCCACGGCAATTATTATTTTAAATAAAATTATTATTTTTAAACAAATTTATTAGTACTTACACAATTTTAATTTATTCTTGTAAAAAACTTACTATTTTGAAGTTAAAAATAATAATAATTAAATGATACACAACACAATTCAAAAAAAAATAATTCACAAAATAGAAAGAGCTATGCGTTAAACTTCAAAACTGTATCATTATAACAAAAAGTTGAAACCAACAGTTTTTTCGGGGCCTACGCTGATGATTTAAAAAGTCCATGATGAAGTTGTGTCTCTTACGTTAAATGTGTTTACGAAATACATTAATTAATATTCAATTCGCAATTAAAATATATTAAAACTTTTAATTGAGATAAAAACTACCCTATCGAGTATATATTAAGCGTAATATATAAAATATTATTCTTAAGTCGCTCAAACATGAAAATTGCCAAAATTTCCCATACAAACTTGTATCAAAAATTTAACCTATTTTCGTATTTCTTTTACGGACAGAAGAAAATAAAGTATTTTATATATTATGCTCAATATTGTCAGTAATTGTCAGTAATAGTTCATAAAGAAACTTAAATTATTTAATTGTAATAAAATGAGAAATTTCATAGATAATTTTAAAATTATTCAAGTTGTGTTTTGTATGAAATCCCATATAAATTTTATTGAATTTCGTTTCTCTTCCCCCTTTTGCAGTGCCATTGCAGCAAACACCGGAACAAAATAATCGCTCAATAACATATTTGATAGTCTATTTGGGCCCTACATGGATGATTAAAAAGTCGATAAAGCAGGTTTGACAGTAAATTAATTTATTTACGCCGCCATCTGAAAGTTTGCTTATGAACTATCCATATTTAACATTTAATTCGTAATTAAAAAATATTTAGGCGTTCAATCAAAATAAAAACTATCCTATCTCTCAAGTTGGACCATTATACAGACACTGAACACAATTTTATTAAGATTGGTTACGTTGTTGCGGAGTTTATCGCGGACAAACATCGTGACACGTGATTTTTATATATATAAAGAAGATATAAGATATATGTACATTTTGCTAGAATTGCATTTTCTAGCATAATTAATTTGAAATAAATATATTGTTTGATTTAAGTGGGGATTAGGAAAATGAAAATGCAAATCCAAAATTGTATAAAAGAAAGTTTTCGAACAAATAAAAATCAGAATCAGTTTGAATTTAAATAGTGTTTTACTTTCTCTGATCCTCCCGACGACCTCAGTTGACGCACGTCAAACGGGTCTAACGGTTCTTTCCTTGGTGCAAAGTTGTTTCGGCAAACTGTATCATTGAAAAGCCGGACAGTTCTGGACTTACGGACGTATAGACGGGCAGTGTTTAAATATCTCTTGTGGTATATTTTACCACCAATAAAAGTTAAAGTTAAAGTTAGTCAATAAAAGTTTAAAGTAAAAAAAAGTAATAAATACGCAGTCAGATCAAGGTAGTGCACAAATGTCGTTTACTCATGATATAGAGAACGATCATATGGTGTACACCCACTACACAATCCATAACTGATAAAAATCCTTGACTGCTGCAGGACGTAATTAGTTCGACTCTTAATACGGACCAGCTTACCGCAGGTAAATTAAAATCGACGGCTATAATTATATCGTCTGATTCTGATAGTAATGGCATTATTTGTGATGATATTGAGGAAATCAACGACATGTATACTTTCGAACTGTTGACTGGAATATAGGTATTGCAAATGAAAATCCAGGATTCACCACAGTGAACTTTAACAGCAAGTAACTAAAAAGCATTAAATTTTTATTTCTAGTAAGCTACTGCGAAGAATACGTTTAACGGCAATAATGAGACCGCCACCTCGAAGAATCTGAACCGAAACTGTTTATATCCACCGAGAACTGTCGTAATAGCTTCTTAAGACATGATATCTTCGGATATTCAGGAGTTTAAATATTTCAATAATATGGGCTGAACATGTTCAACTCATTCATAAAAAATATTGGTATGGAGAGAAATCATCGCTGATCTGAGGTAAAGTTATCAATTATAAAAAACTTCAATTTAAATATTTTTGCAATAAGTTAAAATTCATATATTAACAGTCAAACTGTGCAGAAAATACAGTGTTAATTTTTAACATAACGTATAATTAGTAAACAAAACTCAAAACAAAATCTTATTTGACAACCACATTCTTCTTTGGTTAATCCAGCTTCTAGAATCTAAAATAATACGTAAAAGTTAAATTTACTTATCAAATTCATAATCATTATTTTTTTTAAAAACATTTTTCATTATATTTCTTTTAGATTTTCTGAAATTTTTTGCATCCGTCGATGAATGATTGGTCCCACTCTTGCCTTCTTCAAGTTCTAAAGGTTCGCGGAAAATTTGTCTCTTCTCAGATTTATCGATAATAGATATATCATGAGATGGTGTGTTTTCATTATTTTTCATATTCATTGTATGATTTTTACGCCGAAAACTTTGACGAATTGAAGATAGCAACCCGTTATGCTGGTTATTATCGTTCGGTAATTTTTCTTCTTTTTTGCCGGGATGAATAAATTTTCTGATACTACGACGAATATCTTTGATAAAATTATGACCGTTATTTGGCGGATCAGGAGCATCGTTTACTTTTTCATTATTTGGAATGTTTTTACGGAATGCTCTGGTAAATGGGGCTGGTTCTTTAAAATCAATTTCATCATCATCAATACGACTATCATCGTCAATTTCTTCATATTGAATTCCATCATCTACCTCTTCAGAGGTTTTAATATTTTCAACCGGATCCTGTACCAAATCTTCCTTTTCCGGTGAAACTGAATAAGTTTTATCATTGATTTTCGGTTCTTCAGTTTGAATTATATCCTCATCCTCTAAAGTTATAACATTTTCTTTTAAATTTTTGAATTTCTCCGTTAAATTCGTAATTTGTTTAATTTCAATTAAATTATGATTTTTCTTTTTCTTTGTTTTTGCTTCATTGATACTATTTTCCAATTCCAACTGATAACAATCTAATTCTTCATCAATATTAACAGCTTCTTCGCTTATAACGGATAATTCATTTAATTTTTCAATTTTATGGTTTCCTGGACTAAAAAGTAATTTTTTTGCAAGTAAAGTCGATGGCGATTGTAACGCTCTTGGTGATATATCTTTAAAATTTATGCGTCGATTAATAGTTGGCGTAAAGGGTAAACCAAGGCTTAGCGTTGGTAACTCCAAAGCTGGATTTTCAATGCCTTTTATTTCATCACGGCTTACTTCAAATGGATTAAAATTGTTACGAATGTCAGTGCCAAGGATATTCAATCCAGAATTAACAAAGCAATGGTTATCTGTTATTTTTGATTGAGGAAGATCCGATCGTTTTACTTCAAAAGGATTAACTGGTTCTTTTTCAGGCATATTCAAATTTAATCCTTCATTAACAAAACAATTCCCCTCAACATCAATAACTCGTTTTTTCTTTTTTGGTGGCTTGCGCATTACTTCATACTGACAATTTCCAGCTAAATCCGATATAGATTTAACTTCCATCATTGCATCCGGATTGAATCCCAAATTTTCTTTGTTTGAATAATTTTTGGGTGAAACAGTATTTAAATCTAATCCTTGATTATCAAAAGATGATTTATTTTCTTCCCGTTTTATAAGTGGTTTGCCGAGTTTTGGAGTAGAACAAATATGATCTGAATATCGTTTACGCTTTTTTGATGGTGTAACTTCATTTACTTGTAAATGAATATTACAAACAACAGATGATATGTTTGTAGACATGTTAATTTATTCTAAAAACAATAATTATTTTAACACACGAATGCTGATAAAAGTTGAACATCATATATAGTTCGAAATGTTAAGAAAACAAGGACTACTTACTGTTTATATTAACTTTTAATATTATTGTTGATATTTCAGTTCTTTTCATTTATTTTATGCTTTCAAATTGACGTTCTGTAATAAATTAAAATGCCATTTTACAATCTGGAACACCTGCTGTCCTTTTGTTCCAACAGAAAATTTGGATAGCTTTTTTGTAGGGACATCTAACGGTTAACATGATTTACACAAACAGGTAGCGTCGATTTTTTAATGAGCATTCCGCTAACTAATTCATTTAATAAACATGTTTTTAAAAGTAAAATTGCTTATAGGGTAAAAAAATTAAAGGTGACGTTTCGAGTCTAACGATTTGCCAACATGGTCGAAGAAATAATTAATAATGAAAATTCAAGTAAAGCAGCTAACTTGGGAGGCGATGGTGATAACAAAGATGTGCAACCTAAATTATTCAACTTAGAAAGTATGTGTTTGTTTGGTTTAGTGAAAATGTTGTTAAGTATTATAACGGATTGGTCTCAATATTTGTTTAAATTTTAGTATTGCGAATAATAAAGTATGTCCAACAACAACATGGACTCCGGCATGGGGATTATCAACGATATAGAGGATATTGTACTAGACGTGTCAGTCGCCTAAGAAAAGTGCTTAAAATACCACAAGGAGATAAGCGACATTTTAAAAAGAAAGATGTAGTTCCAGCAAATTTAAGCGGAAAGAATGCTGACGAACGATATCTTCAAATACCTCTGATATTAGCTGAGAGATCATGGTCATACGCTATGCAGCTACGCCAAGAAGCCAATACAGAACCAAGAAAAAAATTTCATTTGGTTTCTAAATTAAAAAAATCTTGTGTTTACGCTCTACAGCTTCAAGAACTTTGCAATGTAAGCTAAGCACAAAACAATGTCAGATTGTTAGATTATTTTGTTTTAATTTTTAGACTGATTTCTGTGATGCTCGTACTAAACTGGAAGCAGAAGCATACGTTGCTTGGATATCTGGCACTCTGAATTTTGAATTAAGTCTTTGGCAACTAGCTGCTGAAAATTTGAAAAAAGCTAATTTGATTTGTGAAAATTTGGCAGCTGCCCTTCCAGAAGAGGAACAAGCATTATATCGTTCGAAGGTTGATGAATTAATGCCAAGTTTAAGATATTGCGCATACAATATCGGTGATGGAGGTTCTGTGGATGAATTGATAGAATTAAAAGCTCAAGGTTTATTAGATAATATCGATGGTTTAGTTGCTCAAACTAAATCCGAAAGCACAGAAGCATTTCAAACAACCGAATGGCAAGGACGTAAATTTACGGTTCGACCTGAAAAAGTACGTCTATTTCTAATATCTCTGCAAGAAATGGGAAAAAGTATTGAGAAAGCTAAAACATATGAAAGTAAAATTGAAATTCTAGAGAATATTTTGATGGATTGTAAAGATGCTATATCAGCTGTTAAGGATGAAATGAAGCAGGATCCGAAATTACGATCAACTGGAAACGATCGACTAACAAGTGTTCAATTTCTTCTTAGTTATCTCTCGTATATAAGACTTTATCGCACACTGGAAAGAAATCTATGTTTGATTGGTCAATCGAAACAAAATTTAGAGTCTGCCAATAATTCTACAACCGGTAATGAGAAAAAAACTAAACCACAAGATTTAACACGATTATATGAAATTGTTTTACACAATATTTCTGAAATGCAACAGATTAATGGAATGGAAAATGATGAAAATTTTCAACAAGAGATGGAACACCTGGCAGGATGTTTTAAAGCTTTTCGGTGTTATTATATCGCTGTCACTCTCGTTGCATTAAAACGATGGAAGGAAGCTGTCGCTATGTATGAACGATCAACAAAATATGCAAAAGAATCGATTGAAGTAAATGTAAAACAATTTAATTTACAAGAAGATCTGAAATCGTTAATAAATACAATTGAGGGATGTAAATTTTCCGCACATGCCTATAGTGTTTTGGAAAGTGATGTAAATGATGAATCGAAATTATATGGAAAAACTCAAAAATCATCAAAACCATTATTCGAACGATTATCACAATACGAGGAGGATCAACAATTGAATACGAAAAATCCAAATGTATATAAATTAACTCCTGATATGCAGCCGATTCCATGTAAACCATTATTTTTCGATTTAGCATTAAATTTTATTGAATTTCCAAATTTGGATGATAAAACTGAAAGCTCACCGAAAAAAGGAGCTGCTGGAATATCTGGTTTTGTTAAAGGTTTTCTTGGTTGGGGCGGGTCAAATAAGTAAGATTGATCTAAATTTAAATTATTTTGTATCTTTTTCTATCTTGTTCGATTTGTTTTTTAATGAATAAATATGAAAAATTAAACGATTTAGCTACGTTTTTCTTTTCAAACATTTATATTTTCTCAATCTGTATTGAAATTAGTTTTTTCTACACCCGTACTATAAAAATACACTTATATGACCAAAATCCGTTTTATAATGATATTCATTTCGATACAGATTTTATTACGATACAGATTTTTAATCAATAGAAAAAAACCCATAGTTTTTCAATCAAACATGCTATGCATTTGACTTTTGTTGAAATTTTCGTATGGAAAAAAAAATTGAACTTTGAAATTTTCGTTGTAATATCCGTTCTTCGTTATTTACCGGGTGTAGAAAAAATAGCGTATGCCACTTTCATGTAATGGTTATTACATGATCGTAGCATAATATACTAATGCTTTATTTAAAAAAATGGATAACGAGTTCACTTTTTAGGTCACCAAATATTTTTAAATTTTCCTAAAGTTGATTTTGGAGGGGAAATTTTCTATAACATAATAATTTTCCATATTTACAAGTACAAAATTTTATGTTAAAAGGAAGCTTCCAACTAAAGTTGTTTTCGCACTCAGAGGCAGGTAGGCTATGCTTGAGTCTCATTTATAATGATTTGCCATCCTACCTTGTTCCTCACTCTTTCGGGTAAGTGATACAGTGCAGTAGTCAGTTCTGGTGTTGTGGTACTTCCAATGACTTCATCTCCGTTGAGCTTCTACGATCTATCCCCATAGGCAGTTATCGCGCCCACGATATTGGTAGCATTAACCTGGATCTACTCCAGGCTGATATGAGTCAAACTGACTTTTCTCTGCTATCTACTCTAGTTAATGTTCAAGTTTCTTATCTAAAAAATATACATCTCTTTAGATGTGGAGCTCAACCGATTGGGTTGGTTTAATTTTGAAAATGATTCCGATGATTCAAGCCTTAATGAAGTCAACTCCCTGAATCATACCGTTCACCTCTGAGTATTCCTTTGGTTTCGCGGGTTGATGCATTTTTTTCTGAGTCCCTGGTTCGTATTAATCCTCACTGATATTCAGCTTCACCTACTTCATATTTGTAATATTATCTTGGTAACGTCAACTTTTCCCGTAAGATGAAGGCCCTACCCATTCTAAAAAAAATCCTCTAAGACGGGCTTTCGCCCAATCGGTATTCTCTCTGTCTTATCAAAGGTTGTCGAAAAACTGTTGAATACGCAGAATGTTACCTACCTTATGGTACAACAATCTGCTTTTTGACAAACAATCATGACTCCGCCCTAACCATAGTACCACCTCTACGTTTATTAACATCACGGAAAATATTAGAGGCTCTATTGATCAGCCTATTGAATGGCAAGTTGAAAAGCTTCATCGGCTTCTCTAACAGTGCCTGTAACCTTATCTTTTCTTACCTTGTGGACCGATCGCAGTCAGCATGGTCGGAAGGACTTTGTTCAAGTTCGCGTAATATTTTGAAGTGTCCCCCAGGGTTCTCTATGTATATCAATGATCTCCCTCATTCAATTAATTAACCCCTGTGTCACTGTGTCTTTTTTAGTGCATTGCTCAAATCAATTCTGACCTACTTCGTATCTCAGACTGGGCTAAACGAAACATTTTGATCCTTAACCCAGGTAAATCTCAAGTTATTGTTTTTAATGCCACTAATCCCGTCTAGTTCTTGTGCTCCTGTTGCACTTGATGAAGTTGTTACGCCATTCCAATCTCAAGTTAAAGTCGTCGCTTAGTAATTAATAACAAGCTGGGTTGGGATTCCCATATAACGTGATACGAAGAGTTGCTATCACTTTTCGTAAGCTTAACAGTGTTAACTTTTACTTGCCTTCTTAGGTCAGGCTTCGTTCAGATCATGGCCTTATTATGCCTATTATCCGCTATGGGTTTGAAGTCTACGCTGGCTGTACTGATGGCTTTTTTGCGTCTTCAGAGATGCCTTAATGCACCAGGTCTGCGGTTAGATTTATCAACGGGCTTCGCAGAAAAGATCATATTTCTGATTTTTTTGTCAAAGGTATCGGATCATTTTTTCAATCTAAATTTTTTCTAGCGTATTGAGCGATTGGTGGCGAGCAGGCACTAGATCCAGCAGTAGGTTGTTGAACAAACGAAGGAACAAACAGTCGATGCTTTCACTAAACGCTTACTACTCTAACACCTAAAATAAAACATGTTGTTGTAGCGACGGTTGCTAATCCTCCGGATCCATGTCCAAGTTCAGGAACTCTGCTACTGCCCTTGACAATTGAATAGGTGGTCTACATCGTGCGACGTGCCCTCACATGCGGACACTTGTCAATAATTTCAGGTTCGATTCTGGTCATGTAGTTGTTTAGAATGCGTGACCAACCGGATCTTAGTTGAGCTAGGATGGATCTGGTGATACGGGGTAGTTGGACCTCTTCGGCAGCGACTTTGGTGGCTTTATATTCAGAACACAATTTGGAGTGTAGTGTAGAAAACGTAATATTTCAACCGTTTTGGTGTGGAGTACTTTTAAGCCACTTCTATATGTAGATTCGTCAATGTTACCTAACCTAACATGGCAACCTCTGACATCTTGCAGAAAGCATCTTGCTGTCCTTAAGTCTCTAGGTGGTTCGATCGTAGTTAAGGTGTCATTGCAAGGATGTTGCTTTGTGACAGGCCAATAGATATTGTTTGGCTAGCATTTCATTATGTTCACGGACCGGCAATATGTTACATTCCTCGTGCAAGTGTGATCTCGGTGGGCCATCAAGTGACATCCGGTTGCGGTTCGCAAGGCAGCATTTTGTGTTGTTTGTAACTTATTCCCTTGAGTGTTGGCAACTCAGGGATCCATATGGGTGCAGCATAATTTATAATAAGTCTTCCTATTGCCTTGTAAGTTGTTATTATGGTATTTTTATCTTTGCCCCATGAACTACCCGCTAGTGATTTTAATGCGATATTCCTGTGGAACTCCTTGTCTTAGCGCAGTTACGGAACTCAACGTATGTTTTGCGACCTCTGAGGTAGTTGCACAACCAGCGCTTCATTAAACCTGGCAATCTAGTATTGAAGATATCATCCGCACGTATTGTAGATATTGTAGATATCGTGTCGCACGTCACTGTGTCGAATGCTTTTGATAGGTCGAAGTGAGTGCAACTGAAATTGTTCTAGCGCATGGTTGTTTTTGATTCAGACCATCACTGATCTGGTTTTGTATTCTGTCATGTTGGTGTGGCGCCAAATTGCAGGATCTAGTCAGCTAAGTGAGCAGAAGTGCTTCGATAAGTTTTGCGACCGATGAAAAGATGGATATTGGTCTGTAAAACTCGCTTTTCTTCAGGTGTTAAAATGGGGCTGATTCTGGCCGTTTGCCAAATATTTGGTATCTGTAGACTATTTAAAGATGTATTGAGTGTAGTAGTGAGGTAGTTCAATCCTTTGGGACCGATGTGTTTGAGCATGATGGCTGAGATGTCGTCGGGTCCTATAGCTTTTGATGGCTTAATTTTCCTTATTGCATTCTCCACCTCTTCTCCGGAAAATATGGTATCCTCCAAGTTGTCAGTGTTAAGTTTGCGCAGGTGTCTTAACACTGGTCTGTTCTCTTTCTCATGTTTACGTTGCTTTTCTGTAAATTGAATGTTAAATTTGTTTGCGCATTTCCTGTGGTTTTCAATTGGGATATCGTCGAAGGAGATCAAGCAATTATTTTGTGGTTGTCGAGGATGAGTTAGGTCCTTAATGACCTTCCAAAGACTTTTACTAGTACTAAGGTCTGATTTACTCACCAACTCTCCATTTATTTCTTTTATGATCCGTGACCAAGTTGTTAATTCGCTTGTTCAGGTCCAGAATTCTGGAGTCGGTTGGATCTGCTTTAAGGATGTCATCTCTTTGAGTAGAAAGCACACACGCTTCATGTGAAAATTTTGGTTTTAACTTTTGAATTCTGCCAGCTGGATGTAGCGAGCTCAATTTTGGTAAAACTTGTAAAGTTTTCCCAGTCAGCATTGTTAAAACTAATATATGTCTTCTTTTCGGAATTTATTTGAATATGGAACGGCTTAAGGGGATTATGATCGGCACGTGGTCTGATCCCAATGCAATTTCAGTTCTCCCTTCTGCAATTGGCATTAGTGACATACAGGCAAGGGAGACATCTGGAGAAGAGTATGTTTTATTTGTTACCCTTGTTGGTTGTGGTTCGTTGAGGACTCCGAAACTGGAGCCGTCAATTTGATCAGTAATGCTTTCACCTCGTGAATAAGTTTAGTTGTGAATGCCATAGATCATGGTGCGCCTTCACATCTCCGAGAAATAGACAGTCTTTGGTATAAAATAAATGTCCTATGGACAGTTGGACAAATAAATGTCCTATGGACATTTTTACATCACTCGGGGGTTCCGGTAGCATGTTCATTCGTATTGTGTTTTGTTGTGAGCTCGTGTTGGTGTTTAAATTTGATGCTTGACAGCATGGCGCTATGTAGTTCTTGGTCCATTGCTTATGTGTGACAAGACCTGTGCATTTCTTCACCATTCCTTGCAAGTATTACACTGAATAGATGTTGTGTTTGACCTTAAGATGTTTTTACATATTGTACAGTGCCATGTTTTAGTTGGTCCCGGATTTCTTTCAATACCAGCCATGACGAGGAGTATTTGAAGCAGTGAGGCCAGTGAGAGCTGCTTCCTTACCCAAAAAATGGAGCGACGGATTTGCACCTTTCGTCGAAACTGTTTTGATGGTAAACACTTTGAGAAGCAATAAAAAATAAATAAAACATAATCTTGGCAAACAGTTATTCATTCCAAAATCAAAATATACTGCATATATTCATTACTGTAAAGTTAACAAAAAAATTATTTAAATTTTGTTACTTTTTATTTGTTTAAACTTACCTCTTCGGGTTTTATTCACTAGCAACTATATTGAATTCCGACCGAAATTGTCTTAACATAATTATTTCTTTTTATTGTACCTTAAAAGCTTATATTCAATTACATTATATTTTCTCTTTACTAACATTTAATTAAATGTATAATATAATCATATATTTTCTTTTAAATAGTGTTTTGTTTTTCATTTTTTTTTTAGCATAAAAATATAATTTTATTCTTTGAACACGAAAATTTATTTAAAATTTAATTTTAAAAAAATTACATATCAGAAAAAAATTAGGTAGAACAACTAAAAATTAAAGTTATGAAACAAAAAAAACATCCTGAAATGCAATCTTACAATATTTAATTAATTATAAATTGAAATCATATCTCTTTACTTTTATTTTTAAATGCAATTTTACAACGAAGAGCAAAATCACAGCAAAAGCAATAATATACGTTTTATAGAAATAAAACTTTTTTTTTTGTTGCGGAAAATGTGAAGGATTTCCAATTTTTTTTGTTTTTATTTTATTCGTCCCAATTTAAAATTCAAAGGTAATAAATGTAACAATATTTTTTTTGATTTGTAAATAAATAAAAAATATATATATATATAATTATAATTAAATCTAAAGTACTTTTTCTTTTCTTATAGTAATATAATTAATTGTATTAGATTTTAGATTTTTTTTTTATTAAAAAGCGGCTTTATTGATAAATTAAAATAATATAGTAGTTGCGATGGTATTTCTTCATTTTAAAATTTAAACAAAAAGCGAACATAGTATAACAATACAATTTTTCTCTAATACCGTATGTATTTCGAAATAAGCTACTCCAAAAGCTGGGCCTCTAATTTAAACAAATTTTAGTTTTAATAATACAAAATTGATTTGATTTAATTTAATTAATTAAAAATGAAACTTTACTGCTGCAATGGAATTTTTGTAGATAACTTAGATGCCAATATTAGTTTTTAGTTTCTTTTTAAACACATTTTACATTTATTAATTAATTCATTCAACGGATTTGATCACAATTTATCCAAAGTAGAGGGAGGAAATTATCTTTAATTATGTTTCTCGATATATGTAGTTTTAAATTAAAGTTTTTTTTGTTTATATATTTTTTGTGATGGCGCATAAATAAATTTAAAAATTTTATATTAAAAAAAAAATTATTATATCTATCGGCTTTGTGTCGAAAGTTGTTCCATGTTTTTTAGTAAATACATCTTTTGTAATCTTACACATTATAATCCTTATTCATAGTTTAACTTAGCTAAAAATATAAACAGAAAATAGTTAGTTAGTTAAGTTAATTTCAGAAAAAAAAAAATAATATGAAAAATACAATCGTCAAAAACATAGAAACGTTTGACCTGGACGTGCAAAGGGATCGATTCGAACTATCGAATCGGAATGTTCTTACTTGTTTTCCAAGGTTTTCGTTTCGATCGGCACTGTTTTTATACTGAAGATGTAAACGTTTTTAATCAAAAATATACTGAAACAATTCAATTAGGTGTTAATAAAATGTTGAAACACCAACAAAAAATATTTATTTTCGAATGTGGCCATATTTGCACAAAGAAGTGTAAACGTAGATTATTTAATATTTTTATCCAGGCAGCTCTAAAAGCGAACAGAAAGGAACATCAGATAATCGAAAACGAAAAAGCAGTAATTAATAGATTGACAAAAAATTCGACTATGTCAATTTCTGTCAAAGATTATGATTGTGCCATTGATTCTTTAAATTCTAGTACCAATTATAGAATAACCTGTATCATTTACGTGACTAAGATTCAATGATCGTGCAAGAAAATCAGCTATTTTGCTCACGGACTGCTTTGCTCGAAACTCGACTGTTCTGGCAGCTCCTAAGGAAATAACTCAAATTCAGTCTCCAGGCGTCAATAAAATATAACATATCAGGATTTTATACAAAAAAGAATTTCATTTGAATCCGAAAATATTCGTAAAACTTTTAAAAGAATTAATCAAATAAAAACAAAGTGTCCCGTCAGGAGAATACTTCTCCTATTATTCTTAAAACATTTTCAAAAGAACTTGCAGCTATTAACTCAAATTTTCTACAAATTTTATAAATTCTGTATTTCTCATTCGTGCTTAAAATTGGTCAATGAAGCTACATACTGGGAAAAGGTGGTGCGGTGCATCCTACGTTATCGCGGTAGACATCTCTAACGCATATGATCGAATCTGGCAAGCCAGCTTGATCAACAAGCTCGTTGTGTACGGCTTTAATACCGCAATTGAAAAGTTGATTCGAAACTTTCTGACAGACTGATACATTTCGGTTTCCATTTTCATCCTTTATTCAAAGTAAGTCATGTTTAGATGGAATTATAAATTAACGCGTTTGAATATCCGATGACACCGTGTTTGGGGGGTCTCCCGAGCACCTGTTTTTTAAAGATCTATAACATTTGTACCTGATAATCGAATTTAATGGAGATTGGAAGGACAACAACTGATTAGTTTTTGGGTGATATTGACATAAATCGTATGGGGCCTCGACATGAGCACCTGTTTATTTGAAACTTCAAAACATCAGTTTCTGATAATGGGTTTGGACTAAACTTGGTAAATGTGCTAATATATTGGAGTATGATTTGTAACAGTTCTGCATTCCAACTATCGGTTTGTCAATTCCGGCAAAACTTTTTCTTTTCGTACAATAGGTTTTATGTTTGTTAAGTGTAGATTACAGATTTCTACAGATTTCTTTATTGAACTAAGTTAACTTTACTACTAATTTTTTTAATACCTATGGCGATTTTCAAAATATACATTTTTTGAGACTGCTACTCGCCGGTGATTTAAGATAGACATTCCTGGTCACTCCACGTGCTACACATGCTGATGAAATTAATGCATACTTGAAAGAATCACACCTATGGCGGAGTGTCAGTAAATTATCCCTTACCATTAATATACGTGTTCATCTTCAAAATGATCCATTGGCATTAGCATTCAACCAACAATTGCTCAAAATTGGCAACGGAAAAAATCAATTGCATGAAAATACACAACGCATCCGATTCCCAGATAATTTTTGCAGCATGAGTGAGCTGTTTGAGCCGCAAAAAATGTATAATAGTTATTTATGTACCAAGGGAATTATAAGGATGTTAATTACTATGAATCAATAACTACCTCCTATAATTCCCTTGGGAATTAAGAATGTCATTAGCTGTGTTTTTTTGTAATTCTATACAGAACAGAATTAAAATTTACAATACGATTTGACAGCTAAATAGTTCTGTAGAATTATTACAGATTTTTATAAAATAAAAATTTTCCAGAGAAAAACCTAAAATTCTCTGACTTTCAATAACTTTCCCTGACCAAAAAAAATCCCCTGAATTTCCAGAATTCCATACCTGGTGGACACCAACCATGTTTAAATTTGGAGAGTTCTAATATTAAAAAAGGGTTAATATGAACTTTTCGGTTGCAGTTCGAGTTTTTTGCTTCTGCCACTCATTTAAAGCGAATGACTGTCAAAAGCATCTGTAAATTATGCAGAATGTTGATAGCCATGTTGATTTGACGTTCAACTTCAATTAGTCCATTATGAAAAGGGATTGGAAACGATGGGATCAGTTTTTAACTGATTTTACTACACAACTGATTCTAGGTAGCTGTTCCCAAATGTTTGGTATTTGGAAAATATTTAATGAGATGTTGAGTATGTGAGGTTATTTATTCTCGTTCTTGGATATAATTTATTCGAAAAAAATTGCTGTTGAATTTTACAAAAATACAGCTGATTTTTTTTCCAGATACATACACAGTTCCCCAAAAAATATGTCACACCATATCAATTACTCCACATTTATAAGTCCTCTATACATCTTTGTATGGAGTATTGTTATCAAGTTTATATTGCTGCCATCTTAATTGTGGTATATTTGGGTTGATTATTTAGACAGTAAACTTAGTCTTTGTTGCAATTTTACCCAACTCTCTGAATATTCTTACGTGGTACGGTTATTCATTATTGTTTGTTTAGGGTTATGTGTTTTTTTTTATTGAATTTATTTTCGACCTTTCGGTTCATTTTGTTTCTTTCCTTATTGAGTTTTAGATTCTTTTCGGTTCAATTTGTTTCTTTCCTTATTGAGTTTTAGATTCTTTTAATTGTAATGGCTAAATTGTCAATCAATTTTTCCAACATAAGAGGATTGAATGTTATTCTTAACTTACTTAGTCCATCTTTACCATCTTTACCTTGGTTTGGAGTTTAACCTGGTATTCTTTTCTTAACCGAAACGATTATCAGTGCGCGAGCTGTAAATCTAGATAAAAATAAATATATCTGTCCTCACTATGAGCTTGAAGCATCGTTTTACTTAAAGCATGGTGTTTGTGCGTATGGTAAGGATACCATTCAATATGTAAAAATTAAAAGTTTCGAATTAAATACAAAATTAATATGGTATCGCTTAAGCTTAGTTGTTCTACTCAAACATTATTTGTCTTTGGACTATATCCCTCACCCAACTCAACTGAAAACATAAATTTATTTCATGACCTATCTGAAAAAATTGATAGGTTGACTGAGTATACTAATTCCAAATTTAAAGTTCTTAGTGACTTTAATGTTCATAATCAAGAATGGTTCATTCACAGCTCTACACAAATAAGATAGGTAAACAGGCCGAACTTTTAACTATCACAATTACACTCAGATAATTGATCAGTCTACCAGAGTTCCTGAAATTTCTGGACAAAGTAGTAACTTGCTTGATTTGTTTTTGACAAATGATCCTTACTTGGTACAATTTAAAGTATCAGAGCCTTTAGGTTGATTAGGTCGTAATTTGATCTTCACACAATTAAATATTCAGACTCCTAACCCATTTAAAACAAATGCTCGTCTAGTATGGGATTACAAAGCTACAGATTGGCAAGGACTTAGAGTTTTTTAATTTGTTTTCCTGGAAACGAAATTGTCTTACTGGTCATAATCCGAACCTAGCGGCTTTTAATTTTTCAGAAATAATTCACGAGCGTATGCGTAAATATACTCCTAATAGATTAATTATCCCAAAACCTGATCTATGGTTTTCCAATAAATGCAAAAAGTAATTAAAATCAAAAAATGCTTTTCGTAAGTTTATGAATAACAAAACTAATGAAAATCTTACACTACACATTATCGTATAGAGAGAAATTTATGTAGAAAACTAATAGATGCGGGAAAAAATCTATTTAATGAGTGAAGTGAATAAAAACTAGAATAATCTTATTCACTTCGCCCAATAAGAAAAAAGGAAACCAAATTCGCTGAGCATCAAACTGACTCGCGTAATTTCTTTAAAGCCACCAACCATTTCCAGAGTAACTTTTTTAAGTTTTTTCTACCTCCTCTTAGTGCAAGTGAAGTACCTATCATTGACCTAAAAGAAAAAACCAATCTGTTGTGTAATTATTTCTCTGAAAAGTCTACACTAGAAGAACAACCTAGACCAGTTCGCATAGTATCTTAAAATATGAGGCGCATTAATTTTCGTAGAAATGTTATCCGGAAAATGCTTCTAAAAGTAAATACTAAAATCAGTAAATCAATAAGTAAATACAAATTTCATCTTGGACTCTTGTACTTTGTTCAAAAACATGTTATAGCTATGTGGAAGATCGCATTTCACATCAATTTTTAATTCCTTGATCTCGTTGTTTTTTTAATAAATATTACCACCAATAGAACGCCGATGAAATCGAATGAATTATATTCCAAATATATTTTTTTAGGTTGAAAAATGCAGTGATTGCATGATTTTAATCAATTAATTTAATTCAGATTTTAACAAAAAATTGTCTGTCATATAGTAGTAACTCACTAAAACTCTTTATAAACGAAGTGCCATTTTGCTTGTTAAATCGTTTTTAGTATTTAGTGAAAGAATTATAAAAAAAAAAATTAACAATCGTTATTTTTAGTGATGTATTTTGGAATGATTTTACTGAATTAATACTTTTAGTTAAATAAAATTGATTTTTTGATTCTTTTAATCAAAATTTTCGAACTCTTCTAAATTGAGGATGCGATAGTGTCAAATATCACTGATCTATATTATTTTTTTATTTATTTAGTTTTTTGTATAAGTTAGTAGTTTAATTTTGTAGTAAAAAAAATTAAATTTTGTTGTGAATATATGATTAAACATGTCATGCATTTGCGAGTGTTCGAAAGTAATTAAAGAAATGTAAACATTATCTGTTATTGCTAAACATATTAAGGGTTTCTCCTCTGATTATACTGTAATAGGTACATGATTGACTGTTTTCAATTCTTCCATAAACATTGGTCACATATTTGCAACTGAAACATCAGGGGACGAGTAGGAGTTACACGGGTAACAACGTGTTGGTATCTGTGAGGTATTTCGAGTTTAAACAATACAATAAAAATAGAAATATAATACAATACAATATAAAATAGAAACCAATGGTTTTAACAATCGAAAAAATGGAGTTTAAAATTAAAAGTAGAAATATATAATTCTGGGCAAATAGCAAAGAATGTTGACCATAAAAATGAGTTAAGATCCGATTGGTCACGTATCTTATATATCCACATGAGTAGAATTGACAAGGCGATTATTGCAAGTGTCCCGCATGTGAGGGCACGCGACATGATGCTAACCACCTATTCAATTGTCCAGAGAAACCAACCGAACTGACGAACGAAGATCTGTGGTACCCAAGGGCTATTTAAAAACATAATATAACATTATCTATACTCACTTTTTCTTTAAAGTAAAGAACGACCGTCGTTTCGGTTCATCTTTTTGTGATGATGCTGGTAATGTCATCGATCTACCTTCGACACCGGCTAAGTGTTCACATTGTTGTTTTAAAGACTGTACCCATTGTTGCATTTCACTATCATCGTGGGCTTGAAGTAAAAATTCTGCACCGTTTTGAAGTCTGAAATAAAATGATTTTTTAATAGTAAAATATAAAAATAAAACAAAAAACACGTCATACTTTGTTCTGAAAACATGTTTCTTCTTTGTATAATCAGTTGCAACTTCTATTACAGCTCCTGTTAAATCTAATCCGGCTTCACCACGGAAGGTTTGTTCTGGAGTTGATTTTGATGATTTTTGATCTTTATAGAATGTTAAACGGCCAGTACGTGCAACGGTATAAACCTAAATCATAATTTTTAATATTTTAGTTATATTTTAGAAACAATTTATATCTATACATACTTTATCCCATGATCTATTTGAAGCTTTCTTTGTTGTACTTTCCCATTCATGTTTTCTAGTAAGTGTTCCCTCAAATGCTCCTTCTTCAACATCTCCAGGGCTTGGTCGATCTATTTTTGACCAAATTTGAATAATTACAGAAAACAACCGGTATATTTTTTTTATGTTCAAAGCACGGGGATATATTATATTTTTTTTAAAGAATATATTATATATTTTTCTCAAAGCATGGATATAAATTTAAAAATATTTTATAACTATCATATTTTCCCTTTCGTTCTATGAGCAATATAAAAATCACAATTTCACAACAAAACATGAAATACTAATGACAAACATGCGTTATATGTTTATATATGAAATAAAACAAAAATAATAAAAAAGTACCACCTGCATCATCCTCGGAATCAGCACGGGATGAATTACGCTTCCATCTAAAACTACGGAATGGACTTTTAGAACGTGATCTTCTCTTAGTACCAGCCTCCTTCAAACTGCCACTCGATTTCAGTTCCTTTGGTGACTGAGCTATCGTTGATCGTCTTGGATCAATACCAGCTAAACAATGATCATGATACAATGTTTTCAATAAATAAAAGCAAAACACAAAACACATTCACAAAAACAAAAATTAAAGCTTTGTTTTTGATATCCAAATAAATACATAAATAAATAGAAATTAAAATCTTCAACCACAAAAAAAACACTAAAATTTTATACAATAAACAAAACAAAATTTTCTTATTCATCTAAATTATCAACAACAACTTACTTGAAGTTCTAGTTATGCTACTGGCACCAGGTGATGTTGGTGTTTGTGGAATTTTAGACGGGGTTTTAATTACTTCCGAGGAATCCTTTTCTTTAAAACTATCAATTACTTGATCATGCACTACATCAAATAATAATAAAATTATTGTATAAAAAAACTACATGCAAAATATATTGATGGTTTATTTATATTAATTATACGATACGGTGCAATTAAAATAAAAAAAAGCGATTACAACACCTATGTAATTAGTAATTAGCTGATAAAATAACATATTTATACAGACTTTACCAAAGATAATAAATTTGTTAGTAAATATTTATATGTTCTAGAAAAATCGATAAGAAAATTATTTAATTTAAGCTTTAAGAATATATTATATAATTTTAAGGCACATACAATACACGACACTTCTTTGTGCGTGTTATTAACATGATATCATTATTGGAAAGATAAAAAGTAATTTTTGAGATCATTATATTTTAGATAACAACAAAAATGTTTTAAAGTAAATTTGTTATATGTTGTTATTCTAAAAATAAAACAGATGTATTGATGTATGTATTCTTGTAAACAATTAATCTATCTAAACATAAAGAAATATCAGTGCTTAGTTGAAAAACGAATACACATATTTCTTAGATAATGGAACAGTACTTAATACTGAAAATATTGTAATTGTTACAAAAAAAATAAAAATTGTAATTGTTACAGAATAAATCAAATTTTCGGCCATAGTCAGTTTTAGATTTCATTAATCATACATAAGCTGTTTTTGAGACCAAACCTGGACATAGCGTTATGGACAACTAAAATACCTTTTCATTTATATAATTTTATTATAATAAATAAAAGTTTATTTAAAATATTTCTAAAAATAACATCAATGAAACAGACCAATCGCTTCGTTGAATGTTGGTTGAAAATTGCTTACTATACTTAACTGAACTTACTTGAAGAAACCAGAAAAACTAAATTCTACAAAAAACTATGAGAGATAAAAACAGAAAACGTACCATCGAACAGTAGACATAAAAAATTCCAACATCGAAACACACTGCAAAATTACTTGGACAAACAACTTGGACAAGACAGAAACTAAGAAATAGTTTAGTCAAAAAAATAATTCGTTTTGAGACAACCGACTAAAGATCGGCAACTAACAGAGCTCAAATACTAATTAGTTGACTGATTAAGAAAATCGGAACAGAATGGAAGTGGATAGATTAACTATGAATAAAAACACAAAAAGAGTAAAATCAAATGTAGAATAAAAACACAAAAATAAAAAAAATTGTTGGGATGCGATATTGATCAAATTCAGCAGAAATGGTCAGAGCAAGCAAGCTCTTTCAAAATTTGCCGAAATATAACATAGCTTGGCACTACCATACACTTAACACTATCGCCATGTTGATTCAGACAAACATATGATAATCGTGACAATCTTTGGTTCATCATCCGCCACAATCTTTGGTAGTTTTCAATCATTTTGAAATAACAACTGGGGTTCGATAAGATTCGTGATTCGTCCTCGTAATTTTTATTAAATTTGGCGCTTTAATCGAATCAAGGATCATAAACTGAATCGAGACACAAAACCTAATCTTTAACAAATCTAATCAAATTCTTGATATGTTGATGATATTGCGCTTCTCGAACACAAACTCAACGATATAAAGGCGATATCTGACGAGTACGAAGTAGAACGCACAGAAAACTTCAATATCTCGCCTCTGGTATAACATCCTCAAACGACATGCAGACAAATAATTAAACCCGTGCCACTGCCGAAGGGTTTTTTACACACAAATTTGGCGATCATAACATATTTAACGGTTGTCTTAACTCACACTATACACGGTATTAGTACAACCGACCTATGGAAGTGAAAACTGGACTAACATCTATTGTAAAATCCTATTAATATTTGAAAAAAGGGCATACGAATCGAATAATTTATGATTCGCATAAAATCGTTGAAAATCAGAATTGAATCCAACAATTGTTCATAAAGAATAATCAACATAAACACGATTAAGCTAATTAATAAAACTGACATTTACAATAAATAAACAACAAGCTTAAGCCTGTACATATTATATTCCAACATATTAATAAAATTTGATAAAAATAATGAAACAAGCTGCTTACCTATAAATCATAAAAAAACTTTTCTATATAAATAGCTGAAGAATATATAAAGCGAATTTATGTAATTGGAAATTTTATGATCAGGAAAATATTACATGCAATCTGAAGCAGAGTATAACCTATTTCATTGTTATTTTTAAAGTACCTGTTTGTGAAAACGGCCTTTCGGTAGTTGCAATTGGTGATGCAGATCTTAATGCAACTATCAAGTTGTTAGTTTTTAAACGAGATTTGTTATTAATAGAGTAGCGTGGAAATGCACAAGAATTATTATAACTGTTAGTTCTTATACGACTTTTTGTTAATTCATGAAATCAAGATGTATTGTTAGTAAACATATTTCAAAAAAGGTTTAAATTCGACTGTCTAGCAGCCAATTTTGACCTCTCAATTGAACCCCATTTAAATTTTTTTGAAATATGTATATTTTTTTCCATTCAAACCCCAACCATATCCAATTATCTTTATACTTTATTTTATAAAATAGAAAAAAGTTTCGCTTCGTAATTTGAGTAATAAATTTTGAAAACAAAAAAAAATTAATACTATTGTCGGTATCAGTAAAATTACAATAACCCAAATAACAAAAATCACACAAATCAAACAAAATTTACCAAACTTTTCTCTATTCAACAACGACTCTAAAAATTCAAATGAACATACCTGATTCATGTTCTCGTCCTGATTGTGGAGTACTTGGTGCATCCATTTGATCTCGGGCTTGTGCTTCGGCAGCACGTATTTTTTCGGCTTCGGCTGCTTCAAGTGCTGCTTTAGCTTCTGCTTCCGCTTGCAATCTCAGTCGTTCTAGTTCTTCGGCTGCCTCTTGACGACGTTTCATTTCTTTGAGCTCAAACTGAAATAATATAAAAGTAAGTTAAATCCTTTTTATATAATATTGCATCTTTTTTTACCGTGGTGAGACGCTCTAAAGCACTGAATCGTTCTTCTTGAGCTGCAGCTGATTTTTCGAAAGCTTCGTGTTTTTTTATTAAATTCTCAACTTCATCGATTGTATGACCCAATTCAGCTGACATTAGATAAGGTTCTTGGGCTATTAACCAAGCTTCAGCAACTGCAGCATCTCGAGCGAATTGATATACTTCCAAAACTATAAAAAATAAAAGACAGAAAATTAACTAAAATAATATCAGATAGCAATAAAAAGACTCACTGAGTTGTAAGTTTTCCCATCTTTCTTCCCATCGATTTAACAACGCTTGTCGACTATTTGTCAACTGTACCAATCTTTCTTTAATATCTGCCGAAGCGTAATGGTTTCGCGATAATAACTCTTTACCCAACGCAAAACATGCAACAAAATTATCTTCTCTTGTGTCAATTTCAGCTTTTAAGCTTTGATGATTATTCATTAATAACTCAACACCGGAAACATCTCTTGGTTTTTCCGATGTATTCATTTGTCGTACAACATCTTCCATCCATAACATTAATGTACGAACCATATTAAAGAATTTAAACAAATCACCAGTATCGGCGAGTTTCATTTTACGTTCATCACATTTTGATTGTAAATTAGCCCAAGCGTTTAGAACTTCATGTTCACGATTTGTAATTTCTTTTGCTTTATCACCAGCATAAGAAGCTTGTAATTTAGCTGATTCTTCTTGAATTTGTTGAACTTGTGAATGTAATGTCATTAAATCTTGAATAAAGTTTTGATGTTTTCGTAATAACGCTGAAACACTTCCGGCATCACGTCCTAATTCATCAGATACTCCTCTTTGTTTTTCTAAAATTCTACCCAATACATCTTTACAATCGTGGAAGAATTTATGAAGTTCTCGTGATGCCACCAGCATTTGTGTTCTTGTATCAATTAATTCAAGTAAATCTTGCCATGATTCATTTAATCCATCTTTCCATTCTGCAATCGTCGCACTATCAGAATGACGAACATGAATTAATTCATCGGCAATATTATTAGCTTTTGCGACACGTTCACCACCAACAGTATTTGTATCTCGTGCGAATTCTTTAAATCGTTCCCAGAGAAGAGTAACATGTTCATAATCTTGACCTAATTCATGGGAGCCAGCTACAAGTTCACGTTCAGCTATCCATTGTTCAAGGTCATCGACTTCTCTATTTAACATAAATAGTTGTAATGCTTCATCTAACCGAGCTCTTCTTTCGCCAGCTAAATCTTTTAATCCAGCATACAATTTATCAAGTTGGGATTGCTTAAGTGCTACTGCATCCAAATAAGGATGATCTTCAGATGTTAATAATCTAGCAGTTTCCCCTAATTGTCGTATTGTCTCAGCATAATCTTCTACCGATTGTTCAAGTGTTTCGTGTTTTTTCATTAGATTCTGAGTCGAAATTTCATCTTTTCCTCTATCCTCAACCATCATGTACAATTCTTGTTCACTCATCCATGATTCTGCTTCGGCAGCATCAAAGAAGTATTGTTGCACACGTTCCGATTGATCAAGTTGGTTCTTACGATTATCGATCGCATCTCGTAATGTTTGCCATTTGTGCATCAATTGTTTTATAAGATTTGCAAACTCGTCACTATTTTCATGTCCTTCGTCGATTAATTTTTGTCCATTGTGACAGATTGACATTATCCTTCCCTCATGATTATCAATTTCAGTAGTGAGAGATTGGTGTTTTTTCTTCAATGAGTTAACATTGAATAATGAATTACCATATTCGTTTGATAATGCAAGTGGCATTTTTTCATCAATCCATAACTTCTCCTCATCAACATCACGAACAAATTGGAATGCCTCCTTTTTCTTTTGTAACTGTAGTTGACGTTCAACGAGCGGGGATTTAATTTTTTCAAAACGATCGGCAACCGCAATTTTCTTAACAACAATTGGTTCAACTTTTTCGGTTGGAATCGTTTTTTGTAGATGTTCGGTTTGTTTTTCAAGTTCGTCAACTTGTTTCGCTTTGATAGCCATTTGAGTTTCAATAACTTTTTGTTTTTGAATTAATATGTTAACAGATGTAAGATCAGTTCCGGTATCTGTATCAATAATTTGTTTTTCAATATCGGTTAGGTATGAATCAATATCATCGCAAGTTTGTTGAACAAGAACTTCTCGGTTAGCATCGAATAATATAGCTCCTTTATCTTTTGTACATTTTTCAAGTTCTTCAAAGGATCTTGAAAGATCACGTAATTTCGGTTGAATTAGTTCTTTAAATTCTGGTTTCTCATTTACAATTTCTTGTGCACGTTTTTCAGCTTCAAATAATCGTTCTTTATTAGCTGCAATTTCTGCTTCAAAAGCTTGATGCCTTGTCCATTTTGAGTGAATAGTTTTAGCACTGCGATAGCTTTCATCTTGCGCTGTTGCATATTTTTCTTGGACCCATTCATTCAACTCTTCCAAATCTTGTAAGAATTCATGTAATTTTACTTGATTAACGAGTTTTTCATGTTGTTCGACAGCGCGTTCACGATTAGCGTCACGTCTTTGATCGATATTATCGGATCGTTTTTTAATTTTATCGGAGTCGAAATGTTGTTTATCAACTAGAGTATCAGCTACATGAACGATTGTGTTAATTTTATCGTCATTTGCTTCCATTGTGGTTAGGAATGCTTCATGTCGTTTGAGTTGGTTTTCGGCTTGTTCCAAGGTTACTGGCGTATCATCTTTACTGAGGAAGTGTTCTTGTTGTGACAGTAGAACTTCGGCTTGTCGTGCATCACGGTTAAATAGTTCTTGATCCAGACTTTGAGATAACAATACTTGTCGGTTCTCCCACATTTTATGTAGTTCTTCCCAACCATCTTTCAAAGCACGAAGACGTTCTCTCAAGAACATGTATTGTGGATCATCTAAAGTAGATGCATCTGAGGTTAAACCTTCTCCATATTCCATCATTTTAGTGTAATCCTCGGTATAGTTATCAATTTCTTCTCGAATACTTTGATGTTGTCCCAATAACTTTTCTGCTTCAGGAAGAGAAGTTGGAGTGTCTTCGCTAGCAACATCGGTTTGGGTTTTTGTTAACCAGGTTTGGAAGTGATCAAGATCGCGTAAGAACCGATGCAAATCTCCAGCTTCTTCAAGTTTTGAATCACGTTCTTTTAACATTTGTGTTAATTGTTCCCATATAATTTGAATTGAAGCAACACGTTCGCGAATAGCAGCTGCTTCTTCTGGATGATCACCTTCGATGGCATCAGCTTCTTTTTCCAATGCTTTCAATTTAGCTTGTATTGCAGCCAGATCACGTTCCATTCCACTTAATCTCCTTTGAAGAGTCATAACTCCTGTAAGATCCATTTGTAAGCTATCAGTTTCGGTGAGAATACGCTTTTTATCTTCGATCCATGAAATTGTTTCACGGCATTCAATATAGAATGTTTGGACACCATGAGCAGATTTAAGCTCGGCACGTTTAGCTTCGGCTTTATCACGTAATTTGGACCACTCATCATTCAAATGATTTTGACGAACTAGTATTTCTTCAGAGTTTGGATGTTCAACGTGTATAAGTTGTCTGGCAAGTTGGTTAACAACAGCGACGCGTGATGCATTTGCGTTCATTTCGTTATCAAAACCATCGTAACGATGTTTCATGATTTCAACATCTTCAATATCACTACCCGGAGACATGGTTTTCAACATTTTGTTCTTCTCAGTTATCCATTGTTCCACGCCATCAGCTTCTGACATAAGTTTATATAAGCTCAATGCATCAAGCAGACGTTGTTTTCGTAATTTTGCAACTTCCATTAATTTTTTGTAACGATCGTCGATTGCCGTAAGTCTTTCGGACACTTTTTTCTGTTCCTCTTCGTTAAGAGTCAATTTATCAGCTTGTGCGTGTAATTGTTCAATTGTTTCATTATATCCCTTCAATTCGTCATTCACTTCACGATGTTTTCGTAAAAGACTTTGAACATTTGCTTCATCACGACCAACATCTTCAGATGATACTAAACGAAGGGCATCAATCATCCAGTTATCAACATCATCAGCATCAGCAAACAGTTGGAAATAATCAACCGCATCTTCTAAACGTTTGCGACGGTATGCAGCAAGATCAAGTAAATGATTCCACATTGCTAAAATTTCCTTCAATCTTTCTTTTATTCTATCAGCCCCGAAATGTTCTAATCTCACTAGCTCATCTCCGATCGCAATAACTGACATTAATTGTGGATCATGAGAATGAATTTCTTTTTCGAGAGCTTTGTGTTTCGATAACAATAAATTTATAGTTGTTAAATCATGACCAATATCGCCGGTTGAAACAATTTGTTCTTTTTCCTTAATCCAGTTTTCTTCATCAGCCATATCCCAATAAAATTGCCAGAGTTTTCTACTTTCCTCCAATCGTGATCTACGTTCAACTGCTAAACGAACTAACTCAGCATATGCATCTTCTAATTGTTGAACACGATCAACTATTATTGAAGGATCACATGGACGATACCCTTCGGCCTCATCACCCAAAAATCGCTGTGAATTTTGTACAACAGTTTTTACACGTTCACCTAATACATTTATATCAGCTTCGACTAATGAATGTTTTTGTAGTAAATCTTCAACACCCATTAAATGTTTTCCATAATCATCGGTTAGAAGACGTTGTTTGATTTCATCCATAGAGTCTAATATGTATAACATTTCTTGGAAATTTTGTTGTAATTGCATTGACATTTCTAGCCGCATACGACGTGCTTTTAATAATTCTAATAAATACTCCCATAGTCGAATAACATTATCTTTACGTGCAACAATACGATCAATATCATGATATCTCTCAGCTTCTAATTCACCACAAACAGCAACGACTGCTTGAACTCTTTCTTCATATGCAAAGATATCAGTTTCAATAGCTTCATGTTTTTTAGCAGCTGCTTCAACTGCAGCCAAATCAAATCCAAAATTATCTTGACTTACAAGTCTTTGATTTTCCGACAGCCATGTTTCCCTCATCGAAGCCTTACGATTAAATCTTGCTGCAAGTTGTTCTAATTTTTCTTGCCTTATAAGTTCTTCTCTCAAAGCAAGTTCTCTTTCATGTTCAGATTTTTCTAAACGTTCCCATGCTTTATTGATATCATAAATCATTTTACCTTCTTTTGGAACATAAACTTTTTGATTATTTGCACGCATTTTCGATTGTAATGTAAACAAATGAATTTCCAAATTTCCCTTTTCAACGAATTTTGGTGGTTTTTCAACTGTACGGTAGGTTTTGAATTCAAGTAGTTGTTGTTGTACACCAACTAAAGAATTTGAAAATGTACGATCACCTAAACTAATTATTGTTGTTTCAATCCATTTTAATAAATCACTTGTAAATGTTTCATATTCGGTTATCATTTTATCATTTTCCATTGCGATACCAACAGCCTTTCCAATACGTTTACCCTGTACTGTTTCTTGCTTTAGTTTACTAAAGTAATGATAGTACGTTACGACATATGTTATAATTGATTTTTCATCTGGATGTTCAACGAATACATCTTCGGCATCAAGCAATTTTGTAAGCCCCAATTTATCTTCGGCGACATTGAATGAATTATTTAAATTGTAGATAGGATTATTTTTAGTTAATTTATCGAATTGTATTAAATCTGGACGATGTTTATGAATTATTGCGTTAAAAGCTAACCCATCTCTCCATGATGTAGTAAAATTACGAATGTTAACATTTTGATAACCAGCTGTTTTCATTTGACACCAAAGAAGTAGGGCATCTTTAGCTGATTTTGTTTCTTTATTTGTTTCAACAACGATTGTAATATCTTGAATCTAAAATTTAAAAAAAAAATATTATTTGCAAAATTTGAACAAGATTATTTTTTGTAAAGCGTTGAATGATCATTTGGAAAGCTAAAGAAAGGCAAATGAAATTTGTCTAATATCGTAACAGAACCGTCAATTGCAGAACGGAAAATAACACGCAAGTTAGTTCACGACTCACGGCAGACCGTCTTCAACACATACATGTTATGATATATAAAAATCTGTTAACTGGTCCTGATTAACTCCATTTCCCTGTGGTTTTGTAAATTAAATGCAAAGAAACTAGTTACAGTTAAATGTTACATTTCGATTCGATTAACGTGAACTTGCGTGGCGAACATTTCAAAATGCGAGTAAAAATTTTGCAAAGAAAAATATATTTATTTTAAGCACGCGAAGGTCTGTTACAGACTATTCCAGAAAAATCTGTTCAAACTGCGTTTTCCTGTTTATGAACGAGGCTTATTAATTAGAATTAATTTTTATCAATTCAACTTCTATACAAAAAATAAAATTACCAGTTTACGTAATTTAAACATAAAAATTATAAAACATATATTTTACCTGAAATCTTAAAATAATTGTCCATATCAAACCCAAATTTAAGCTAGGATTTCCATCAACAATATCATGTGAGCCTATATTTTCCAAATGAACTCTTTGTTCTCGTAAGAATTGTAAGGCTTTATCGACATTTTCCAAACAATGAATTCTCATTTTTCCTTTTGTTGGTTTAGGTAATCGTTCGCCGGATAATACTTCAAGTAAACGTATTAATTGTTTTCCATCACGCATATCAACATATAAATCTTGGATGCGACAATTAACCCGAACTAAATGAGAATTAACCCATTTTGTAAATGTTTTTTTCTGTACACTTTCTCGTTCCCCTGTAAATAA
Organism: Diogma glabrata; assembly: GCA_963693315.1. Lineage (NCBI taxonomy): Eukaryota > Metazoa > Arthropoda > Insecta > Diptera > Cylindrotomidae > Diogma > Diogma glabrata. Next base: position 186,948,071 of record OY856187.1, read on the forward strand.
ATAAAACAAAATTATTGATTGATAAAGTTTTTTGTAGTAACCGAAAATAATATTTACCAGCTAAAGCTTTTATTCTAGATCGTTCGAAAAGACGGGAGCTAGAATTTCCACCATCGTACTCATATTCATCTATATATTCCCCTCCTGGTCCTTGTTGGCTCGGGTCCCACCGAACAACTGATATATCAGTTGTCATTTTGTATTTTATCTATGTTTACAGCTATATTGCAGCTACCTAATGGTACCGCTTCTATTATGAAATTAAAAGAAAAAATAATTTTTATGTTATCATATTATATTTATATAACTATGTAAATAAATTCTAATACAATTTGCCGGTTTTTATCTAAATTATCTAATTTAAAAATTGAAATCAAGGCTAAAGTAAAATAATGAAAAATATTGTTGAACTCAGCTTACGTTTATACACTGCATATAAAACAAGGTGTGTTTGTTTATTTAATTTATAAAACATTAATATGTACTAATAATTTCCGAAAGATAATTGCAATTTGAATTAAATTATATCCATACATACTGTGTTGCAATTCAGTTTAAAATAATTGTTATTGTGAAAACTATCCAAGACATTGTACTTAGTATTCATATGATGAGTCATATTCCAAATTTAAAAATGACTTTATTAGCGTGGTAGTATACAAATTTTATATATCTACTTAAATTTATGTAATTTAAATTATTACTACATCGAATGAAGATATTCATCTTCATTTAATTTCATTGACGAACATTCATTGAAAGCCAAGGGGAACTAAGTATACGATGAACTACATCTAAAAAATTATATTATTGAGATACGATGAGAAACAGCCTTTTGTTTGATTAAACAATAATTTATTTATATGTAGTAACCCAGTACTACATTTATTAACGAAGCAATTATGTTCACTTAATTGAATGCAATGTTATGCATGTTATGCATTACTGTATAGATATGTACAAACAATTATCTAACCCTAATGTTAATTGCAATTTAAAATTGTAAAATCATTTCATCAGAAAAAAAAGCTATTAATAATCTAATCGTGATCAGATCGTCATAGTCATAATAAAATCGTCTTGCACGATAAGAGATTGAAATAGATATTCATTTGGTATTCAAGTTCATGATGTAACACTTTTTAACTTGAACAAAAAATTTTGGGTTGAGATATGTACTATGCAGAGATGAGCGAGCGAAAAAGTGATATTTTACGCTGAGTAAAGTGATCATAAAATTTTTCTTTATGAATAATAATAAGTAGTATAAAAACGTATTAACACATCGTTCATTGAATTCATTTGTTTTCCAATGATTTTAATAATGTGACGGAAATCAAAATTATCTATTTCAATCGTCGGTTTTATTATTTTTCACAACAATTGTTTGAATTAACGGCACTAGATTGTACTAACAATGCATACAGTATAGTTGAAAGTTGGTTCCGTTTCCCGTTTGTTTATCAAATAGGAACCTGTTCTGCTTGACAGTGTTCTAAGTAATTTAAGGAAGCCCCATACATTGTCGAAGCTTTTATGAATTCAATAGTCAGATGTGTTCTATTTTAATACGTTATTATTTTTATATTATTTTTATTCATTTCAGTGGTTTAAATTTTTTTATTTCATTATCTTTTATATAATTTTGTTATGTAACTTAACTTGCATTCCAAATGCTATAACAATTTTGTTTACCACACGATTTGATTAAGTTTAATAAAGTAAAATATATTTACTAGATCCAAGAATATTTTATTTAGATTTAAGCATATCTGATATGTGAATTTGAAGTTTATATTGATAATCCAACGAGTATGTTAAATATAAAAGATACCACCGTTGTTTTGACAAATAAAATTCGTGAAACATGTGAGTTTCTGCAATTCGAAATAATTGTTAGGAGTTTTTCTTAAAAAACCTTCTCAGAGAAAACTTTGTGATGCGATAAAATTAGATGCATCATGCCTTTAACATAATCTTTCACTAGCATAGTTTTAATTCAAAGTTTAAAAAAAATGTCCATCAACACAATCCAGAACGTATGTTGTTGTGGGACCTTTGTATTTAAAGGTTCCTATGTGATATTGTGACACATTGGCATATGTAAGGTGTCTAAACGACGCAGCGTTTTAAAAATGGCCCCATTTTTGTAAGGAATACAAACAAGCTGGAAATACTTATAGAAAAATACTTATTTTTATTACTTCAAATATACTTATTTTATTTTATTTTATACTTATACTTATTTTTATTACTTAATTTGACAGTACATAAAAGCAAATTCGAAAATAAATTTAATTAGAACGATTTATTTAATTTGATCAATTAAAGAGTTTTGAAAACTATTTTCTTCATTTTAAATTATTATATTAATTTTTTTACGGATCGAAAAAGAAGTTTTATTCCTTAAAATCATTTAGTAAACAAACATGACACTGTCAAATCAAAATAGATTTTTCTGTGAAAAAAAAATTCAAATAAGTCACCTCTTTAGGTTACTTATTCAAATAAGTAAGTCTACACAAATAAGTTTCAAATAAGTTTTGGTTTAGAATACGGCCTTAGTATGGATTTTTCAGTAAATAAAAAAGTTGCATTCGGGGGATGATTATCAGGTTATAATGTCCACTTTGGGATGAAATCGAGTCAAAAATATAAAATATATAAAAAATTAAAATATGCACGAATTAGCAGTAGAAATGAATTAAAATACATATTCGCATTTATGTTTTATACTTTATTATTAAAATGTAACATCATTTGCGTTGTCAATGTTACCTCAGATGCCTCAGCCTTCGCAGGTGATTTTAAATATCACAGCTTCTTGTTGGCATACATAAAAGCTTTAAGATATGTTTGCTTAATTTTGGATAAATATCTGCCTTGCGCTTAAATCCAAAATTGGAACACATCTAAATTTAAGTTTTGGAGAGATATCTCGATAAAATATTTTGAAATTTCGAATGTTCGATGAATATTTAAAGTAAATTTAGTCAATTGGCAACTTTTTAAAAGGATCAATTATTGAAGACGCCATCTAAAATGCCTTAGCAGCAGTATATTGATACTTCATCATCATTCTACATTCATTTCGTTACATGGCAACATTCCATTTTTCGATACACCTCAAAAGATTTCCACGCAGTTTTGAACCACTGCACGAGCGGCAACTGATAATGTTTCCAATTTCCATTTTTCGATGCTTGATTGCTGCCCGTTACGTTCCATTAGCATCTTTAAGGAAACGTTAATTAAGTGGTCCATTTTATACAATTTTGGTTTGCTGGTTTCTAGTTACCTTTAAAATTGTATGTTTGACTTTAATTGGTCTGCCAAATATAGTAGAAAAATATATAATTCAGTTTTTCCAAAATCGTTTGTTATTTGTTCAACGTCAGCTACTTTTTTATTTCGAACAATCTCAGGCTCGTCCAAAAAAGTGTTTATACCACGCCAGATTTTAAAAGATACTGTTAAGCTGTCATGAAAACCAGACCAGCAGTAAAGACAGCTGGTGGTTTAATGCCTATATATTTCTTAATATATCCCAAATAATTTGGGTGAATGTTTGAATAGAACTCCTAAATTTATCACAAACTTTTTTGCTGAAACTAATTCTTTCGAATATAATGAGATAGGGTAAACATTGGGTTACCATAAAAAGCTGTGCCCTAAATATGCGTAGTATGCCATGCGGAGTAATGGCACCCAAAGTTTGAATTTGCAAAAAACTTTCGGACCACCCTGTTCTCAAACTTAACACTTTGAAATTTTTATAAAATCACTTATTTTTGATTACACCTAAAACCAACCAGTTTTGTTCCAACTATGAAGTCCATCAAAAATGGTCCCGATCGAAAACTTTTGGGTCATCCCGAACTCGGATTTCATTTACTATACATAATTTTTTTTATTTAGTGTATTAAAATTCAAACAAATATACTATTTTGGCATTCCATGACAATTTTTGTTGCTGTATACAGACTATATTTTTAGTCAACACGACACCCCAAAAATGGTAAATCATCTCTCTTCTCAAATGTTGAAATAAACTTGATGTACAATAAAAGCGCGGACCGTGTTATTTCAAGAGGATTTTCACAATCTAATACAACTTTGATAAATGTTGAAAACCTAATTTTGTGCTAATCAGAATAGACTCTGGACAAATGTACCCGTCGGATAATTTGATGACTATTGAAAAAATAAAACAAGCAGATAAAAATCAATATACTGGTTACTTTTACCAAACTTGTGACTGAGAATTAAATTACGAAGCAAGGTCGTTCACATTTTTAACTAGAGACTTTGAGAAAATAATAAACACCAACTAAAACGAAACACTTTCCGGTGCTGACGATTAAAATTATGAATCTTCTATACAAAATATATATTTACAAAACGAAATCATGGCAAAAATACGTTTGCAGTAAAATTCATCACAAAGTTTATTTATATTATCAATTTGTACTATATATCACGAATTACACGTAGACAATCACAACAAATTTTTGGCAAAACTCCATATCATGATTAAAGTCGACCAATATCAATGGAGTAAAGAAAATAGTTAAGATATTTATAATCACTATTATATCTTTCCTTTAAACTTAATTAAAAAAATAAACTTAAATTTATAAGACACAATATAACAATGCTACTAATTTTATTAAAAACAGACCTCGTGATTTAGATTTTTACTTTTATTTATTCACAATAATCGATAGTACGCATATTCATACATTTGGAAAACTAATAATAAGTTTTTCCGTTTCATTTTGTTTTTAAATGGGAACATGATTTTTAAAACCATCAAATATTTCTCAATAACATGTCTTAAAATGTTGTGCTTTAAGTAATGCATATGGAGTAATAGAAGTTGTGTCATATTATACAACCGGTATGTATATAATTTTATAAAGGTTCAAAAATCAAATCATGTTCAAGATTTTATATATGCAATAATAATTGCGTAATTTCAAAGGCATATCAAAAAAATATGATTTACAAATCTATATTACAATCTATATTTGATACATATCCAAACAGTTGACCAAAATTTAATGTATGGCGGCAAATACAAACAGTTTTAACATTATGCTCAGTAAAGCGTTAGAGCTAACTATTAAACATATATTTAATGGATTTTTCCATTTTATAAAACTTGATCGATTTTTAATATATTTACAAAAGAAAGAAATTTTAATTAGTTTAAATAACATAATGGTTTGTTTGTTTAAATTTTAAAATAACCATGAACTTGATTTAGAAAAAGGTATATGTTTAGATAATTTTTTGTTTGTTTCATAAACATAAATAAAAAACAAATCTAAATATTTAATTGTCGAAGGGCGACGTACATGTAACAGATGAACAAAAATATATTTTTTTTAGTGTTTATTTTATGAATTAAATATCAAGTGATAACAGTTATGAAATATGATAACGAATTCTGTTATCTTAAATTTTTTTAAATAAGAAAAATGAATTTCATTGTATCTTCAGCAAGTGCTTTAATGTTCATATTCGAGAGATAAAAAAAATTATGTCATTTAAAAATCTATACATATTTTGTTTTAAATCAAAACAAAATTCTTTAACATTCTATACGAATTACGAAATATTGAACTTTGTATTTGTTTAAATTAAATGTATAGTTTTATAAAGTAAAACTCAGTCCCAATAGTTTGAAAAGGACAATATCGATCTCAATTCTTGCCTTTTATATCACCTATTTCGAAACTGTTAAACTATTTAAACTATGTTTAAATTATTCATCTTTATATATACTCGAAACGATCTGAATCCTACTTCTGAAATGATCCCAAAAATGAGTTATTTTTGGCTTTGAAGTAAAAATATTTTTAAAATCACAATTGAAGAATGTAATGTACAAGGTGTACTTAAAATCCAAGTTTCACTTCCTTTGGCCGCGTAACACTAACAACATCAGTAGTGCGAGGGATGCAACAAAATTCTAGGTCATTGGTTCAAGTCCGTGCCGTTTGTGTAGTACAATGCGCTGATTGGCTCAAGTTCGTTTATTTGCTTTTAATCCGTATATATTTCACTCCTACCAGCCCTACTCAGTGCTTCACTGCGGTGCCAAATACGATAAATAAGACAACATACAGGTAACGATGGTTCAATGAGATTCCAATGTATTGGTTTGTCACAACACAACGAAGACAGTCACTATCCTAATACAATATTCAAATAAAAACAACGAAGGTGATAAACCTTTGATAACTAAAGAAATATCAAAAGAGAATTACAAAAAATTAAGGACACGTAAAATATAAAAAATTTACTGTTAAAATTTCAAACCGGTTGGTTGTCCAATCGATCAATTGAATTTTTTATTGAACGTCGTGATTGTAACCTTAAAAAATGAGAATTAAGTACTTACGTGGATAGTAAAACTTAGCTCAAAGCAACCAATATTAATTCCTTACTGATATTCAATTTCACCCGTGGGCGTGATGGAGAAGTGGTTAAGACGACAACATCACTTACAAGCGACACTGCGAAGGTCTCCAACTTAAACGGGTGACCGCTTGGGAGCTTCATCAGAATAAATATGGAAATATGATTGAATTACACTGAAGCAGGAATATCTCGCGCCAGTATACCTTATCCAGCAGCCCTGGAAATGGGCTAGGATTCGGTGGCCCAATCACCCGTTAATCCGAAAGGAAATCCGAAATTCAAATGATTAAAGAAACGTACACTAGAAAAACAAAACAAAACCAAAACCGGAAAAATCAAATATCGACCCTTGGCCCCCGTACCCGGACACGAATAGTAAACTGGAATGTCAGAACTCTGATAGAAACATCGAGGTTAGCACAAGTTGAGAAAGTAATGGAAGAATATAACATCGAGATACTAGGACTCAGTGAAGTAAGATGGAAAAACAGCGGAGAGCTAACAACAAGTAAAGGAAACTACACATGATGTTCTCTGCTAAACCCAACACACATGAACAAGGCGTAGCAATATTAACAACACCTAACACAAAGAAAGCACTTCTCGAATGGAAACCAATCAGTAGCAGAATAATAACAGCAAGATTCCAATCGAAAATTAGAAATACAGCGATCATACAGTGCTACGCACCTACCGAAGAAGCTGATGATGCGACAAAAGATGAATTCTATGAACAGCTTCAAGCATCACTGGCTAGTGCACACCGAAATAACATCAAAATAATACAAGGTGATTTCAATGCCAAAATTGGAACCGACAACACCGGAATGGAATCAGTCATGGGCAAATATGCACTAGAATCGACACGTAACAATAATGGAGACAGGCTTATCGTGTTGTGTCACAAATCAACTATTCATAGGAGGCAGCAAGTTCCCACACAAGAACATACACAAATAACCTTGGACACCACCAAATGGAAGAACCAAGAATCAGACTGATCACACGTACTGGTGAATAAGAAGTTTCTATCCTCACTACAAGACGTCAGAGCAAAGCGTGGAGCAAGACATACAAAGCGACCATCAACTGGTAATTGCAACATTCAAAATTAAACCAGCCGCTGTAAAACACAACAAGTCATGTCAGAGGAAATTTAACATCAATAGATTGAGCGACAAATATACAAATAACATTTTCTAAGAATCGCTCCAGCTCAATCTACCAAACAACGAAACCACCAGCATCGATGAAAAATGGGAACAAGTTAAAGAAGCTTACGTCAAAACTGCTACAGATGTGCTTGGATACCAAGACAAATCGCGGAAACCATGGATTAGCGATAATACAAGGAAGAAAATTGAAGAACGTCGTCAGCTCAAGTTGCAATTTTGTCACTAGAACACAATCGCGATCCGCAGCAAATATGAAAGTACAGCAAAACAAGTTAAAAAGATGGCAAGGAATGCTCGCAGAAGATACACAGAAAGTATTCTCAAGACTGCAGAAACAGCAGCCGCTAATAGAAATATGCGCACACTAAACAAATGCATGAGAAAGGTCACTAACCAATACACAAACACTCCACCAATAAATGAATCTGGTCAAACCCTCAACACATGAACAACAGCTAAATAGATGGAAAGAATACTTCGAAGACAACTGCCAGCAACATGAAGATAATTTGCAGTCTCCGGATGACAACTATAACGAAACTATCAGCACCCATCCACCAACGGAACGGGAAGTTAGAGATGCCATACAGAAACTCAAGAACAACAAATCTGCTGGTACCGATAATATATCAGCAGAATTACTCAAAGCAGATGTAAACACAACAGCAGAAGCTCTAACACCACTATTAGCTGATGTATGGAACAAATGTAAAATACCAACCAAATGGAGAGAGGGTTTAACCATAACAATTTAAAAGAAAGGTGATCTAAGAGAATGCAAAAATTGGAGGTGCTCAACACAACAATGAAAATACTAGCGATGATCATTCTCGAAAGAATATCTCCATCAATTAACATGAAACTAAGAAATGAACAAGACGGCTTTAGACCAGGAAGAAGCTGTACCGATCATATCAACATTCAACACAATCCGCATCATCATAGAGCAATCAAACGAATGGAATTCACCACTGTATCTCCTCTTCGTGGACTTAGAACGCGCCTTCGACTCAATCAACAGAAGCGCGATATGACACATTGTGAAATGGGCGTCCCGAAGAAAATAGTTGATCTAATCAAAGAAATGTATCGGGATGCTGGAAACAGAATACAATACAAAGGACAGCAAAGTGATAGATACTACAATCACCAAGAAGTGAGACAAGGCTGTGTACTATCCCCGCTACTATTCCTAATAGTACTAGATAGTATCATGAGAAAGCTCGATGATGCAAGTCCAAATGGAATCCAATGGAACACAATAAGACGGCTCAATGATCTAGACTACGCAGATGACATCTGTCACTTACACACACACACACATACGGACATGCAGCAGAAAATACAGAAGCTATCAACCCTTGCACATGAAGTCGGTTTCAACATTAATATTAGAAAAACAAAGGCTATGAGATTGAACACCAAAATGATAACACAAATTACCATCAACAATACACAAGACAAGTGGATGAAGTTGACGAATTTGTGTACCTTGGTTGTACTGTAGCAAAAACAGGCGGAACTGAAGAAGATATCAGTCAGCGTATTAACAAAGCCAGAAATACGTTCAATATGCTTCACAAGATCTGGAATGCATCCGTGCTGTCAAGAAAGACAAAGCTACAAATGTTCAATGCACGTGTCAAGTCAGTGCTGCTGTATGGGTGTGAAACGTGGAAACATACAAGGAAGATCACAAATCAACTACAGGTGTTTGTGAACAAATGCCTGAGAAGACTGATAAAATGCTTCTGGCCGAACACCATCATTAAACCAGGAACTTCTACGGCAGACAGAGCAGTTAGACATTGAGACCGAGATAAAACAAAGGAAATGGAGATGGATAGGATATACACTGAGGAAATCAGCTGAAGATATAACAAGGATGTCCCTAGAGAGGAATCCACAAGGTAAAAGGAGAGTTGGAAGACCACCCATGACATGGAAGAAAACGGTGCTAGCTGAAGCAAAACAAATGCCAAACAATTGGCAAAACATGGGGTGAACTGAAAGCGATTGCCCCCAACAGAGTCAGATGGTCCAGTCTAGTAGACGCCCTATGCTCCTAAAATGGAGATAAAGGAAAAAAAATCAATTTCACCAACTCTATTTTTCTTACAACCCAGGACAAATGATATAAAAAATTTAATTAATAGAATAAATGGTAATTTATTCTGCAACATATCACAGTAATTTAACGACTACATCATCTCCTTGCCCCACGAATGAAACCACACATTCACATTTCCAATAAGAACACGTCATATTTCTTTCCCCATTTTTGAATGTTACAAATTTTTTTTCGTCTCTACAATTTGATTAGTTCTGTTAACTTTCCAAAAAACTAAACAATGTATCAAATGTTATAAAATTAAATTAGTTATTACATTCTCTATCTCACACTAAAATAGTAAATAAAATACAAACAGAAAACTATCTTTAAAATGTTATTGTTGGTGTATGTTATTGTTATTGTAAAATGTTATTTGTTAAAATGTATGTTGGGCTTAGCTTGAACGGCAAACATGATTGAGTTTATATTACTACTTGATACAATGTGCAACAAACATCACATTATTATGTAAGATTACTGTTCCAAGATTGAAGGACAAACTTAATTTTACTTAATGTGAACAATATTAAGAATGAATTAACAATAATTTTTTTACAATAAACTATAAATATTAATCCAAAACGTAATTAAAACGCTTGGTTTTTTAAATAATGTTAAAATTACTTAATGGTACAATAACGATTATTACAACCGAATCGCGTTTGAATACAAAATCAGGTCATTCACATGTAAACATTATGATTTAAATTTTATTTATTCATACCGTATATAGTTATATAGTGTGCTAGACTGAGAGACGATTACTTATTGTTTTTTGATTTATTTGAAACAACAACAAATTATTAATAATTACTTTTGATTCAAAAGGTAAATGGGTAGCTGAGACAGAAACTTAACTGTTCGTATATCCATATAGGTATGAAAAAACCATACAGGAATATTAATACAGATATGGCGTCAAACTTTTCAAACAAGTGAATAAGTAATTTTGAAGTAATTGTGATTCAGTATATTGTAACATAATAATTGGTTGGCGTTATAATTTAATAGATTTTAATTATTTTATATTTTCATGAATGAACTATGAATAAGTTATTGTCTTTAGAAGTAAATTTTTTAAATCTGTATATTTTATGGTGTTTTTAGGTTGGTACTTCTTCTTAACTACTATGTAAATAAAGCAATGGAAGTTTTGAAGGAATCTGTATATTATGCATTTACTACACATGCGTGATTTATATATGAATTCAATAATGTAAGGGATAAGACAACTTAAAAGAAGAATTAGGTCAAACATTTACAGGAAACAATAAATATGGTTGTAATTTTGAACGAATACCTAATGTTTTCGACTGATTACATGGGATAACGATCGAATTTTGATTTTAAGAAACAATAATCGGAATATATAAGTTGTTTTAAATTGTAAAGATTAAATCCAGAAAGAAACGAAATTGTGTGTCTAAGGGTTAGATATACTCAAGATCAGTTTTGTCAACACAGAATGAAAGAAGGCGGTGATTTATGCCCAGGTAGTTAAAGACATGGGTTTTCAGTTTTGGTAAAGTGAGATTTACCTAAAACAAAAACGAAGAGTAAAATATTAATTTAAATTAAATATTCTTATTATTCATTCAGTTATTTGAGTTTAACTACTCACAAGTTTATTCATTAATTTAAATCTCTAAATACAATAATCATAACCAATGAATATGGGCTTGAGTTGAAACAGATGGATATGACACCAATGTTCCTCTTTTGAGTTTACTAGTAAAAATACCAATTACAACATGACTCGAATCAAACTCTGTTGTTGAAAAAATTATATTTCGCTATGTTATTGTTAGAAAGTTTATTGAATTTGATCTATGTAAGAGAGGAACCAATCTGGAATATTTGATTAAACTACTCATGGAAGTAGTACTTTGGTCAATATTTGACGAAAGGTTTACATCAGTTGACAAATTGTTGTGTTCTTCGGTTAACCAAACACGCAAACCCGTATATGATAGATCAGGGCATTGAATGACGAACACATATTTCAGGTACATCGGCCATTCTTCTACCAAAGGCATCGTCGGGTCATCTGTGCACATCCAGGGAGTGCAGTTCGGATTGACTTCTCAATCCAATATCGAGAGTGAACGTAGATCAGCTGTTTGTAGTGGTTCTAATTTGGTAACCTCGCTTAGTTTCTTATTTCATTACGAGAAGAGCTGCAGATCAGTAATTCTTTTGAAAACAGTTTCAACAGTTTTAACTATCGACGATTACAATGCGACCTGCACTAAAGTTGTTACCATTGTGGAAAGCTTCTTTGATAATAAAACTCATTGTTCTGCCATATTACATGATGTAAGGGTCCTTGGTCTACTTGTTGGGTCAAATTGAACATAATGATTTCCAATTATAGTTGGTTTTAATCTGATTTGTTCAAGGAAATAATTGTACCTTGTCAAGATCTTTTCACTCTATATTCAGGTCAGTAAACCTTTGCTATAAAACCCTGCGATTTTTGCATATTCAGTCGTATGCTAATATTACAAAACTGACCTTAATGCTTATTATATTGCTCGTGAAGGTGCCCCATAGAACATCTCAAAATATCTAACCATTATACCAATAAAATACCGAAAGTGCAATATAAGCCCAATTTTTCAAAATTTATACTATAATTATTGAAATTTATATATGAAAGTGGCTGATATTATTATAGCTTAACGCAATCTTAAAATTTAATTGAAATTGTTGTGTACTACAAAAAGGTTGCTATTAATAGTCTACAATAATTAGCTATTAAATGTGTTGTATAAATACATTGTTTAGAATTAAACTGTCATCAGGCTGATAGCGACGCACCCATAACTTATGTTGAACATTTTTTAATTTTATTTTTAGGATTATTTGCTGGTTTCAATCTATATTCCTTATATTCGTGGTAAAAGTAGAAAAAATAGTACAGTTTAGTAAATTTGATCACCATTGGAATAAGGTGGAATAAAGCTTCAATTAATTCAAAAACGATGGCAAGTTAATAATAGTTCACTACTATACCTATAATTGCACGAAACTTTATTTCCAATTTTAGAATGTTCAAACTGGCACTGTTAAAAACCAACAACAACATTACGACGAATTTGTAGGTAGCAAACTTAAATTAATACAAAATTTCATTATAATCGTATATCAGAGCATTAAGTTTTTGAACAAGGGCTGCATTGTGGATAAATTCCTTCAAAAATATAAACAACATTTTTTACACGAAATGAGAAAGATGGAATGTAGAACTATTGTACTAAGATTGTATGTACAGTTTCCTCAAAATCAATTGACAGAACTTAGAGTTATTAAAGTTTCAAATAAACAGTTCATGACAAAATTCGCTATTCTAGTGGAGGAACCTCATTTCTGGGCAATTAATAACCTAAAATACTCCCAAGTTATAGATGTAAAGGGAATGCAAAAAATATCAGGCATTAATTAGATATGAACTATCTTAGTTACAAACCCCTTTAGTGTTACTTCAACCAGGCTAGTTTAATTCTTTGAGTCTTTTATTTGATATTGTGCAAACACTTGTTTGACCTACTATATATGCTGATAACGTAATACCATGAAATCGTAGCGGCAGTTGTTTGTTATACTCGATTTTTTTAAATAAAAACTTAAACAAATAAAAATTAAAAAACTTTTGTATCAAAATTTACTTGAAGTAATTATTATTTGTTTTGTGATTTCGTTACGACCATTATCAGTTATTTAATATTTTATATTTGATTTTTACAAAATTATTCTTATTATATAGTTTTATAGACAGTGCAATGTTCTTTAAGTGGATACCGTAGTCCATGATCTTCATTATTATAATATGTATATCAAAGGACCAAACTCAGTAACTAATCTAACCAACGAAGTAAATTAACCGTTTAAATTTTGTTCTAGTTCTTTAGTAATTTCAAAAACCATTCATAACTAAGCCATAAACAAAATTAATTTACGTGAGGAAAAATTTATCTAAATATGAGCACATATCCGTCCAACCTAAAGTAATTTATGAGTGCATGTGCGTTCGTTTATTGAATAGTAATTTTATTTAACAAATACATAACTATTTGAATACATATATGTAATTCAAATTATTCATTGATAATTTTCAATAAAATTACATCAAAACAATTTGCAAGACAAGAAGCAAGAAGATATAAAAATAAACAAATTTTGTTTTCTTATCTGTATTAAGATTTGTTAGTTTGTTGAAGAACAATTTTTGTTTATATAAACTTAATTATTGTAAAAAGTAAAATAGAACAATAAAAACTTTTACAAATAAAATCCGTTGTTGTCGATGATGATTTCATCGGAAGTGTCGTTCAACACAGAAAAATTATTGGCATACAAAAATTTTCTTTATGACAATGATCACACAGTATTAAATTAAATTTATACAAAATTAACCCAGTTTTGGTGTGAATCTATCTTCTTGGACAACAACAAATAAATTAAAAAAAAATTTGACTGTGAATGCTCATTTGATTTTTTTTTTCATAAAATGCGTTGTAAGTGGGAATTAGAATATGTGTTACCACAACAAACAACCTTTTAAGACCAAGGTTCCACAACAACATGGGTTCTCAGGTGTTGATAGACACCAAAGAATCTATAACTAAACAATTAATCCTATCACACATTAAATATGACATATTTGATAGGGTAAACAAAATAAAAAGAAAATTTGTTTTAAAAATTTGGAGGAACAAAACTAAGAGTTTTTAATAATCCAGTTATTGGCATATTTTTTGGTCATATGACGCACTGTCTTTCACATTGTAGCACACACATAGTTATATGAAGACTCGTTTCTTCGAGCAAGCTATAGCTTGTCATCATCAAGTAATATAACATAACTAAGATTGAGGGTAGGGTAGTATACCGGAGAGATATATATCACTTTGGCTAGTGATATATATATCTCCGCTATTGCCAGTCGTATGTGATACCTCACGTTTATTCGTATGTCAATAGCAAGGACTGGAGTACGCGGGGTTGACACACCTGTAGATCAAAGATAAAAAAAATATACAAATCAATAAAAACTGATCCCTCCATGCGGATAGAATGATTTAAATATTCAATTTAAAATTTTGTTTAAAATGACTCGTTGAATATTGGGGTTGTTAATTGCTGAACAGAATTTTTGAAAAATTTTCTACTTTTTCTATCCCGTTTTTTTGGAAATTTAGTGGTAAATAAAATGATAATAAAAAAAATAATAATAACTGAGAATATTTTTTCACTAATCTATCAAATCAACGGGTTGTTTTGATGAAACATTGACTTGCGATTGAACGGGATGGACGAAAACCACAGTAAGTTACCAAAGATATATTCGACTAAGGCGATAAGTCGAACAAGTACATAAGCGATTATTTTAAAGCAAAAGTTTAGCAAAATGATACCACGATAATTCGCACATTTTAGATAATCACCTTTTCTATCCATCGGAGCAATGAGAGCTGTTTTTATTCAACAAGTAATTTTTATCCTCACAGATTTCAAGTATATACGTGCGTGAGAAAAGAGATGTCTTCTTTTTAAAATAGAATACAGTATATTTAGCAAATAAATAACTACATATTGTTACGATTCTACATAACCACAACGAATTACAAAACAAAATAGTATTCAACCTCAATTCACCCTATGCAATATTTCAATAACAAAACAAAATCATATATACTTATTACATCACTATTCACTAATATCAACATGTGATACTGTTTCCAAGAAAAAAAATCGACAAAACACAACAACAACAAAATAATATCGACGTCGATTTTCTCAGAATTTTTCGGGTTTTCTTTGTAATTTTAGATATGGAACAGTATCGAGTTTCGACAGAAATTAAAATTGGATTTAAAAAATTCCTTTTGTAAAGCAAAGATAGTTCAAATTGAAACGATATATAGAGCAATTCCACGTCACCACAACAGCATTTGTTCTAGAATCCGGAGTGACCCGCTTTGATTTCGATGAAATTTCATACACAGCTAGCCAATGACAAAATAAAAATGCCATTTCTTTCGAAAAATGAAATTTCGCTCTGGGGATGATACAGGGTGGCGGCAAAGTTTTACGGGTTGGCGAAACATTAGTATATTTGGCTACCAATTGCTAACGATTGACTTAACCGATTTAAGTCATTAGCTCATTAGAAAGGTAGTTGATAGACCTTATAAAAAAATTATTTAAAATTTTGTAGTAATTTTTTAAAACTGTCTTAAACTTAAATAATATTTTCAAAGATGGCGCTGTTAAGGGTACCCTCACTTTTACCACATTTTTTTTCAGAAAAAAATGTTTAATTAATTCTTAATCTAAATCGAAAGTTTCCCAATGGCATAATTTCTCGTTTTGAAAATAAAATTATTACAAAATTTTAATTTCCGTTTTTCAAATTTTTTTGCAGTCTATTATACTAAAACCATCTGAATTCTTGTTTTATAGAAATTTATTGACAATTTAATTATTTTAAGGATACAAGTTAAGTATTTGAGGGCGTGGATGCTTTTTACATAATTTACCTTTTCTCCCATTTCTACCTGTCGGAAATTAATTTTAAATGCATGAACTAATCGAGTACCGTAATTTAATTACCTACTAATGATAATA
Organism: Diogma glabrata; assembly: GCA_963693315.1. Taxonomy (NCBI): domain Eukaryota; kingdom Metazoa; phylum Arthropoda; class Insecta; order Diptera; family Cylindrotomidae; genus Diogma; species Diogma glabrata. The sequence goes on from OY856187.1 coordinate 186,964,418, forward strand.
TCTGTCATAAAATGAGAGCATATTAATTAAGAGAATAGTCTTTAAAGATATTTTGGTCGTACAGCATCATTCCTGAATTCATTTGTCAATCTTGTTAAAAAATATTAGTGTTGTGTTAGCAAAGAAGTTTTAAAGCGTATTATCGTTAAAATAATTTTTTTTTAAAAACATGAGTAAATATCATTTTATAAAACCATTTGGTATCGTCAAGTGTTCAAAAACTTTACGAAATCTTACACCTGAAATTCAGAATAAATTAATTCGATAAATTATGTGTTTGATATTCATATGCGAATGCGAATTTGTTCGTCTTGTAGAATTCGTCTCCTAATGATCAGTTCCACTGGAGGTATTGAAGCTAAAAATACAGGTGATGCAGAATCAAGTTCGAGTGATGAAATATTGGAGGTACAGCAATAGCCTATCACCGGACCAAGCGTTTTACGAGATATTATTTCATCACCAACGGTAGTTAATATGGAACGTGATGAACTAATTAATCGAATAAATGAACACATTGTGCTATTTGTAGCTAATCAAATTTCTCCTATTAATCGAAAGCGGTTATGTCGCAGTTTTGAGTATTGAAATGATAAATCGGAGCAACTGGGTAGAAACATATAAAATATTTTAATTGGTGAGACTCTTGATTCTTCTGATGAAATAAAAGTGCAATTAAAATACTGAGTACATAAATTTATACATAAATTAACACACAGACTAAAATTATTAATACCTCACCATTTTGTTGCACAACAACAGTTCATGTATTTGGAAAACACAAAATCAAACTTGAAAGTCGGAGAGTGCTTAGTACTTTACGATTTTTCGGAAAATTACTCTTTTTTCATTCAAGATTCTGTGCAGAGTTATCATTGGAATAATTCACAAGCTACGATACACCCGTTTTTATCATATTATAATTCACCTACTAGGTAGTCAAGGTATCGATCACTTAAGTTTTGTCATTATCTCTGATATAACTGATCATGATAGTGTGGCAGTGTATCTATTCATATCACAAATGATTGATTTTATAAAAGATAAAATAGAACACCCTATTGAAAAAATAGTCTATATGACTGATGGTGCGGGATCTCAGTATAAAAATAAATATAATTTTATAAATCTATGCTACCACAAATCAGGTTTAAATATAGACCCAGAGTGGCACTTGTACGCTGCCAGTGATGGAAAAGGACCGTGTAATGGAATAGGAGGTACATTGAAACGAGGTGCGCATCGATATAGTTTGTCTAACAAGGATATTACTCAAACCCTTATGGATCTTTATGAATGGGCAACAAAATGGCAATCAACAATGAATTTTGCATATACCAGCAAAAATTATTATACAGCAATGAAGTTACGGCTAGAAATAAGACGCAGAGAGGCTGTAACTATAAAAGGTACAACATTTTTTTGACAAACTTATAATGCCATAATTCTCAATAGATGACAAACGTGATCTACGCCGGTGAAAAAGTTGAAATTTGAACTTGACCATTTTTGATTTTCCTGAAACTTGACATGTAAGTAGTATGGACAAAATAAAAAATACAACTTATTTTAAAATTTTTTTTAAGTGCTTAGTTTGAGCATAGGGGGCACCCCAACATGCATGAAAAATGAAAAATCTGCCAATCCGATGTAACTTTGAAATTAAATTGCTCAAGAACGGCTATACCGATTTCATCAAACTTTTTTTTGTTTGATAGATGATTAGTTAGTCCTTTGAAAAAAAATTAATTAATTGTTTTAATAATTAATTTTTAAATAAAAATATTAAAAAAACTTTTTTGAAGATGGCGCTAGGGTCGAAGATCAATTGGAATTTAATAAATTTTTTTTCTGAAAATAGTTCTATCCTTACTCTAAAATATTTCAAATTAACTCAGAGTTTTTGTTCTTGAGATATTTAATTTTAAAGATTTTAAGTACGACTGAAATTCGAATTTTTCTTCATTTTTTCTTCCATTAACAAAAAATTTTAAAATCAATTAAATTTTATCTTTTTTTTTTAATACTTCCGGTACAGCTATCGAACACATCGCTTTCGGCTCTTCCAATTGAGTAAACCTATTTTTAGAAACAAAAATTTTTGAAATTCCTCCAGTGCTTTTCTAGATTTCGTCGGTTGTGACGGGTGAACGGATGGCCGGCCGGCAGACAGACATTTTTTTTTTGCTTTTTTAGAATCAGTAGGTTCTAAAACGTCGAGAAATGCCAAAAAAAAAAGTGGGGTAAGAATTTCACTTTTGGCTCATGAATGCAATACTTAGGTTTTATCGAAACCGAAGTATTAGTTGTTATTTTGTTGTCATAGTTATACAATAATTCAAAATTTCATTATCCAATGAAACTGTTTGTTATGTTTTGTTGTCATAGTAACATACAATAATTCAAAAAATCATAATCCAATGAGATTTAACGATTTTTTGTTGTCATAGTTATACAATTTGTTTGAAAAAATAACAATATAAGAAATAACAAATGCTACTTTACAGCCGCCGTTAGCTGAATGAAATAAACACAATTGACGATAAGCATTAATCAAAGCTTTAACTTTTTACCTAACGGCAGTATCATCAGTCGTAATTGAATCAATGTTCTATTTAAGCGCCCTACAGACGATCCAAATAGTCAGACGACCAAATTGGATGTTATCTCCAGACGATTCAACTTAACATCCGATTTTAACAATTCGTTTTTGGTTTTTGATTAACAAATTCAATTTATTAATTCATATATATACCAAAATACTTTTCTAAAATTTTCGTTGTTTCTGATCCTATGAAATTTCTTACTCAATTGAATTAAAATCGTCCGACAATAATACACACCATCCGATTTGTTTCGGACGGTCGGATGGAATTTCCATCCGACACATCCAACTTAATTTTATCGGAAAGACATGCATACAAACTATCCGATTTTACATCGAATCCAACCAAATCTGTCCGACCGTCGGATCGTCTGTAGGGCGCTTAAGTTTGAACATTTATCAGATGGCAAGAACCAGATTCCAAAAGCAGTATTTGCCATGAACGAACGAACATCATGTATCTGCGATTTTGTACGTGCGGCAAAGTGTTAGAATATTAAGTAGGAATATTTCACCCTATCTTTTGAGGGGTTTCTTTCATGGATTTTATCATGTCTTAAAATATGTTTGGTTTAGTAGAGTTTATGCTATTTTATTAAAAATAATTTAAATTTCTTCAGAATATTATAATTATTAATCAATTACATTAAATAAGCATAAATATAAGTTTGTTTAATTTTTACCGAAACGGTAAAAACTTAGAAATTTACCGTTTTATTTGATAATTTACCGGTTAGCGGGTATTTCAAACCGTAATCGTCAACATCAAACCGTGTAAATAGAAGTAAAGCGATTTTTTATTTGTAAATAAAGTTTTAAGTGTTATTTTATAGAAATATAGCGTGTTATTTGGAACAATGTGTTATACTGAAAATTTTTACAATCAACACAAACCTTGGATGTTCTGAAGCTAATGGAAGAATATTCTAAATTGTAATATTGCTTGCTGTATTGTTTTCCCGTCATAAAATGAAATGTGTATGTGTAAACTAACACCAAACTCAAGTTATACAAGGCTTTGATTAGACCGGCGAAGGTGACAAACACGAACCGTTACCTAAAATGAATCAAATTTATCTGTATTTGAGTTGACCTACATTTTTGGTTCACATAAGAGATACAATGGAGAGTATAGAACCCGATATAACTGTGAAATCAATCAGAGACGTTCTTCAAGGTCATAATAAATTGTATCCGTTCCAATAAGATTGCTTGGTTTGGAATGTTTTACGAGTCGGTTCGCAACCTGGAATCAGCGTTGGGCAGAAAAATCTGATTTTTTTATTTAAATCGATTTTTCGATAGTCATAATAGTAGAATTGCAAATATTTTTTACTAAATTGATTTTTTAATATATGGAAAGTTGTTAATTTTCAATTGTATCTTTTTATGTATTGATGTACTAAAACTCTTTGATTTAACAAAAAAACATCATTATTACATCTGAAATTTTGATTGAAAGTTCTTGTATAATTTTTCAAAATTTCTAATATTCAATCCAATCTTTTTTTATGTATTTTTTTTTATAGAATTGATTAACTTAACAACAAAGCCTATCACATATAAAATATAACATATTGTTATGTTTTTCTAAACTTCCTTCGAATTGGCCTAACTCACAATTCGAAAAACGCAATTCCCAAATCTCTTCAGAGTTCGATCACTGATTAGTAAGCACAAACACCAGGTTTTATTAAGTATTCAACTCCTTAATTGTTTCACAACAACTGGAAACAATACAGCAAACAATATTCCTAACTAGAATATTCCTTCAACAGCTTCGAAACTCCAACGGTTTATTGTAGAAATTTCCAGTAACTCAACGTTCAAAATAATAGACAAAATATTTCTACTCAATAAAACTTAAAACTTTATTCACAAAACTAATTTAAAAATCACTTTTATAATTTTAACTTCACTATCGCAGGTTTAAAATAAAACTAATTCCTAACCTACAAGAGGAAATCGCTTATATACCATTCTGCTTAATTTCTAGATAATTCGAGGTCACTTTTTAGAAACCTTGAGAAAAGAGTAGAATATTCGATTACTTTACGTTACGTTGATTTGATTCATAAAATCATTTATTTTGTGTTGACCTTTATTCTAAGAATATGTGCAACAACAACAACACTATTCATTTCATTTATTTGTTGTTGCGTTTTGTTGTGATTTGATTTTACTGGAAGAAACTGTAATCGTCTGGATTTTTCTGTAATCGTAACAATATGATATGCCAATATTACACGATAGGATAGAGAAAATAAAAATAATAAATAAGAGGTAAAGAGCAAATTTATTTTATAAATTTGCAAGAAAAAAAAATAAATTAAGGTAGTCAATTTCCAGCCTAGTGACATATTCCTTGATCATGTGACGCACAGTCTTCTTCAGATTAGGACAATGATTAAAGCCAAAGTCGCAACTAAAGACATAAATGAAGGCTCGTTTTCTTGAGCAAGCATATCGTGCCAACATCAAGGAATATTCCACAGCTAAGATTGCGGGTGCTATCGTTGGCTAAATACAGTTCATCCATCAGCATCCCTAAGATATCACCTCATATCTAGGTCAAAATTGATTTGAATTGGGACATTGACTTCATATATATTTTTTTTATTAATAAACATTTCAAATGCCAACATCATTCTTGATTTCAATTTATATTCAACATTTAACACTAACGCACAATCATTAAACTTCCATGTTCAAAATTCTAAGACACTAGAAATGAATGTATTCAATTGAATAGAATGAAAAAAATTGCTTTGAAAAGTGAAAGATCCGTAACAAAAGTTCTATCTCAATTCCGGTCGGTTCGGGGAATCGAACCGGCGTCCCTCTGATCAAAGTTTATATGGTTAACCATTTAACCAACTCGACCAGCGACGAGATAAAATTTTGTTTTTGGACGATCGACTTAACATCACAATTATTTAATTCATTTTTAATGTCAATTTTTGTCTTATTTATTTATTCTACGAACACGTTTTACCGTTCTTCATACCTCAACTAAGTTGACATTGAATGAAGAACATTATGGATCTACGAATATGGGAGACAAATCCCAACTAGTGGAGAATGGCCACTAACCAATTTAAATTCAAGATTTTATTAAGAGTTTAGCAATGGATCTAACCATTATGTAGTTTAGAATTCTAAGACACTAGAAATGAATGTATTCAATTGAATAGAATGAAAAAAATTGCTTTGAAAAGTGAAAGATCCGTAACAAAAGTTCTATCTCAATTCCGGTCGGTTCGGGGAATCGAACCGGCGTCCCTCTGATCAAAGTTTATATGGTTAACCATTTAACCAACTCGACCAGCGACGAGATAAAATTTTGTTTTTGGACGATCGACTTAACATCACAATTATTTAATTCATTTTTAATGTCAATTTTTGTCTTATTTATTTATTCTTCGAACACGTTTTACCGTTCTTCATACCTCAACTAAGTTGACATTGAATGAAGAACATTATGGATCTACGAATATGGGAGACAAATCCCAACTAGTGGAGAATGGCCACTAACCAATTTAAATTCAAGATTTTATTAAGAGTTTAGCAATGGATCTAACCATTATGTAGTTTAGAATTCTAAGACACTAGAAATGAATGTATTCAATTGAATAGAATGAAAAAAATTGCTTTGAAAAGTGAAAGATCCGTAACAAAAGTTCTATCTCAATTCCGGTCGGTTCGGGGAATCGAACCGGCGTCCCTCTGATCAAAGTTTATATGGTTAACCATTTAACCAACTCGACCAGCGACGAGATAAAATTTTGTTTTTGGACGATCGACTTAACATCACAATTATTTAATTCATTTTTAATGTCAATTTTTGTCTTATTTATTTATTCTACGAACACGTTTTACCGTTCTTCATACCTCAACTAAGTTGACATTGAATGAAGAACATTATGGATCTACGAATATGGGAGACAAATCCCAACTAGTGGAGAATGGCCACTAACCAATTTAAATTCAAGATTTTATTAAGAGTTTAGCAATGGATCTAACCATTATGTAGTTTAGAATTCTAAGACACTAGAAATGAATGTATTCAATTGAATAGAATGAAAAAAATTGCTTTGAAAAGTGAAAGATCCGTAACAAAAGTTCTATCTCAATTCCGGTCGGTTCGGGGAATCGAACCGGCGTCCCTCTGATCAAAGTTTATATGGTTAACCATTTAACCAACTCGACCAGCGACGAGATAAAATTTTGTTTTTGGACGATCGACTTAACATCACAATTATTTAATTCATTTTTAATGTCAATTTTTGTCTTATTTATTTATTCTACGAACACGTTTTACCGTTCTTCATACCTCAACTAAGTTGACATTGAATGAAGAACATTATGGATCTACGAATATGGGAGACAAATCCCAACTAGTGGAGAATGGCCACTAACCAATTTAAATTCAAGATTTTATTAAGAGTTTAGCAATGGATCTAACCATTATGTAGTTTAGAATTCTAAGACACTAGAAATGAATGTATTCAATTGAATAGAATGAAAAAAATTGCTTTGAAAAGTGAAAGATCCGTAACAAAAGTTCTATCTATATTCGTAGATCCATAATGTTCTTCATTCAATGTCAACTTAGTTGAGGTATGAAGAACGGTAAAACGTGTTCGTAGAATAAATAAATAAGACAAAAATTGACATTAAAAATGAATTAAATAATTGTGATGTTAAGTCGATCGTCCAAAAACAAAATTTTATCTCGTCGCTGGTCGAGTTGGTTAAATGGTTAACCATATAAACTTTGATCAGAGGGACGCCGGTTCGATTCCCCGAACCGACCGGAATTGAGATAGAACTTTTGTTACGGATCTTTCACTTTTCAAAGCAATTTTTTTTTTCATTCTATTCAATTGAATACATTCATTTCTAGTGTCTTAGAATTCTAAACTACATAATGGTTAGATCCATTGCTAAACTCTTAATAAAATCTTGAATTCCATGTTCAATTAAACGTAATATTGTTCTTACTCAAATTTATTTTAAAGTTCAAAGTGTTAAACAACTGAATCAATATTTAATTGTTTTCTCTTATTTTATAGGCACAACACATTCGTGGTATGAGTTACAGCCGCAAAATTCTGTTCCTTAAAATCGATTTCGTTTTTTAGTGAGCTCTTTTATTCTCTATTCGACATGTACATAATACATATATATTTAGAAATAATAACAAAAAATAAATCAATTATTTTTTATATAGCATAAATGCAGAAGCACGTCACCAGAAAGCCGGTTGGCAAAAACTACATATGGTAGAAATAGATATAATAAAATATTAATTAAATCCTAACAACTATTGTTCTTATCAGTTTTAAATTAAAAATACAATGTAAACCAGATATACGATATTTACTTTATAACTTGCTGACGCTTTTGATTAGGGATTTCAACTGATAAACATACATATTTTGACTTTAAATTAAATTTCGTTGATATATGAAAACCTTTAAACCTGTGATCAATAAGTCTCACGAAACCACAATTAACAAAAAAAAAATAATTATAGCATATATGTGCTAATACCGACTTTTGTAAACTGTTTATTTGCAATAAAAATAACACTCCAATATTTTTAGTTATATAACCGCACAAATTATCTAATATTGTGTTACTGTGTATCTGTGGAGAAAAATTCTCCAAAACTGGGTAAGAAATTGATGGACATATAATTTTTTTGTAGTAAATCAAAGTATGTAATTTTTAATTATAGCAGGGCGTGTTTTTTATATTTTGAAAGTAATTATTTTATCTCAAATAGATAAAAATAAATCATATATTCCAATTGGAATCAATTATTTATAAAAACGTTAACTAAAAAAATATAAAACAATCAAAACATTAAATAACTGTTAAGGAACTATAATTTTAAAAGGACTTGGAAGCTGCTATAAAAAATCGATATAAATTATAGTTCTGATAATAGAAATGATAGTCCATATCCAATACTTTATAAAATTGCCGGATTAATCAATTAATTTAAGGCTTAAATTAACCACACCTAAATTATATATTCTCCAAAAATAGATTTTAATTTGATTTAAATGTATTTATGCTATACATTATTTTATAGACGCCATTTTTTTAGGAGCCGATTTGAAAGAAAAATTTTTATTTACCAATATATATATTAATAACTTACAATTATTATTGTTTATTTAAATATTCCAATAAATTATAATATTTCACTAAATTCACTTTACCGTTTTTATTTTATTTCAGAGTACAAATGTTTTTTAATTTTTTCATCGAATTTCTACACACCCGTCTTAATTTCTTTCGATTCTTACTCTACACTATTCGTTCTACAGAAAGTTTGAAACTGAAGAACAAGAGAATACGAAAATATGTTTATGATGAAGACGCTTGCGCAATGTTTATGTATTTAAATTTATGAATATTGTTATCTCTTTTTGTTATCTTCTTAGTTCTTAAACTAGGTATCCTTATCCCTTTCTAATTACTTGTCATCAATTAAAATGGAGTGAATTTTTTTTATGATTTAAAAATTCTCACATTATATTATTATTATTATGAAAAGGTCAAATTAATATAAATTATACAATTCATCCACACTATAAAAACGAATAATTTCAGAAAAAAAACAAGATGACCGTATATTTTAAAAATATTACTTTCAATTAGAAACAAAATCGATGATGTCATCACATCAATTTTTATTAATATTAAAAAAAATTTAATTTAACGCAGTGGGCGTTGTCTTATAATAATTTATATTTATTTACATTTAAAATAATAACAAATATATATTAAAAAGTACTATATATATTATTTAACTAAATCAAATGATATTCGTAAATTAATAGCCACAGGAATTCAATTTTTAATTAACAATTTTTGTTTTCGATAATTCAGAAACCGAAATCAAAACTATAAATTAAAATTATAAGTATTAAAACAAACCTTGTTTTAGATTGAATAGAAATTACTTTTCGATTTTATTTTATATAATAAAATATATCTGTTTTAGTTAAATGAATAATAAAACTTTTATAAAATGATCCAAGTTTTTGACATTTTATTATTGATTAACTTCACATAGCATAAATTGCGTAATGCGCATGCGTTTGTACAAGTGGAGAATTGGTAAAAAATACAACAAATTCAGCGCTGCGAGCAGAAAATATTTTTTTTCTGAAATTATTATTTATTATCCACCCATCATATTTCTACAATTTCTTTTAAATTTATTCATCCGACATATCACTTTAACAGTGTAAAGGAAGTGACATTTTCAATATTATTGTCTAGAGATTTGTCGTGAGTTGTCAATTTTGTCTGTGTAATTTATAAAATTTATTTAAAAAATGTTAGATTTATTTACTATATTTACGAAAGGTGGTATTGTATTATGGTATTTTCGTGAAACACAAGAATTGTTTGCTCCTTCAGTGAATACTCTTATTCGTTCTGTTATATTACAGGTAAATAGATAGATTCAAGAATAGTTACAATTTTATCTATATATACTTATATTTCTACTTCTAGGAACGAACTGGAATCAACACTTTTGATCACAATAAACTAACACTCCAATATAAACTTGATAATGAATTTGAATTAGTATTCGTTGTTGCATTCCAAAAAATACTTAAACTCTCCTACATCGATAAATTTCTGAATGCAATTCATTTAGAGTTTAGAGATAAATATAAAAATATATTAAAAAATGTAACACGCAATTCGTTTGCTTTTGAGTTTTCTGATGAATTCAATCGTGTTGTTCAAGAATCGATCGATTGGGAAAAAACCCAAAATAAACTTCCAAAACAAATGAAGTCGTTCGAAGAATCGTTAAAATCGAAAAAAACTGTTGCTTCTATGATTGAACGTAAGAGTGATGTTGGGAAAGTATCGAAGAAAGTAGTTAAAATTCTAGACGCAAAAGATGATGAAGTGGTTGAAAAATTAATTTCAAATGGCGAACCAGAAATCGAGGAGGATGTAATTATGGCGAATCGTAAGAGATTGGCAGAGAAATTATCCGGTGGGAATAAAAAGAAGACTCCTGATAATAAAAAGTCTCCAAAACCGATTACCGTATCCGATAAATCTGGAAAGAAACCTCGTGTATGGCAGAACGAAGGGAAAGTTCGGGATTTGCCAGATCTTGAACGGACTCGAGATCGACCCGAAGATATCCGCACAGAACAAATTGTTGATAGTGAAATTATTGGTACAATGAAAGGGAAAATACAAGATCTGAAAGTTGAATCTGACGATGAAAACGATGAATATTCATCGTCTGATGATGATGAAGTTGTTGTAAAGAAAACAACATCGAAACCACCACCAAAAACCAGTAAAGTGTTTTCTTTATTCAAAGGACTTGTTGGTGGTAAAAATGTAACAAAAGATGATCTGAATATTCCGTTGGAAAAGTTTCGTGATCATTTGATATCAAAAAATGTTGCATCTGATATTGCACATAAACTTTGTGATTCGGTTGCAGCGAAATTGGAAGGAAAAGTATTAGGTACTTTTGATACTGTAGCTTCGACTGTAAAAACAACATTAACCGAATCACTTGTTCAAATATTATCACCAAGGCGACGAGTCGATATATTACGTGATTGTCTTGAAGCGAAGAAACAAAATCGTCCATATGTTGTTGCATTTTGTGGTGTGAATGGTGTTGGTAAATCAACCAATTTAGCAAAAATATGTTTTTGGTTGATAGAAAATAATTTAAGTGTTGTGATTGCGGCTTGTGATACATTCCGTGCTGGTGCGGTGGAACAGCTTCGTACACATATGCGTCATTTAAACGCTCTTCATCCTGCTACTAAACATGGCGGCCAACAAATGGTGCAACTTTACGAAAAAGGTTATGGAAAGGATGCGGCAGGAATTGCAATGGAAGCTATAAAGTTTGCTACTGATACGCAAATTGATATTGTTCTTGTAGATACAGCTGGTCGAATGCAGGACAATGAACCATTAATGAGAGCTTTAGCTAAGTTAATTAAAGTTAACGAACCCGATTTAGTTTTATTCGTTGGAGAAGCTTTGGTTGGTAATGAAGCTGTTGATCAGCTTGTTAAATTCAATCAAGCCCTGGCTGACTATTCTTCGAATATAAATCCACATATAATTGATGGAATCGTTTTAACGAAATTCGATACTATCGATGATAAAGTTGGTGCTGCGATTTCAATGACATATATAACGGGACAACCAATTGTTTTCGTTGGAACTGGTCAAACGTATACGGATTTGAAAGCATTAAATGTAAAGGCTGTGGTACAAGCTTTAATGAAATAGAAATGCAAAATAAACTTTATATTGTATATATTTTAAAATAAAATTATTGTAATCTTTTGTTATTTCAATTAATAGTTCTCAAGATGAAAATTGTGTTATTTTGAATGTAGTTTTTGGTGGTCATGATAAGTAGTTTTTAAGGGACTTTGAGAACAAGCTTTACAAACCGGTACGAGCAAGACAAGTTGGTCGAATTAAGTCTGTTTTGAATGTCTACAATAGCAAAAGCTAGTAACGTAATAATGATAGGATCTGTAAACTATGGCAAGGAGTTTGAAATATCCAGTTTTGTATAAATATGACGAATTAAGTCCAGTTTATCATTTACGAGGGCGTTTACTTCATTTTTTCAGACAAGACCATTCATACACCCTTGTTCGGTGTATGAATCACTTTAGCAATGTGAATCCAGCATTATTAATTTGTCATCTCAACCAAAGTCTCCTTAATCATATAAGCCCTACTGATTCACGCCATTTGCAATAATGAACATGAGAAAAATTGGATTAGTGTTTTTGATTAATTTTTTTGGAATTTTTTTTATACGGAGGTTTATTTTATGGCAATTTTTTGAATTTTTTTTATATTGAGTTTTAATTTCAAAATGGCGTTACAAGTTCACGATTTTTTTTGTGCTAAAAAATGAGTTAGGCTTTTATATCGAGGGTTTTGTCTCAACTTTTACAATAGCGATATGTGTTTGTAGTTGTTGTTATGTTTTTTCGTAATAGTACACAATTTTAGACCAAGCCAGAGCTTCATATCGATTAGTTCAGACCCAAACTAAAAGTTTCATGTTCTTTTTTCTTTCATTCGTTTTAGTACACAATTTTAGAAGAAGATCAAAGCTATTTGAGACCCAAACCAAAACCTCAGTAATCATATAGAGTCCAGGGTTGTTCCTTTACGCGTAATCTAAAATAGATTACATTACGGGCCGGTCTACGCCCCAGAAGTACTCGGAACGCAGTTCCGACCAAGGACCTTCACAACAATTTCGACGAAAAGTGCAACTCCGTCTCCATTTTTTGGATAAAGAAGCAACTGTCGCTGGCCTCACTGCTTCAAGCTCTCCTCGTCATGGCTGGTATTGAAAGAAACCCTGAACCAACCAAAACATGGCACTGTACAACATGTAAAAACATTTTAAGGGCAAACACTACATCCGTACAGTGTAACAGTTGTAAGGAATGGTGTCATCTCAAGAACTGCTCAGGCCTTGCCACACATAAGCAATGGACCAAAAACTAGCGCCATGTTGCCAGACATCAGGTCAACAGTCAAGCAGGATCTCGCACCAGAACACAATGCGAATGAACACACATCCGAACACCCCAAGCGATGTGAAAGTAATGCAATTAAATTGCAATGGTCTCATACATAAAATTGATGACACAATAAACTATAGGTTCAATAATGATATTCTAGTCGCGGTTCTACAAGAAACCAAACTAAATGCTAGATCTAAAATTAGTGATAATATATGTGATTATAGAATTATGAGGCTGGATAGAGGGAAGGACAAAGGTGGTGGCCTTGCCTTTATCATTCACAAAACCGTTATCTTTCGTACAACCACATTACCAGCAGTACCGGGAACCGATAATCACCTAGAACAACTGGATATCATAATAAAAGCCGGAAGTACGGAGATAACACTAGTCAATATTTATATACCACCCGTAAGCAGCTGTGATAAAGGTTATGAACCGTTCATAGGACACCTATTTTATACCAAAGACTGTCTAATTCTCGGAGATGTGAATGCTCACCATGATCTATGGCACTCACACCTGAACACTGATTTACGAGGCGAAAGCATTGCTGATCAAATTGACGGCTCTAACTTTGGAGTCCTCAACGAACTACAACAAACAAGGGTAACAAATAACTCGTATTCTTCTCCAGATGTTTCCCTTGCCAGCATGTCTGATTTCACTAATGCCAATTGCTGAATGGAGAACTGAAATCGCATTAGGATCAGACCACGTGCCGACCATAATCACCTTAAGCCGTTCAATTAACCAAATAAAGTCCGAGAAGAAGACATATATTAATTTTAACAAAGCTGACTGGCAAAATTTTACAAATTTTACTGAAATAGAATTCAGTAAGCAATTTTGACCACTTGACGCCCTCTCTGGGGAAAAAAATTCAGAGAAATTTTTAATAAAGCCAGATCTCGCTTCATTTCAGCCGGCAGAATTCAAAAGATGAAACCAAACTTACCCACAGGAAGCTTGTGCTCTTTCAACATTAAGAGATGACATCCGCAAGGCAGATCCAGCCGACATTAGAATTAAAGAACTAAACAACCAAATAAATAAGCTAGTTACGGAACACAAACGTAATAAATGGAGAGAGCTAGTGAGTAAGTCAAGCTTTGGCCCAAGCAAAAGTCTCTGGAAGGTCATAAAAGGCTTAACTCATCCTCGACAACCGGATAACAACTGCATGATCTCCTTCAATGATATCAAAACCGAAAACCAAAGGAAATCCGCTACCAAATTTAACACACAGTTTACAGAAAAGCCAAGTAAACATGAAAAGAAAGCAAGGTCAGTATTGAGGCATGAACATCTAGAGGATATCACATTCTCCGAAGAAGAAGTTGAGAGTGCTATAAAGAAAACTAAGCCATCCAAGGCTATTGGACCCGACGGCATTTCAGCCATCATGCTAAAACACATTGGACCCACAGAATTAAACTTTCTCACTACTACACTCAACACATCGCTAAATGCTCTTCAGATACAACAACTGGAAAACAGCTAGAATAAGCCCCATCTTAAAATCTGGAAAACTTGAAGAGAAGGGAGACTCTTACAGACCGTGTCAGAATTGTTGTTTTAGACTGATTATGTTTTATGGATATCATTTGCTGTTTATTCAATAGATGGCAGCACTATTCAGTTTCATGTATTATCGTTGCTGTATTCATTATTGTTTATTGTAGAAAATAATCTGTCAAAGAGAAATAAAGAACATTGTTTTATTCATTACTTTATTGGCTTATTATTACAAAATCTTGTTGTGCATTAAACATCAGAAGTTAATTACCCATAATTCCACAAACATCCAATAGGTTATGGGACCAGGACAGTGTTTCGGGTAATATTTTCTGAAAAAGAAGTAAAGAAAAATTAAAAAACATTAAGACACATTTTTGTGAGGTTATATCCAGCCGTGTGCGAAGTGAAAATTGTAACCGCAGAGCAAAATAGTTGAGAAAATGGATTCAGAATTGTCCAGAGTAAGCAAATTACAAGGAATTGACAACTGGAATCTATGGAAATTCCAGATCCAGATAATATTGAAGTCAATTGAAGCATGGGACATAGTAAATGGCACAAGAAAACAACCTGCACCCGTGGGCACAGAAGCGACGGCTGCTGAGAAAAAGGAAAATGCAGAAGCATTATGTAAATGGAATAAAACCGACGGAATGGCGCAAAAGGTAATCGTTACCACAATATCTGAGCAAACGATGATGCATATTTTGACATCAGAGAATTCTGAAGCAATGTGGAAAAAGCTAACGAATATATATGAACAAAAATCAGAATCGACAATCCACATTTTACAACAAAAATGGTTTACATTGGCTAAAGATCCTTCACATGATATAGCAGCACATATCTCAAAAATTGAAGATATATCTAATAGGCTACAGGCAATGGGGGAGAAAATTGAAGATAAGGGAGTAATGACCAAAATTCTCCTAACTTTGCCACCAAATTTTGATCATTTCATCAGTGCCTGGGAATCAACGGCTATCGCCGATAGAACGTTAGCCAACCTAACATCGAGATTAATAATTGAAGAGATGAGACAAAGTCAAAGAGGAGTAGAAGTCAATGCACTTGCTTCTAATGTAAGAGTAAACAGTAAGAATCGTTTTTCCGAGAATTATAATGGTAACAGAAATATTCGATATGTTAAGAATAAAGACGATGACCGAAAAAACACAAAGAGAAAACATGGAAAATGTAATTTTTGTCATAAACCCGGACATTGGGCAGCAGAATGTTGGAACAATCCAGAAAGTAAACAATATAAACTTAAAAATTACAAAGTTTCTGGACAAGAGAAAGGTGAAGCTCTCATAAGCGAAGCATTTGCCTCTGTACAAAAGACAGCGAAAACTACAGTCGAGGCCTGGTATATGGACACTGGAGCGAGCGATCACATGACTCATAATCTAGAGTGGTTCATAAAATACACACCAATGAAAGAAGACATCAAAATAAAAATTGGAGACGGAGAAAGCATTTCAGGCAAAGGTCGAGGTAGCATCAACATTACAGCATTTGATGGAGAAAAATGGACAGAATGTCACCTTTTAAATGTACTCTACGTGCCCAAGCTGAAATACAATCTCTTTTCTGGCGGTGTGGCCTTGGATAAAAATTTAACTCTAGAAGCTGATAAAAGAATCTGTAAATTCAAAAAAGAAGGCAAAACCATAGCAGTAGGTGAGAGACAAAATAAACTATTTGAAATGAAAATCAAGATAACGCCAATCGAAAATGTCAAAGAAAGTGTTGATGAGGATCAAGCATGTATTGCTGAGAAAAGTTCTTTTCAAGAATGGCATCAAAAATTAGCTCATCAAAACTACACTCAAGTTAAAAATATTTTAAGAAATTATGACATAAATCCAAAAGGAGATGACAAAATAGTTTGTGAGCCTTGCGCATTGAGTAAAATCCATCGACTACCTTTTCCTCAGCAAAGCAGTACAAATACCAATCGTATTGGCCAAATAATACACGCAGATGTGTGTGAACCTCTACCAGAAAAGTCGTTCACAGGAGCTAAGTATTTTCTTCTATTGAAGGATGATTACTCACATTATAGAACCGTATATTTCTTGGGTGCAAAATCAGATGTGCTGGAGTGTCTAAAAGACTATGTAAAGAAAACAAAAAAACATTGCCCCAGAGGAATAGAAATTTTTAGATCTGACAATGGCCTGGAATTTGTCAATCAAGAAGTCACAAAATTGATGAAAGAATATGGAATTTCTCACCAAAATTCAGTAGTCTACTGCCCTGAGCAAAATGGCAAAATAGAACGAGAAAACAGAACTGTTGTAGAAGCTGCTCGAACAATGCTACATGCTGCACAATTTGAACTTAAATTCTGGGCAGAAGCAGTAAACACTGCCGTTTATGTTTTGAACTGCACAGGAACCAGTAGCATTAAGAATCAATCACCATATGAAATTTGGTACAACAAGCGACCAAATATTCAGGAATTTCATATATTTGGAGAGAAAGTTTACGTAAAGTTGCCTGAAAATAAAGTAAAGAAGCTAGACCTCAAAGGTGAAATAGGTTACTTTGTAGGCTACGGCGATACAGTAAAAGGTAACAGAATTTGGATTCCAGAGGAAGGCGATATTTTTGTCAGAAAACATATTATCTATACAAGAAAATTAATAGAGTCTACTGAAAGAGTTCAGAATCAAGCACTGTTGTATCTACCTGAGGAAGAAAATAAACAATTCAAAAATAGTCAGGCTGAAAGAAAAGATGACGAGCAAATTGAAGAAAATTTAGAAAATCTTGAGTTACCTAACCAATTATCTGGTTCATCAGAAGAAAATGAGAAATTTTGTACGCCAGAACCCGAAAGAAGTACAGGAATACAACTGAGAGATCGATCCAAACTAAATAAACCTAAGAAATTAGAAGACTACGAAGTAAATTTAGATAATGTCTGTGATTATTGCATTGAAAACCCAGAAGAACCGCTGACTTTTCAACAAGCTGTAAACGGTACGAATGCACAAGAGTGGAAACAAGCAATGGAAGAGGAAATGAATTCCTTAAAAACCAGCAACGTGTGGGAGCTCGTTGAAGTACCAAAGAACTCAACCATAGTTGAAAATAAATGGGTTTATAAATTAAAAACTGATACGAATGGAACCATACAAAAATTTAGAGCCAGATTAGTAGCCAAAGGCTTCTCTCAGCGTGAAGGAATAGACTTCAATGAAACCTTTAGCCCTGTAGTAAGATTCGACTCCATCCGAATATTATTAACAGTGATTGTTCAAGAAAATTTAGTACTCAAACAGTTTGACGTAAAAACTGCCTTTTTAAATGGTGATATAGAAGAGGTTATATACATGAGGCAGCCAACAGGATTTAACGATGGTACAACAAGAGTATGTAAGCTACTAAAAAGTTTATATGGTTTACGTCAATCGTCTAGATGTTGGAACCAAAGAATAAAAGTTTTTCTAACAAACAATGGACTCGAACAATCAAAAGCTGATCCCTGCATATACATTTTGATCAAAAATAATCTGATAATACTCCTAGTGAGCATCTACATAGATGATGGACTAGTAGCTGGAATCGACGAAGAGACTGTGAATGAATTCTTATGTGCACTTGAGAAAGAATTTGATATCACTACTGGAGATGCTGATACTTATCTTGGTTTACAGATTGAAAGACAAAACGATGGCTCTATTCTCTTACGTCAAAGTGCCTACACAAGAAAAATTATCAATAAATTTAATTTAGAGCAAGCAAATGCTCTTGCAATACCAGCCGATCCACATCAACAGTTGAATGCAAATTTAAATGATAATGAGAAGACTGAGTTAACAACTGCTCCCTATAGAGAAGCTGTGGGCAGCTTGTTATATTTATCAAAAGGGACGAGACCAGATATATCCTTTTCGGTTAGTATGGTTAGTCGATATATGGAAAAACCAACGAAATTGCATTGGAATGCAGTCAAGAGAATTATGAAATACCTAAAAGGAACTGTTGATTATGGTTTGCACTTTAAGAAGAAGAAAACGTTATCTTTATTTGGCTACAGTGATGCAGATTTTGCAGGAGATATTGCAACACGCAAATCAACAACAGGATTTATAGTTGTTTGGAGTGGATGTGTTGTTAGCTGGAGTTCTCAAAAACAGTCTACAGTTGCCACCTCTACCACTTATTCGGAATACATTGCAGCCTTTCAAACAGTCAAGGAAATAGTGTGGCTCTTAAAGTTAATTGGAGAGATCTATCCTTATCAAAATATTGCTACAACTCTCCATATTGACAATCAAAGTACAATTGAATTAATTAAAAATCCTGTTCTTCACAAACGAAGTAAACATATTGACGTACAATATCACTACATCCGAGAACAATATGAAAAGAAAGTTTTTCAACTGAAATACATCAACACCAAAGAACAGCCAGCAGATATCCTCACCAAACCCTTGGAAAGAAGAATCTTCGAAGTTCATCGCAACAAAATATGCTCCAAACTTGAAGAGGATGCATAACTTATTAAATACTGTACCTTTGTTTGTTCGATCTTGAGTAATTTTGATATTCCAGAAAACAGTGGGAGTGTCAGAATTGTTGTTTTAGACTGATTATGTTTTATGGATATCATTTGCTGTTTATTCAATAGATGGCAGCACTATTCAGTTTCATGTATTATCGTTGCTGTATTCATTATTGTTTATTGTAGAAAATAATCTGTCAAAGAGAAATAAAGAACATTGTTTTATTCATTACTTTATTGGCTTATTATTACAAAATCTTGTTGTGCATTAAACATCAGAAGTTAATTACCCATAATTCCACAAACATCCAATAGACCGATCTCCATCCTTTCACCGGTTGCAAAACTGATTGAAGTGCTTCTGTTACCTCGGTTATCCAGATCTTGCAATTTGGCGCCCCAGCAACATGGCTTTAGGACAGCACATAGTACAACCACCACTCTTCACAAGATCCAAGACCAAATCAGTAATGGATTAAACCAAAAACAACCTTGTGCTAGAACAATATTAGTTGCGCTCGACCTATCAAAAGCATTCGACACAGTGTTGCACGCTGCACTATTAGATGATATATTTAACACCAATCTGCCAGGTTTAATAAAGCGCTGGTTGTGCAACTACCCAAGAGACCGACAAACATACGTTGAGTTCCGTAACTCCAATTTTGATAGTTTTGGAAAAAAATTACTAAGATATTTGGTCATTCCTAAAAATAGTAACAAATCTGTCTTGTTCTGAGGACGTTGCATGTCCGTAATGGCGGCAATGACATGCTTTTTATCAGGACAAATTTCGTCTTTAGAAATTATTTGTCCCATAAACTTAACCTTAGCCGACTTAAACTGAATTTTTTCTGGGTTAAATTTCAAACCGTACTACTTTGCTCGTTCTACTTTGTTCAATGCAATGTCATGTTCAATTTCATCTCTTCCGCCGATAGTTAAATCATCAAAATAAATTTCTACATTTTGGATATCACCAAAAATCTCAACATTTTCCTTTGAAATACCTCGGGAGCAGATTTAATGCCAAAAAGTAAAACATTAAGCTTATAACGACCGTATGGAGTACTAAATGTACAAAGTTTTGAGCTTTCCTCTTCCAACGCTACTTGCCAAAACCCATTCTTCATATCAAGAACTGAAAACAGCTTTACCTGCTAGTCGTGACAAGATATCTTCTGTGTTAGGTATGGCAAAATGTTCACGCATAATAAATTCATTTAAATACTTCGGATCCAAGCAAATCCTCATTTTTCCATTTGGTTTTTCAACCACTACCATCTTACTCACCCAGTCAGTGGGATAGTCAACAACTGAAGTTATTTGAACCTCAACAAGGGAATATAACGCACCTCGTATAGAAAATGGAACTCTTCTACTCGGTTGAATTACGGGCTGTGCGGTCTCAGCTTTAGTTTAAAACAGAATCCTTTCATTGACCCAAATCTTTCAAACATGTCTTTATAGTCAATCAAAAATTCAGTTTTTGTTTGCGGGAACATCCCAACGGAACCTATACGTTTAATTAAATTCGTTGCAAATCCGCTTTAACCACAACAAAATCTACGTTTTACTACGATTGATGCCATTACCATCAAAACCACAAGGCAATGTACATACTCCCATTCGAGTAATCGAAAATTACCATACGAAAATAATCGCGAATTCGTTGGATACATCTTTACATCTGTCAATCCTACTTGTCTGAAACGATTAAAATTTAAAACATTTACCTGGGCGCCGCTATCTAATTTAAATTTAACACTAATATTACCAATTGACAACTCCTTATACAAATTATTTTCAAATTTGATTGCGTCCCCATTTTCCACTGCTGCAATCGCTTTATCATCATTTTCAACTTCACTTAACACATAAGCTTGTTGATTTACTTATCGATGCTGATTATGGACTGGAGAATAATTGTAACTCGATGATTTAAATCCACCATAACCTCGTCCTCGTTGATTTGCTAGACCACGTTTTGCAATTGATGTTTGTTGATAATATTCTCGACCACGAAATTTACTACTTTGGCCTGCTAAATTTCTCATTTGGCACACTTTCGCAAAATGACCTGATCTTTCGCACTTCAAACAATAAACGTTGTTGCGGTACACTGACTAGCGTTATGTACATACCCACATTGATTGCAATTTCTTTGATCACCATAATTACTGATGGCATCAATTGTTTGACAAACAGCAGATGAAACAATTTCTCTATTTGCAACTGACGCATCATGAATTCGACACATTACAATTAATTTTACTAAATCCATCTTTGACTCATCATTCTGTAACAATTTCGACTGAAGCTCTTTATCTTTGATGCCCAAAATTAATCTATCTTTAATAATTCGTTCATCATAATTGGTATTGCAACCTGTCTTTGCACACTTGAATTTACATTTTCCTGCTTGTTGTTTCAATTGAACAACAAAATCATCAATTGTTTGACCATCATTTTGAACACACTAATGAAATTTGAACGATTCTACACCAGTCATTGATACACAAAGATTTTGAAATTCATCTAACTAAAACCTTTTTATAACTCTTCTTTGTTTCTTCGTCCATGATGTTGTAAATCTTTAATGCATCACCGCCCATTTGATTCAACATAACCATAATTTTCACCACTATCACCTTTCTCATCTAACCCCGATGCAATCATAATTATACTTCAAATTTCTTCTTCCATTGCAACCACGTCGACGATTGTTGAAAATCAAATTCTCCCGGAGAAATTTGCTTTTATCTGAGCCATTTTAACTTCCACACCTGACACCATGCAACAAGTTGATAAAAAAAGAACAATAAATTTAAGTTTTAAACATTAGCTGCGTTTATATAATAGCTGCGTTTTTTTCATTTGGGTCAGGGTCAAGGTCTAGATCAAGTGTTAAGATTTGTCATCTTTAGAATACTTAAAGTTAAAATTAGAACAACTATTTTATTCAAGAAGACAGAGTTACTGCTATAATTATTTTATATAGAAATATATCAAAATCTAGTATTCTGTTAAAAACAAAATTAGATTTTATTTTTTCAATAAAATCTTCAATAAATCTTTTTTCATTGCTATACAATAACTTCATTAGCAATTACATAATTTAAACCTTAAGTTTATTATTTACAATCTAATATATTAACTAATATATTCAAGAGAAGTTAAGCCATACTTTAATAGGTTATGAGCCCAGGCATGCAGTAAATAATAATAACGTTTAAAATTTAAAATCAAAAGATCGTATCAAAAAGGTTAGTCTAAATGGATATGTTCAAGCACATAAAGCCATTAAACAGTGAGGCTGAATGGCCACTGTGGAAACATAAGATACGAGATCTACTTGATTATCATGAAGGAGCTTTAGAAGTAATTGATGGAAAATTGGTTAAACCAGATGACCTAGCAATAGAAGCTACAGAGCAACAAAGAAAAGATCACAAAGAACAAAATGATCTTTACAGAAAAGCAAATAGCTATGCCAAGTCAATGATAGCTAGTGCAGTAAGTGATCCTGTTTATCAGAAAATCATGGACCAAGAGACTGCCCATGATGCTTGGAATGCATTAAAATTACAGTTTGAAGCTACATCCAAGGAACAGCTGTTTAAAATTTGTATAGACTTTTTTGCATTTAATTGGACAAAAGGTCAAGATGTGTCAACACATATAGCAAAGCTCAAAAGTTTATGGAACGAATTAAATAATGGGCTGGAAGCAAGAGAAGAAGAAAAATTGCCAGATTTAATTCTAGTATGTAAAATTTTACATATTCTTCCAAATAATTTCGAGACATTCAAGTCTAGCTGGATGCTGTTAACAAAAGATAACGAAAGAACTATTGATGAGCTTACAACACAGCTGTGTATGTTCGAAAGAAATTTTAAAAAGGTTGTATCAATTGAAGACTCAACTGAAGAAGCTTTTGTAGCTAAAGCAAACAACTTCAAGAAAGCAGATACTTCAAATATAATTAGAAAATCAAGAAAAGAAGATATTTGTAATTATTGTCATAAAAAAGGACATTGGTTAATAAATTGTAGAAAGTGGATTGCAGGTGGCAAACCGCCAAATAAAAATAAAAAAGTGGCAGTATGTGAAACTAGTAAAGCTGTTACTAATGTTGCTCTAGTGTCAGTTTGTAGTGAACTTTATGCTCTTGATACATGTTCTAACGACTGGTGGATAGATAATGGTGCAACAAGACATGTAACAAATAATCCTTATTATTTTGTTGATTTTAAAACGTTTGAGAATCCTTCAAGTATCATAGCTGCTGGTAAAGAAGTTTTAAATGCTCTTGGAAAGGGCACCATTAAAATTTTATCAGAAACCAAAGAGAAAAATCTAGAAATCACTCTAAATGATGTTTGGTATGTTCCAGAAATTTCAAAAAATTTGTTTTCTGTTATTGCTGCTCAAGATAAAAATCAAAGTAGTGAATTCAAATCATCAACTACTGAATGTTGGCTTAAGGTTAATGGGGAAATAGTGCTGTATGGAAGTCGTGAAGTAAATGGTACTCTATACAAGGCATCTATTACGCCTATTAAGTCAGAACATGAAGTTGAGATAAATGTAACTCTAAAGGATGATTCTTTATTGCAATTATATCATGAAAGATGGGGACATCAAGATAAACGTCATGTGAAAGAAATGATTGAAACACAATTAGGTCTTAGAGTTAAATTGTGTCAGGAAATTTGTGAATCATGTGTTTATGGAAAGGCACATAGATTACCTTTTGGTACCAGAGAAAGAGCAACAAGTCCAGGTGAATTAATTTCAGCAGATGTTTGTGGACCTTTTGATGAGTCTTTTCAAAAGAAGCGATATTTAGTTGTATTTAAAGACAGTTATACAAAGTTTCGCTACGGTTATGTTATTAAAGAAAAGTCAGAAGTAAAAATAGTATTGCAAGATATGTTAGCACACATGAAAACATTAGGCCACAGTATAAAAGAGTTATTGAGCGACAATGGAGGAGAATTTGAAAATGAAGATGTTAAAGCAATTTTATCTAAAAACGGCATTTCTCAAAGACTAACAGCTCCATATACACCACAGCAAAATGGTGGTAGTGAACGTGAAAATCGTACAATTGTCGAGATGGCAAGAACGATCAAGTACTCAAATCCAGATGCAGAATTTCCAGCGGCAATATGGGCTGAGTTAGTAAACACAGCTATATATATTTTGAATAGGACTGGCAAATCATCAGTAAAAGGAAAGACTCCATATGAACTGTTAAAAGGGAAGAAACCAAGAATTAAACATTTGAAAATAGTTGGATCTGCCTGTTACATTCATATTCCATCTCAGAAAAGAAGGAAAATGGATAAGAAAGCAGTAAAAGGATATCTCGTAGGGTATGATGGAGATGAACGTTACAGAGTTTGGATTAAAGAAAGTTGCAAGGTAGTTGTGTCAAGAGATGTAGAATTTCAAGAAAAACTTTCTAACTGTGAAGATCGTATCAAGTTGCCATTTCAAGTTCAAGAAAGTAATGAAAAATCTAGAGAAAAAGAAGTTTCAAAAGAAAATGAACTAGTTAAATCCGAAGAAAGTAATGGAGAATCTGAAACAAAAGAACAAGAGAGTGAAGATAGTTTTTCAGATGCTACTGATGAAGAGGATAATAAAGATAGTCAGAAAAATACTCAAGAAACTTCTGAATCTTCAGATCGATGCTTAAGAGATCGAAAGACACTAATAAAACCAGCGCATTTTAATGATTTTGTTTTAACAGCTGAAGAAATAATTAATACAAAGTTAATTCCTGAAACATACAAAGAAGCTATAAGTGGGGAAGATAGTGCAGAATGGAAGAAAGCTATTGACAGTGAAATTGAATCTTTACTTCAAAACCAAACATGGATTTTAACAAATTTGGCAGCTAATGCAAAACTGATTCCATGTAAGTGGGTTTTTCGTATTAAAACTAATCCTGATGGAAGTGTAGAAAAATTCAAGGCCAGACTAGTGGCAAGAGGGTTTATTCAACGTCAAGGAATTGATTATAGTGATACATTCAGTCCAGTGGCTAAACTTGGCACAATTCGTTCAATTTTAAGTATTGCAGCAAGTGAAAATCTTCACCTAGTTCAATTCGATGTATCAACTGCATTTTTGTATGGAGAGCTAGAAGAAACAATTTTTATAAAACAGCCTGAAGGTTTTGATGATGGAACTAATAAAGTCTGTAAACTAAGAAAAAGTCTTTACGGACTGAAACAGGCTCCAAGATGTTGGAACAAACGCTTTGGAAGTTAATTTTTTTAATTTGTTTTTAATTAGTTTAGGCTTTCGTCCTAGTGAGGCAGATCCATGTCTATATATTCAAGAAACTGAAGGTCGAAAACTTTTGCTAGTGTTATATGTAGATGATGGTTTAGTTGCAGGATCAGTTTTACAAGATTTAGAGACCTGTATAGAAAAACTTAAAAATGAGTTTAAGATTACTACAAACCCGGCAAAATATTTTTTAGGACTAGAAATTGAAAAGCAGCCTGATAAAAGTATTAAAATAAGTCAGACTGCATATTCAAAAAGGATTCTTGAAAGATTCAAGTTTTCAGATTGTAAGCCAATTTCAACGCCAATGTTGAAAAGTCCAGAAACTGTTTCATCTGGGAAAGATAGCATAAAAACACAAGTATTTCCATACAGACAAATAGTTGGAGCACTTATGTATCTCATGGTTGGCACAAGACCAGATTTAGCCTATAGTGTGGGTTTTATTTCTAGATCACTAGAAAATCCATCTTCAGAAGATGTATGCAGAGTAAAAAGAGTACTTCGTTACATAGCTGGTACAATAAATCTGGGTATAGTGTTTTCATCCAACTATAAAAAAGGTATATTAGAGTGTTATAGTGATGCAGATTATGGAGGTTGTATTAAAACTGGAAGATCAACGTCAGGTGTGGTTATAATTTATTCTGGTGGAGCTATTACATGGTTCAGTAGAAGGCAAGAGATAGTAGCAACTTCTACAACGGAATCAGAAGTTGTTGCTGCAAATGAAGCAACAAAAGAAATTATATGGATAAGTAGATTATTTAAACAAGTCATTAATCTGAAGGAAGTACCAATTCTTCAAGTCGATAATTCTGCAGCAGTCAAGCTTGCCCAAAATCCAGAATTTCATCGACGCACAAAACATATAAGTATTAAACATTTTTTCATACGAGAAAAAATAGCTGAAGGAAAGCTATGTATACAACAAGTTTCAACTGAACATCAGATTGCGGATTTAATGACGAAACCATTGCCTAGAGCACGTCTTAGAATTTTATCAAATCTGATGGGATTATACTAATTTTAATTTTAACTAAGGAAAGTGTTAAGATTTGTCATCTTTAGAATACTTAAAGTTAAAATTAGAACAACTACTTTATTCAAGAAGACAGAGTTACTGCTATAATTATTTTATATAGAAATATATCAAAATCTAGTATTCTGTTAAAAACAAAATTAGATTTTATTTTTTCAATAAAATCTTCAATAAATCTTTTTTCATTGCTATACAATAACTTCATTAGCAATTACATAATTTAAACCTTAAGTTTATTATTTACAATCTAATATATTAACTAATATATTCAAGAGAAGTTAAGCCATACTTTAATATCAAGTCTATTTTTTACATGTAAAAACAACAACAACATAACCCAACGAATTTCATTTCTACAGGAGAAAGTTTCTACACCCTTTCCATAGGAAGACTACACTACGATTCTATCTCGATTCTTTCTTTAAAATTTTAAAGGCTTTTGATTGGTTTAATCTCTGATCAAACTACCATCTATAAACTAATTTTACAAAACCGAACTAAAACAAGAAAAATGCGACGTGAGAAAATAGTTTTAATCATATTTATGTAATAGTATTACCCAAAACAATATTATATTAATTATTTGAGAAGTGTGTTTATAATAAATAAAAATTATGTAAATATAAAATTTGTAAACGCGTGAAAGTAAAGGTAAAAAATTGAGACACAAAGTTTATTAAAACTAGTTGTTTTGCTTTTTCCTTAAATTTTTACAGAAATTGTCAACAATAATGGCGAATGGAAAACGATTGGTAAGATTGGACGTAGAAGACGTCCGACAAGACGTATCCAGCATAGCAAGCATATATAAAAACTTAAATCAGTTCTGTTCGGTATTATATTAAGCTAAAATAATAATTTTCAGATACATTGCAAAAAGCTCAAAACTAAATAATGAATATGCTTAAATACAACAATACGTTATAAAAACATAACATAAATTAATTTAAATGCTTTAGTTTTCTAATTTTTAATAAAAATTAAGCAGAAAATGTTAACTTAAATATGTATGTATATGTAGACTAGTAAAAAAAATTATTAAAGATATAACTATATATTCCACTAAACGAAAATGTATTTTAATTATTTCATGGCTTTATTCAAATTGTTCCTCGATTTCTACCTATAGAATCGTAGGTGAAAACTAACAAAATTTCCATAAAGAATCGTTAAAGAAACTAGTCTAAATTTCACTATAGAATCGTTGGGAATATTCCATAGCGATTCAAGTGGTAGCATTACATGATGAACCGTAGTAGAGCATTCGTTCACGAATCTGGCGGACATTTTATTTTTTTGCATATAAAATTCCATACCTTTTCCATCACGATTCTACTACTCAGAGAAGAAGTTTCTTCAACGATTCATGGACGAATCGATAGCATTTTATTCGCTGGGAACCCAGATATTTATCTGGGTCTAGATCAATTATCTAAAATATTTTGGATACATAAAATTGCAAGAGATGGCGAAACGTAGGTTTTGATTTTATAAGGTTGGTATGGTCATTTTAAAACTTATAAATGTCAAAAATTTTATTCAAAATAAAAAAACTGTCAAAGATACTTTATTAAATTTGTTTAAAATCAATTTTAATATGATTTGTTTTCAACATGATTTCAATAAATTTGCTTAAAATTAATTTTAAAGCAATACCTACGATATAAAATCCATATTTTTTAAAGAATAGATGTTTACAATTTTTTATTAATTATCTATTATTTTATTTCATTTTATTTCACGCCATTTGTAATTTAATCAATGAACATTGCCATATGTAAAAAAAATGGATTAGTGTTTCTGATTAAATTTTTTTATATGAAGTTTTATTTTTCAAGAGACATTAAATATTTTTTGAATTTTTTTATATTGAGTTTTAATTTCAAAATGGCGCTACAAGCTTACTTTTTTTTCTTTTCTCAGCTCAGAGTTGCCAACAATTTAAAATATAATATTTTTTTTCTTTGCGTAACCCACATCGTTTTTTTCAAATCTTGATCTTGACCCAAATGAAAAAACGCAACTATTGATTCCACTGAACTTTGTTCCTTTTCCAATTTAACAAAAAACAATATTTTTGGTGTTGCCAACTTTAAAATTGAACCAACAAATAATAATAATCCCGAATGCCCAAGGAACACCGAAGCTCCCAAGCTGATTATCTATGCGCCAGGAAAGCCTCAGCAAAACTTCTACGGAAAAAGTAACGCGAACACATGAAGAGCTGCATCGAAAACATCAACCAACATGCGGCCAACGGACATTCAAAAGAGTGCTTTGCCAATGCACGGAATCTGACAAAAGATTTCCACCCAAGATCTACAGCCATCAGAAATAAAAATAAGTGTGGCGATTCCATTTTCAAGACCTACTGAATAGGACGAATGAAGTTCATCCTATTCGAGCAATTGCTCCATCAACTGAGGAGATTTTTGTCCCTTACCCAGCAATAGAAGAAGTGGAAGCTGCCATTAAAAAACTGAAAAATGGCAAATCACCAGGTTTCGATGGAATTCCCGCAGAACTTTTGAAAAATGGAGGAGCAGCTCTGGTCTCACGTATATTTGATCTGATTTTTGCAATCTGGGACCAAGAAGAACTACCTGCTGAATGGAAAACAGCTCTCATTGTTCCACTACATAAGAAAGGTGACCGCCTAAAGTGTGCGAATTATCGTGGCATCGCACTGTTGAACACCGCATATAAAATACTAGCTAATGTCGTACTCATCCCGTTCGCCGAATCTATCATCGGTGACTATCAGTGTGGTTTTCGTCCCAACCGCTCAACCACAGATCAATGTTTTACATTAAGGATGATTCTGGAAAAATGTTGGGAGTGCAACATCAGCATTCACCAGCTCTACGGTGATTTCAAGCAAGCATATGATAGTATCATCCGCGACAACCTTTGGTCCGCACTCATATGCCTTGGTATCCCAGAGAAACTTGTTTCTCTGTGCAAACTCACAACATCGGGATCAAATTGTAGAATAGTAATCGAAGGGTCAGTTTCTGATCCTTTCGATATAACATCAGGTGTTCGACAAGGTGATGCACTCGCGCCCGTACTGTTTAATTTGGCGCTGGAGTACGCGATAAGAAAAAGCTGAATTCAGACACAAAACTGCATATATAACAAATCTGGTCAAGTTCTTGGCTACGCAGATGATATTGTGCTTCTCGGACGTAGAACGAGCGATATTAAGGATAGTCTCTTTCAGCTTGAAAGAAATGCTAAACGACTTGGATTATGCATCAACACCGGCAAAACTAAAGTGTTAACAACATCTAAGAACACACCTCCCGAAAATCTGGATACTGGCGACTATGAAGTGGAACGCGTGGAAAACTTCAAATATCTCGGGTCTGTAATAACATCGTCAAATGACATGCAGGCAGATATCAAAGCCCGTGTCTCTGCCGCATACAGAGTTTTCTACGCATACTCAAAACTTCTGCGATCAAAACATCTTTCGCGGTCGTGTAAATTCACACTTTACAAAGCATTAATTCGACCTGTGCTTACATTTGGAAGTGAAAGCTGGACACTGACTTCCTCCGATTGTAGAATTTTATCAACATTCGAGAGGAAGGTCATACGAACAATTTATGGTCCATGTAAAGTTGCTGAAAATCAGTATAGAATCCGAATGAATCATGAAATCAGGCAGCTTCTTGGAGGCTGCGATGTAATCGGATTCATTAAATCTAACCGGATTAGATGGTTTGGTCATGTAGAAAGGGCTCCATTAGATAGAATGATAAAAAAAACGTCCCAACAACAACCAGCTGGTGTTCGTCGAAGAGGAAGACCTAGACAACGCTTGCGTGATGACATCATCCAAGACCTTCGTGATATAGGATGTCGAAACTGGGGTCAACTGGTCATGGAACGAGATGATTGGAAGCTGATTGCACAGATGGCAAAATCCCTCCATGGGATGTAAACGCCAGAGAGAGAGAGAGAGGGGATGCCCAGTAATAACTTTTAATATAATTCAAAAACATTACAGATAATCTATGGACTGCAAGTTTAATGAGAATACCTGACAAGCTGGCACCACTATGCAGAACGACCATATAAACAAAACTCTCAATGATGTTTGAGTAGAAAACGAGTTATCAAAGTTTTTTAAAATCGACTCAGGGGTAAGAGAAGCCAATTCTATCTTACCTTTACTTTTTAAACTTGCATTAGAATATGTGTGACGTCAAAAGAAACTGCCGATTCGCAACAATATCTTGTCAATAAACTCAGATCGCGCGATCTATTCGCGTATGCAAATGGTGTTGTCATTATCGGTCAAAACGCAGGTGCAATTAGTGAGTTTCAAGCTAATTGAGAGGTAGGTGATAGAACAGTTAGTCTGGATATAAATGATTTAAAAATTAATAACTTAATTACAGCTATAAGGGGGTTGAAATAAAAGATTTGATTTTAAGGACCACTAATTAGGACACCGCATGTGTCAGTCAAAGCCCAGCTCAAGTTAAATAAGATATTAATTAGACCAGTGGTGAAGTGTTGGTCACCATTATACAAATTAAAGAATTGCAAATACCAGTTGTAACGACCAACAAAAATCTGTTCAGTCGACATTTTCTTTTAAAATCTAAAATAAACAGTTCTCACATAATCACACATACATTCCGTACTATCAAACAGTTTGAGATTCGATTCATAAAATAACATCTGTTTATTGATGACGTTCCACTGTAATGCATGATTTCTTTATTATTTTAAAGCATTTAACGGATCTTATATTTCTATGATTAATCAATTATTACTTCGGTCTGAAAGACCTTAGGACCTACTTATTCTAAAAAAGCAAAAAAAAAATGTATGGCTGTCTGCCGTCCGGCCGTCACAGCCTACGAAATCTAGAAAGCCGCTAGACGGATTTCAAAAATTCTTTTTTCTAAAAATAGGTTTACTCAGGGAGCCGAAAGGACGATGTGTTCGATAACTGTATCGGAAGTGTGTCAAAAAGATCGTCGGAAGAGCCGAAAGGACGATGTATTCGATAACTGTACCGGAAGTGTGTCAAAAAGATCGTCAAGTGTGTCAAAACAAGGAAATTTGAATATTTTTCCTTAAAAATCTTTCATTTTAAGTGATTACGAGCAGGAACATTGAATTTGCAGAAATCTTGATGGTCGGGATTGGTATGTGAGGCCAAAATCTAGATTACTGCATTATAAGTTTGTCAAAAAATGTTGTCAAGTGTGTCAAAAGAAAGATTTTTATTTATTTTTTTACCCAATTTTTTGTAAAAAAATAAAATTAATTATTTGTATGCTATGAACTTTTATTTTATTATAGAGATTTATGGTTTGATAAGTTTGTCAAAAAAATGTTGTCAAGTGTGTCAAAAAGAAAGATTTTTATTTATTACCCATTACCCATTTTATGGAAAAAAAATGAAATTAATTAATTATTTGTATGACATTGACATGAAATTACTTCGGTCTGAAAGACCTAAGTATAACATTCATGAGCTAAAAGTGAAATTCTTACCCCACTTTTTTTGGCATTTCTCGACGTTTTAGGACCTACTGATTCTAAAAAAGCCAAAAATTTAATGTATGTCTGTCTGCCGGCCGGCCGTCCGTCACAACCGACGAAATCTAGAAAACGGCTGAAGGAATTTTAAAAATTTTGGTTTCTAAAAATAGGTACACTCAATGGTAAGAGCCGAAAGGACGATGTGTTCGATAGCTGTCCCGGAAGTGTGTCAAAAAAAATTTGGAAATTTGCATATTTTTTGCTTAAAAAACTTTCATTTTAATTTAAAAGTTCTAAACTGCGAAAGCTATGTTTTCATCGACAGTAGTATCTAAAAAACTTTCATTTTACGTGATTACGAGTAGGAACATTGAATTTGGAGAAATTTTGATGGTAGGGATTGGTATGTGAGACCAAAATCTAGATTATTGCATTATAGGTTTGTCAAAAAAATGTCAAGTGTGTCAAAAGAATGATTTTAATTTTTTTTACTTAATTTTTTGGAAAAAAATAAAATTTATTATTTGTATGATATGAAATTTTATTATTACTATAGAGAATTATGGCATTATAAGTTTGTCAAAAAAATGTTGTCAAGTGTGTCAAAAGAAAGATTTTTATTTATTTTTCATCCAAGTTTTTGGAAAAAAATAAAATTAATTATTTGTTTGACATGAAATTTTATTATTATTATTGAGAATTATGGCATCATAAGTTTGTCAAAAAAATGTTGTCAAGTGTGTCAAAAGAAAGATTTTTATTCATTTTTTTACCCAATGTTTTGGAAAAAAATAAAATTAATTATTTGTACGACATGAAATTTTATTATTATTATTGAGAATTATGGCATTATAAGTTTGTCAAAAAAATGTTGTCAAGTGTGTCAAAAGAATGATTTCATTTATTTTTTTAGTCAATATTTTGGAAAAAAATTTAGCTTTTGTATGACGTAAATGTGACATGGAAATTTTTGAATTGGTTATAGTTTTTGAAATATTTTTGGAATTTTGAAAAAGTTTGTATTTTTGATTTTGTAATAGTTTTTGCAATATTTTTAGAATTTTGGAAACAGTTTTAATTTTTGCAATATTTTTAGAATTTTGAAAAAAATAGAATTTTTGAATTTGTAAGAATTTTTGGAATATTATTAGAATTTAGAAAAAGTTTAAACATTTGATTTTATTCTAATTTTTGGAATATTTTTAGAATTTTGAAAAAAAAATAGAATTTTTGAATTTTATACATATTTTTAGAATTTTGGAAAAAGTTTCAAGTTTTGATTTTGTAAGAATTATTGAAATATTTTTAGAATTTTAAAAAATTTAAAATTTTTGATTTTATTATAAATTTTATAATTTTGGAAAAAGTTACAATTTTTGATTTTGTTATAATTTTTGCAATATTTTTAGAATTTTTGAAAAAAGTGTTAATCCTTGATTTTGATTTTGAAATATTTCCTCGAAACGCTGAATGGAGGGGTTTTTACTCAAAAACCCCTCCATTTAGCGTTTCGAGAAAATATTAAACTACTCAGTTTGTAGGCCAGTAATAATAGGAGAAAAAATTAGAAAAAAAAAAAATAATTCGTTACAGCAAACTGACAGTGGGATATTGTAGAACACGATATTGTAAAAGAGGGAAACGTAAATCGAACCAGCAGCTGCTATCCGGGGGAGAATGGGGAGGGTTTTTAGGGGTTGAAAGGGGTTTTTCGTGATTTCTGGCTAAACCGTGCATCCTATCAAAAAGAGTTATATGTAAAAGTTGTAGGAAATAAAAAGATCTACACTTTTTGTACGGACCATTTTTACCCTCACCTCAACATTTTTCGAAAAAAATGTGAAAAACCGATTTTTTTCCTTTTTCTTGTTTTCTTTTACAAAAAAAATTTTATGAAGTTCAAATTTTGGAAAAAGATACCTCTATTTATTGGAAAAAGGCAGCAATTTTTTCGGAGGGAAATATTTAGACGTTGTTGTTAAAATTAATTTTTTTGAAAAAAAAAAACAAATTTTTAACTGCGATTCCTCTTAAAACTACGCCTCCTAAAGAGTTCAGTTTTGACTCATTTACTCATTCTTACGTCT
This sequence comes from Diogma glabrata, assembly GCA_963693315.1. Taxonomy (NCBI): domain Eukaryota; kingdom Metazoa; phylum Arthropoda; class Insecta; order Diptera; family Cylindrotomidae; genus Diogma; species Diogma glabrata. The sequence goes on from OY856187.1 coordinate 186,998,592, forward strand.
ATTTTTGATAAATGGTAAAAAAATGGTACACTGTTATGGAAAAAAGACGGGAAAATTGAAAAAACCGAGAAAATCGCTTTTTTTTCGTGGTAATTTGCATATTTATCGTTGAATAATCGTTATTAATTAATAAAATCATTTAAATTTTTTATGATAAACGTAAACGACGATCATTTGGAAATAAATTAATGAATAATTATATGCTTTCGTTACTTTTAGTTTATTTAGGTAACAAAAAAGCAAATTTTATTCTTCAAACATGGCGATCTCAAAAAGTACCTTTTAGTTTTCTTTCATGTTTTTTATATTTTACAGATTTGTTATTTACTTAAAACATACTAAACCTATAAGGACAATTGTTATTTTTTGTTTTGAGAAAAACACATTTGAATATAGGTTGATTTTTTTTGTACTTTGTGCCATACACTAAACCCAAGTTTACTGATTCTATTAAACTTATTTTGGGTTTAGAAGGTACTAAATGAGGTTTAAAGAAGGTACTAAATAAGCCTTTTTTGGGTTTTCTGAAGGTTTAATATTTTACCCAAAACATATTCAAATTACAGACAGACGTTTTGTTCGACGATAAAAACCAATTCGAATATTTGTTAGCAAAAATATGCCAGTTGCAGATTTTGCTGAAATTTATCAAATAGATAGTGAATTTTCCTTTCAATTACAATAAAAAATTCATATTAAATTAAAATATATCATATATTAATTATCATGTATTATAAACTAAAATAAACATTAAATATTTTAGAAAAATGAAAATTCTGCCAATCCCATGTACCTTCGAAATCAAATTGCTCAAGAACGGCTTTACCAATTTTATCAAACTTTTTTTTTTTTTGTAGGTGATTAGTTAATCGTTTGAAAAAAAAAATAATTAATTGTTTTTGTAATTAATTTTTAAATTAAAATATTAAAAAACTTTTTTAAAGTTGGCGCTTGGGTTGAAGATCAATTGAAATTTAATTTATTTTTTTTTGTAAGAACAGTTCTATCTTTACTCTAAAATATTACAAATTTACAAAGAGGCAAATATTCGTGTTCTTGAGATATTTAATTTTTAAGATTTTTAGTACGACTGAAATTCTAATTGTTGATTATTTCTTCGAACAATTTTTATCAAGTTCGAAAACGAAAGCATCTAATTATTCATTAATGTATTTCCGAATGATCATTGTTTACGTAATAATAAAAAAAATAATATAATTTTATTAATTAGTAACAATTATTCAACGATAAATATGCAAATTACCACGAAAAAAAGCGATTTTCTCGGTTTTTTCAATTTTCCCGCCTTTTTGTCCATAGATTTATACCTTTTTTTACCATTTATCAAAAATAGACGTAAGAACGAGTAAATGAGTCAAAACTGAACTCTTTAAGAGGCGTAGTTTTAAGAGGAATCGCAGTTAAAAATTTGTTTTTTTTTTTCAAAAAAATTAATTTTAACAACAATGTCTAAATATTTCCCTCCGAAAAAATTGCTGCCTTTTTCCAATAAATGGAGGTATCTTTTTCCAAAATTTGAACTTCATAAAATTTTTTTTGTAAAAGAAAACAAGAAAAAGGAAAAAAATCGGTTTTTCACATTTTTTTCGAAAAATGTTGAGGTGAGGGTAAAAATGGTCCGTACAAAAAGTGTAGATCTTTTTATTCCCTACAACTTTTACATATAACTCTTTTTGATAGGATGCACGGTTTAGCCAGAAATCACGAAAAACCCTTTTCAACCCCTAAAAACCCTCCCCATTCTCCCCCGGATAGCAGCTGCTGGTTCGATTTATGTTTCCCTCTTTTACAATATCGTGTTCTACAATATCCCACTATCAGTTTGCTGTAACGAATTTTTTTGTTGTTAAAATACTATTTTGCCTGGCCTATTGCTGATTGTATAATCTTTTCACTAAATTATGTTAATTTATGATCTGTTATAATTTTCCGACAACGTATTGATGTTTCGTGTTAGTTTTGTAATACATATCTAAACAGAGATAAAAAATATATGTACTTTAACAAAAAGTTATGTTTGATATACATCGCTGCCCAAAACTAAAAACCATGTCCCCATAAAAGTTTTTTGCTGAAAACTATATCAAAATCCTTAACCCAGACCGAAGTCTTGATATTTCAGAGCCTTGAGATTTCAGCCCCTTCGTATTTTTTTATTTTTGTTTTTCAATGTGAGACAAATGTATTTTTGTGTTAAACGGATATTAAAATATAGTAAGTTCATTCTGCGCAGTCGTTTGTATTGAATCATTAATAAGGTGCTTTGTTTGCTGGAATAAGAAAACCAAAACGAGTGAGATGAATGGAAACCGCTAATAATTGAATCAATTTGTAAAGCCAAATATTGAGAAATAATTAATAAAGTTTTGGGTGGTGTATCCAAACGAACACCTGCATTTATTTAACATTATATTTTTTTGACACAAATTTTTATACATTAGATATTATGAACAATTTTATGCTCAATTAAGGAATTTATATAATAAAAAAGTTGGACGATATTGAAGAAGTTAAATAATTTAGTACATCTAACAATGAAAATGTATCTAAAATAATCGTGACTTAATCGATCCTTCGGATTTGGATGCTTTTTGAACAAGAGAAACAACAGGAAATCGAAGTGAGACCAATATGAATGTTTTTTAGATTTCTTTTTTATAGTTCATGTTAATCACTTAGGTTATAAACCTCTAATGCTTTATGCACGTGTTAACGATAGGAAAGGAAAGTTGAAGGTTGGTAATTAAGGGCTTGGGATAGGACTGGAGCGATAGTGTTGGTGTATTGCGGATTTAAAAGCTTGGGGATTGTATGAAACGGGGAAAACAGTTTTTGGTAATCAATTCCACCAGTAAACGGAACGTAAAAGGAAGGTGTTATTATAGCTGGACGTTCTCACATATGAGATCTCCAAGGTATGTTTATGGGAGTACGATGATTGTCGTGTGGCTCGTGAAGATCTACGTAATGGAGGTGTTAAGTTATTAATTTCCTTAGAGCATTTACCATAGTAATACCGTTAAAATAGTGTAAGAGCTAGAACCACTCTTCTATGATGCAGCGAATCCATAGCCGGTATTAACATTGGATCATCAATCAGTTTCAATGCACGCCTGTGAACTCTGTCGACAAAATCTAAAGAGGTTTCTGGTGCTGCAGCCCATAAATGGGAGTCAAATTCGAGGATCGGTCGAATATATGCTTTATAGATCGTAATAATTTCCAATGGAGAGAAAAAACTTTTACAGCGTCGTAGGAAGCCAAGTCGTTGGGATCCCAATTTTTCCACGGAAAGAATATGATCATGCCATTTCAGTTTGTGATTGATATTAGTGGCCAATAGTAGTTTGAGTGTTGGTGATTTCGTTAATGGTTGAATGGAAAACGCATTACCACTATACAGTGAAGTTCTATGGAACAAAACGCAAGACTTCGTCTTCATAGAATTATATGTCAAAAGATTTCGTTTATCCCAGTCTAGGATTAATTCAAGATCTACAGCCAAGGATTCAATAATTTTCTACGATGACAATTTGAAGTTAGACTAGTCACTAGATTGTTGTTTTTTAAAAGAATAGGAATGTAAGATAGTACTGTCGTCGGCAAAGCTATATATTGGGTTTGTGGTGATGGATAACAAATCGTTGATAGAGATCTGAAAAAGGGTTGGTGAAAGAACCGAATCCTGTGGAACACCGGCTTGAATTGGAAAATTTAGTCGACATAGCATCATCTAGCACTACTCTGATCGATCTGTGGGATAAAAAATCTTCTAACTAAAAGATCAAGGTCTTACAGACTCCAAATGAAATTAATTTGTTGTTAAGAGTCCGATGCCAAACTCTGTCAAACGGCTTGGATATGTCAAGGGAAATGATATGAGACTCACCAAAGTCATGAATTGCTTTCCAGTAGACCGTGTTTTGCGGAATCCATATTGGCGGTCGTGGAAAAGATTATTGTTTTTGAGATATGCCATTAGTTTATAATTGATAATTTTTTCCATAACTTTAGCTAGTATCGAGGTTAGTGCAATGAGACGATAGTTTGATGGGTCCGGCTTATTGCCCTTTTTTGGGACTGGTTGAACAGTAGTCAACTTCCCCATCGATGGATAAAGACCCGAGGTTAGGGATAAATGAAAGATACTTATTAGTGGATAAACCAGGGTATCAGCGCATTGTGTTAGTACAATAGGTGGTATACCGTCCGGAGCAGCAGATTTGCTTGGATCTAGATTAAGCAGTGTTGACCGCAAAATTTTTGGACGAAAGTAAATTTTGTTCATTGATGATTGGATAGGTGGAATTATGGGCGGATATATACCGGAATCATCAACGACAGAGTTAGCCGCAAAAGTTGCCGCAAGGAGATCTGCCTTCGCTTTGGTTTCGGTTACAGGGTTGCCTTGGTTATCCATTAATGGTGGAATAGAAGATCTGATAAAGTTATTGCCAACCTCTCGGATAAAGTTCCAGTATGACCAACTGCCTTTAATGGCGCGTAAAATTTTACGGAGTTAAAAAGAAATATTTGGATTTTTTAAATATATTATGACAGTTATTTCTAGCCCTGATATAAAGAGATCTACTGCTGGGAGATTTAACGCTCTGGTATTTGTCAAACGCCAACATTTTGTTAATTTTAGCTATATTGCATTCGTCAGAAAACCAGGATTTGGCCCCTTTTCACTATGCTGGTTGGGATGAAAATATTCATTCCCAGTAGAATAATGAATGTGATAAATGCAGTTGCTTGGTTAACAGTTTTATTTCGCAGAACTAGACGCCAGTCGATCTCGTTGTAGAATTTATGAAGTTTCTGCCAATTACATCGTGTAGTGCCAAACCTTTGGAGGAGGAGACATTTTTGGACTTGACGGTTGAGGACTTATTTCGAAATACGCCGAAACTACACAATGATCTGATCTGCCAAGAGAAGCATCAACTATCAATTTGGCAGAATGAGTTGTCATGAAAAGATCAAGTAGATTAGAAGAATGGCTGGCAATATTTGGAATAAGGGTTGGCCTATCTACTATATAGTTGAGTAAGCTGATCGGAATCAGCAAGAAATTTAGCATATTGCCCTTCTAAAGACGTTTTGGTTGAGAAACGTAGCCAATCTATGTGGTGGACGTTGAAATCACCTGCTAATATAATTTCTGCATTAGGCGCGGTGATGAAAATGTCATCGATTGTGTCTGTAATAGAATTAAATGCTTCCAAGGTTTGATTATGGTGGTAATTAGGACTGCAGTATATAGACGACGACTTTGAGCCAGATAAAGCAGAATTCAGAAATACTACTTGTTTCATACTGAAGGAGCCTTGTATATTTAACATGATTGCGTATATCACGGTTCGCCTACCATGAGTTTAAATAAAAAGTCAACCAACATGAAATATTTTTTCATAGCAGTCTTCTTTGGGTCGAATAGAACAAAACTCAACCGTTTTTGAAATAGGTTAGCGTTGGGGATTTCGAAAAATCTCGCAAAAACGGATTTTTGACCGATTTTACCTCGATTTCGCAACTTAGGCTAAAATTTTGTTTTGTGAAATTGCCCAAATTTCACTGGAAAACTTAAAACGAACTACATTAGGACTGCTGAACGCCCCAAACGTTTCAAAATGCCCAAATGTCCCATTAAAAAATTTCAAAAAAAAATTAAAATATCGTTTTTTTCTACTTTTTATACCAATTTTTTTCACTTCAATTTTTTTCAGTCCTAATTCGTTTCTGAGGTTTCTGTTTTAAAATGATAAATTGAAGAGATTTTCCTAGGCCAGAGGCCATGTGTTGATTTTGAATAATTGTAACATCACGGTATAAGCAGAAACCTGTTTATAACACAGCATTTGAGCTTACGATTCAATGCTACATTCGTAGTATACTAAAGACAGACTACGGAGAGTCAGGAACCAATATAATTTTGAAATCAGTCACTATCTTGAAGGTCTTGATATAATAGGTTTATCGAATACAAGAGTATTGTTTTATTTGGACATGTTTTACGTCCTAGTAATTATACCTCTGGATTAAAACTGGTGTTACTTACTGATTTCTTCCAAAATTTTTCAATACAACAAATTGTTTGTTTCTTTATTCTCTGCAATAAAAAAGTTTTGATTATTGATTCTAAAATTGCATCTTTTAATTGCACCGTACCTTTCCTTTCATAGAAATTCGTTCTATTTATAACAAACAAAATAAGACAGAAACACAAAAATAATTTTCTTCTTTAATTTTCTTTTCACAAAACTAATACAAAAAAAATTATTTTAATAGTTTATTTAAACTTCATTAATTAATTAGAATACTCATGATTTTATAATGCTTACGTAAATTTAACAAATAGAACTAAACAATAAATAACATTTAATAATATTTTTAATTTTTGTTTTTAATCTTTGATTAAATTTCTTTAGTTTATAATTTATATATTTTTTTGTATTGTATATAAAACAAATTACCTAACCTCGCAACACAATAAAATGTTTTTTGCTTTAATATTTTTTATAATAATATTATTAGTAAATACTTAAACACTTTGACCAGTCTTGCTTGTTTTTAGAATCCCAATATGTTCCGTTATAAACATAAACTAAATTATCTGTATCGTCTTCTCGTTCTTGTTCAAACCATATCGGTTTATGTTGTGCGTAGGGACGACCATTAGTTGCCGCTTCTTCTGCTTCCGCTTCCTTTTGTTTTCGTCGTATGCGCTGTTGTTCTTCTAAACGTAGTTTTTCCGCATTACTTTCATCCCATTGTCCATTTTCCATTAAACGTTGATCCGGACGCATTCTGGAATCGGTTGGTGCTACGCCTTCTTCCATTTCATTTAACTGACATGCAAGAATTGTAAAATTATAGTATTTATCACAATCGGGCGGTGGGGGACGACAATTCCATATTGTAGTATAGCTATCCGTTTTATAAACAGGACTTTCAGATGTTCCTGAAGTTGAGATAACTGGAGCGATTTCAATTTTATTATCCCACGTTCCATTAAGAATCCATTTAACTTGCGATAACTTATCCATAACAACACCTTTTACTCTTCGTTGTGTATCGCGTGTAAAATAGGAATAAGGAAGATATTTTAAATGGCATTTTACACCTTTTGTTTTATTTACTCCAACTATTTCCATATCACCATGATGATCTACCCATAATTTTCCAACTATTATATTATGAATTGTTGTTACAACCTTTCTCCATGTATATTTATTGCCATCATCAAATTCTAAATATGAATTTCCAACGGGAATAACTTGTAAATATTTTCCTCTAAATTTTGTTGTCATTGTAAATTCTCGCCACGATCTCCAACCTCGACCTTCGCAGTGCATAGCAGCAATAGGTGGATGGTGTGAAACTTGTTCAGCAATTAAACGCCAACCAAAATCATCTCGTCGATCACATTCATACGTTTCACCTAAAAGAGGGTTAAATGGTTTTCCTGTTCGATTACTCGTTGTAGAATAACTTGATATTGTAAATGCTGCAACATAAGCTAGTTGCTCACAAGGATCTATACATTGTGCTGCTTTATCTAAAAGTTCTGCATATTCATAATCTTCAGTTAAACGTTGAAGCATTGATAAAGGTTCATTAAAATTAACAGGCATTGGAATTTTTGATAGATCTTTTCCAATACAATTTTTCATTATAGACCATAAATTCAAAGGATAATTTGGTTTATCAGGAACTCTTGTACGCCTTTTATTTACATTCCGTGGTTGTTGTAATGAATTATTTGAATATGTTTTCATTTTCGTAGAATATATTACAACTGAATCTACAACACTTTTACTTTCCTGAGCTGTAAACACGACCATCTGTAATAAAAAAAATCTACAAATGTATCGAGACTTATAAATATAAAACAAACCTCTTGTGTTTCACTTGTCAACGGCTCGTCTTCAGATGAACTGCCGGTAGCTCCATCGTCGTCATTAGGATTTGTTGAAAACGGAATTTTAATTGTGAATGAGCTATCTTCTTGAGAGTTATCTTGTGCTTCCTTTTCTTGAGCATCATAAAACTCATTTTCATCATCATCAGATGTCGCTGATGTTGCTACATCTAAAATGAAAATAGACGTTTTATTTTGTTTAAGTCAATAATAAAATGTAAGCAATATACTTGGACGATGATTATGTGATTTGGCTGCAGCTTCTAAATATGAATGCTGCCTAGCTAATTGTTCAACCATTTCTTCTAAATGTTGTCTTTGTTCTCGTTCATGTAATAACATTTTCGACCATTTATGCCCTTGACTTTGAACAGTTTGTAGATAATCGTTACAGGCCTTCAAAACGTAAAATTAATATATTAAAAATTCAAAAAAAAAACCCAAAACATACATTTATCATAGCATTTGATGAAATCCTAAATAAAGTCGCTCTTTCACTAACTATTTTACTTTTATGTGGTATATCTTCATTAGCTACTTCTAACTCTGCCAGTGCTCTTTGTAGGGCAGTACCATGTTTTGCAATCAACTCATAACATGTTTTTAAATTCTCCAATCTATAATTGAAAGTTTAACAAAGAATTATTTGTTGTTGAATTAATAAAATAAAAAAATTGAATAAACATACAATAAATTTTATATAACGCTGTCATGGTTATAAATAAACTATTTGTTTAATAGAAAACAGCAACCAACAATTATGATGAAATGTATAATTTTTTTTGGTATTATGTTGTTAGAAATATTAACATGTTCATTAATTATTAATCAAACGATCACAAACAGGTAGAAAAATGGATATTTTTAAATATATTAAAATTAAAGATAACAACAAAGAAAATTGTATATTTTAACTAAAATTATTTATAATATTATATTTACACAGTTGTGGTTTATCAAACTAAATTTATGATATAATTTTACTTGAAGTTTTTCATTTTATAAAACTGTTCAGCAGATAAAAGTATTGATATACATAGTAATTATTTTTGTGGTGATAATTTTAGACTAATGAAAATTCAAGTTTCTAGGAAACAATTAGTAGTTATACTACACTGTTAATTTTACTTGACATTTGCACTTTGAAATGATTAGAATAATAGCAGTGAATTTAAAAGAGAATTGCACCTAAACTAGAGTTTGCAAAGAGTGGAAAGTCTCTTTTAATTATTCGAAAAGTTTAATTTTAAAATTTATTTAACTTGTTTTTCAACCTTAAAACACGCGAATGAACTTGAAGTATGTATATGAACCACGTATGTCTACGAAAACTAAAAAACAAATACACTTTCAATCAGGTTGTTGAACGATTTCTTAACCAAATTAGAAAATTTTTTAATTGACCAGGTCAAGTTGAAGAAACTTGCCTCTATCGTGCTGAAGATGTAATTTATAATGATAATGTTTATTCACTTGTTATTGAGAGAGCTGATGTTATTTAACTGTATCGTAATGCATATAACTACAGACTGATTTGTTTTTTAGTGATAATAATAAGCGATTAAAAACAATGGATCATTTAATTGTGATTTCAATGTTTATAGGTCAATAGTATACACATTCTTTGTTATAAACAATTGTTAATAAAGTTTATCTGTTTAGATCATATTGATAGATTGAGTCAACTCCACTGTCTATGCAAAAACCTGTTGTGAAATGGAGAGAAATTGACATCTTAAAATAAGAAACAATCGATGGTGTCATAATATTATTTGAAACCTTTTACTAACGTTTCATGAAAATCGATCTGTAGCGATAGTAGCGATAAATACCTGAAGAAAAAAACTTTTTAACTGGAAGTGACAAACCGGAAGTTGAAATGCAGAACTGTTACAAATTATACTCTAAGCATATATACCAAGTTTTATCAAAATCAATTATCAGGAATTGATGTTATTTAAGTTTTAAATAAACATGTGTTCGGGAGGCCCCCACCACTTATCCCAATATCGTCCGTTAACTAATCAGTTCTTTGTCATTTAAGTTTCATTGTTTGTCAAAGTGTCATTAAAATTGATTTATGAATGAAGTTGGTATGCCGCCCCCAGCAAACTTTAAAAACAAAGTAGAAAAGTCAGCAGTTGTATGGTAGACCACACGCCACTTTTATCAATGTGTCCCAAAAGTTAATCATTATCTTCTCATACTAATTAAAACCTTTTTTATAAGTTTCGTCATAATCACTTCATTATTGTACGCTGTAGTGTCAATAAAGACACTGAAAAAATTTTCAAAAAATTGTAAAAAAGATTTTTACCGGAAGTGAAAAACCGGAAGTTGGGATGCAGAACTGTTGTAAACCGTACTCAATGCTTATGGACCAAGTTTAAGCCAATTCGATTATCAGGTAGGTACAGATGTACCCTCACAACATTGTTTGATATCGCTCAAAAATTAATCAGTTCCTTGCCATTATTTACATCTATTTGCATCTTCTTCCAAAGTTTCATCAAAATTCATTCACGAACGAATGTTGTATGCTCCCAACAAACATTGAAAACATAGTGAAAAAACCATCTATTGTAGTGTGGGCCCTCCAACTCTTTATCCAATGTACCCCAAAAGCTGATGAAATTTCTTCCCATGTTGCTTGAAAACTTTTTTGAACGTTTCATGAAAATCGATCGGTCCCGGACAACCGGAAGTGACAATTGACAAACCGGAAGTTGGAATGCAAATATTGGAAACAGTACTAAAACCTTATATACCAAGTTTCAATAAGATCATAAGCCGGGCTTAAAATATATTGAAGATTTAAACTTAGAGGTGTTCAGAAGCGCCCCCATATTGTCCAAATTAATCCAGATCTTCCATTCTCAAGTGAACCTGGATTAATTGCCAATGTTTCACCAAGATCCTATGTAGGAATGTCACGAATTCAAAACTCACATACATTCACCAACATTTTTATTGACTATTTAGATAGAGGATGGTCCAAAACAAAAGAAAAACGAGAATTTGGGGTATGTAAGAATTTTTTTTCTCAATAGATTGCATTACTTCACACAATTTAAAATTGTGATGAAGTAAAATATAAAAAACCGAATTTGCGTCCATGAACACCTTAGAACGGATGTTGTTGGACCTTGGTCTTAAAAGGTTTTATGTGTTATTCCAATTCCGACTACACAACACATATTTTATTTTAAAAAAACCGATCCCAGTATCAAAAGAATACGAAACAAGATCTAAAGCTAAAGAATCAAACCAAATAATCGAAAACGAAAAAGCAGAAAGTGTTAGTATCAAAACAAAAAAACTTTCGATTGTTTCAATAACTGACAAAAGTTTTTAAGGTCTATAAATTCTTGTAGTCTTTAAAGTCTAAAGTCTCTAAATTCTGGTACCAAATCGTTTGTCTCCCTATCATTGGCGGCAATTTAATCGTCACTGACCACACAAGTAAAGTCAGTTTGTTCGCGGAATGCTTTATTTCAAACTCGACTGTTCCGGAAACTCCTAAAGAAATACATAATTAATTAGCATAACAGTCTCGTTATGAACGGCGTTCGTTTTTATTCGGTTTAAATTGATTGATTGATTGATTCAATAGAAGTTGAAAGATTCAAAAATTTCTGACTGACCGATACATTTCGGTTTCTATTTTTTTCTCTATACAAAGTTAGTAATGTTTGGCGTTTATTATAGTAGGGGAGCCCAAGCGGGGATTTTGCGAGTTACTCGAGCGCGTCAGAAAATCATATAGGGAGAAAACTTGCACTCTGTAATGTACCCCTACCAAATATGAACCCTTAATGTAGTGGGGTGCGTCGAGGGCAACACGTCAGATTAGTAAAAAAAAATCAATCGTCAGAAAAACTCAAGCGCGTCAGATTAAGAGAAGGTAAGTTAAATACATCCAGAAAAGTGTATATTTCAATAATCTGACAATTTGACCGTGACATAAGGAAATAGGCGAGTCACAAAGGTGTAAAAAAAAACGACACCTTGAAATACTCGAGCGCGATAAACTTTTTTTTAATTTTGAAGGTAATCCTATCAGGATTACGGAAAACATATATTCTGACAGTTTTCATGGGGCGATTCAGGTAAAATCGTCAATAAAAGATGGAGCGAAGAGATGCTGAGAGCTGTGTATTCTCCACTCCGCGCCTCACTTCTCTCTCACTCTTTCTTTATCTCTTACTCTCTCGCACCGACTCCACTAGAGCGTCTGTTGGCATGACGCCATCTCAGCTGATCACCATAGTGTACACGTTTTTGGTGGCTGCTAGACGCTTTGATTTGTTTGTTGTATTCATAAGTTATTTTGTGAATTTCATGCACTGTTTAAAAATAAATTAAAAACACTCCAAAATCTAGTAAATGTTTGCTCGCTTAATTGCAGGAAAAATCAATTGTCAAATATTTCATATTACATTAATTGTAGTAATCGTAATTTTCAGTCCAAAAGCATTAATATAACTGAGATAATCCTAGTAACATAAAACAAAATGGTAAATTATGCTTTTTAACTATTAAATTTACTACAGTTGTAGATTAAAAATACTGTTTTTGAAAAAAATTACATAGAAATAGAAACGACAAATAATTGTCACTTTAAAATTGTCAGACGAACAGTACAGTACTCCATATAATTGTCAGATTATCATCCTGGAGGACGAAGACATCAAGTTGATCCCCCTGCATAAAAATCTGACGCGCTCGAGTATCTCAAGGTCACATTTTATTTTTACATTTTTCAAAATCAGCCATGACTTTTGGTCACGTTTAAATCGTCAGTCATTTAAATAGGACGCTTTTTTGAGTTCACTTTACATAAACCTTGAATATCTGACACGCTCGAATAACTTTTTTTTTTTTGTTTTTCCACCTCTCTATACGCTCACCTCGCTTTAGTTAATCGTCAGATTTATATGTATCGGTTATCAGAAAGACAAAGCGCATATACTCTATGAATATCTGAAGCGCTCGAGTATTTTTATGTGACTGTTTTTTTTTACATTTTTAAAAATTCTTACACGCTCTCCCCCCCCCACTAAAATGGAAAACTTGACATAAACTTTTTTCATTTTAGAACGTAAACTTCACAATCCAATAAGTCCCTATGACGCTCTAGTAACTGCAAATTTAGCATCCCGGGCTCCCCTACTATTATAATAAATATAAATTAAAGTCACTGAATATCCAAAGACACTATAGGTGCGTTCGATTTGACTGAAACAACTGAAAAAACAACAACAATTGCATACAATTTTTCAGTTGTTTCACTTCCTTCAGTCAAATCAAGCACGACTTATATTAACTGAGGTTTAGGTAAATGATTTATATTTTTTTTATTGGACATTGACTAGAATTATTGGACATTGACTTTAAAAAAATAGGCATTCAAATGATCAGAGAAAACTCAAGAAGATAACAAATTTGAAAGCGAAACTCTGTTGAAATCAAGCTGAAATTCCATTGTTCTACATATACTTATGTGAACAGTGAATGGCTGGGCAGAGGCAGATGGGAAAATATAACAGGCTCGGTAAGATTGATTTGATCTCCTCAGAAGAATGCTGATCCCCAGTGTATTTGAATATTGTCAAATCTACAAGGTTTTCGTATATGGATTTCTTTTGAGTGTAAATTTTGTTTTTTAACAAAAGTGTTGTGTAGTAGGAATTACAAAATGTGTCACAACAACAAATAGATACCTTTTAAGACCTAGGTCCCACAACAACATGCGTCTTGAGGTGTTGGTGGACGCTTTTTTTTAAATTTTTGTGGATTGAAGGTACTCGCGACTATTGATTCGGGCAAAGCATTTGTACGATGTACGCACAAAGAAATCCCTTTGCATTTTATTACTATGACAGTGAGTAATCTCGACAGTTTGAGTGTTTGCACAAACCGATTGACGAGTTAAACGGGGAAAGACATATGTCTGAGGCATTATGGACCTGATTTCATCCGAGCACAGCTGGTGACGATATTTATAAAAAAACAACGAGATCAGCAACAGTGCGACAATGTTGTATGGAATCAAGATTTAATGTTAAATTTCGATCACCAACAATTCGTATAGCACGCTTTTGAACAGAGTCCAAAAAAGCTGGGATGGTAACAGATGCAGCGCCCCAAACTTGACAACAATACAAGGACGAATACGAAATACAAGACGAAATACATGGACGAATATATAGGACTTATAAATGTGGAGTAATAGATGCGAAGTAAAATATTTTTTACATCTATTGAGGAGGCTGAATTTTCTTGACGCGCACTTTGCCATGGCCATTATATGACCGTTCCAGTTTTTTTTTCTTCCTTTATCTCCATTTAGGAGCATAGGGCGTCTACTAGACTGGACCATCTGACTCTGTTCGGGGCAATCGCTTTCAGTTCACCCCATTGCCGATTTGTTTTGCTTCAGCTAGCACCGTTTTCTTCCACGTCATGGGTGGTCTTCCAACTCTCCTTTTACCTTGTGGATTCCACTCTAGGGACATCCTTGTTATATCTTTAACTGATTTCCTCAGTGTATGTCCTATCCATTTCCATTTCCTTTGTTTTATCTCGGACTCAATGTCTAACTGCTCTGTCTGCCGTAGAAGTTCCTGGTTACTGATGGTGTTCGGCCAGAAGCATTTGATCAGTCTTCTCAGGCATTTGTTCACAAACACCTGTAGTTGGTTTGTGATCTTCTTTGTGGGTTTCCACGTTTCACACCCATACAGCAGTACTGACTTGACACATGCATTGAACATCCGTAGCTTTGTCTTTCTTGACAGGACGGATGCATTCCAGATCTTGTGGAGCATATTGAACGTATTTCTAGCTTTGTTAATACGCTGACTGATATATTCTTCAGTCCCGCCTGTTTTTGCTACAGTACATCCAAGGTACACAAATTTGTCAACTTCATCCACTTGTGTATTGTTGATGGTAATTGGTGTTATCGTTTTGGTGTTCAATCTCATATACTTTGTTTTCCTGATATTAATGTTGAGACCGACTTCATGTGCAAGGGCTGATAGCGTCTGTATTTTCTGCTGCATGTCAGTATATGTGTGTGTAGGTAGACAGATGTCATCTGCGTAGTCTAGATCATTGCGCCGGCTTGTTGTGTTCCATTGGATTCCATTTGGACTTGCATCATCGAGCTTTCTCATGATACTATCTAGTACTATCAGGAATAGTAGCGAAGATAGTACACAGCCTTGTCTCACTCCTCGGTGGTTGTAGTATTTATCACTTTGCTGTCCTTTGTATTGTATTCTGTTTCCAGCATCCCGATACATTTCTTTGATTAGATCAAATATTTTTTTCGGGACGCTGATTTCACAAAGTGTCTTCCATATCGCGCTTCTGTTAATTGAGTCGAAGGCGCGTTCGAAGTCCACGAAGAGGAGATACAATGGTGAATTCCATTCGTTTGATTGCTCTATGATGATACAGATTGTGTTGATATGATCGGTACAGCTTCTTCCTGGTCTAAAGCCAGCTTGTTCATTTCTTAGTTTCATGTCAATTGATGGAGATATTCTTTCGAGAATGATCATCGCTAGTATTTTCATTATTGTGTTGAGCAGAGATATACCTCTCCAATTTTTGCATTCTCTTAGATCACCTTTCTTTGGGATTGTTATGGTTAAACCTTCTTTCCATTTGGTTGGTATTTTACCTTCGTTCCATACATCAGCTAATAGTGGTGTTAGAGCTTCTGCTGTTGTGTTTACATCTGCTTTGAGTAATTCTGCTGATATATTATCTGTACCAGCAGATTTGTTATTCTTGAGTTTCTGTATGGCATCTCTAACTTCCCGTTCCGTTGGTGGATGGGTGCTGATAGTTTCGTTATAGTTGTCATCCGGAGACTGCAAGTTATTTTCATGTTGGTGGCAGTTGTCTTCGAAGTATTCTTTCCATCTATTTAGCTGTTGTTCATGTGTTGTGAGGGTTTGACCAGATTCATCCTTTATTGGTGGATTGTTTGTATATTTGTTGGTGACCTTTCTCACGCATTTGTGTAGTGTGCGCATATTTCTATTAGCTGCTGCTGTTTCTGCAGTCTTGAGAATGCTTTCTGTATATCTTCTGCGATCATTCCTTGCCATCTTTTTAACTTGTTTTGCTGTACTTTCATATTTGCTGCGGATCTCGGTTGTGTTCTGGTGACACAATTGCAACTTGAGCTGACGACGCTCTTCAATTTTCTTCCAGTGATTTGTCTTGGTATCCAAGCACATCTGTAGCAGTTTTGACGTAAGCTTCTTTAACTTGTTCCCATTTTTTATCAATGCTGGTGGTTTCGTTGTTTGGTAGATTGAGCTGGAGCGATTCTTTGAAGATGTTATTTGTATTTTTGTCGCTCAATCTATTGATGTTAAATTTTCTCTGGCATGACTTGTTGTGTTTTACAGCGGCTGGCTTAATTTTGAATGTTGCAATTACCAGTTGATGGTCGCTTTGTATGTCTGCTCCTCGCTTTGCTCTGACGTCTTGTAGTGAGGATAGAAACTTCTTATTCACCAGTACGTGATCAATTTGATTCTTGGTTCTTCCATTTGGTGATGTCCGAATGTATTTATGTATGTTCTTGTGTGGGAACTTGCTGCTTCCTATGAATAGTTGATTTGTGACACAACAATCGATGAGCCTATCTCCATTATTGTTACGTGTTGATTCTAGTGCATGTTTGCCCATGACTGATTCCATTCCAGTGTTGTCGGTTCCAATTTTGGCATTGAAATCACCTTGTATTATTTTAATGTCGTTTCGGTGTGCACTAGCCAGTGTTGCTTGGAGCTGTTCGTAGAATTCATCTTTTGTCGCATCATCAGCTTCTTCGGTAGGTGCATAGCACTGTATGATCGTTGTATTTCTAATTTTCGATTGGAATCTTGCTGTTATTATTCTGCTACTGATTGGTTTCCATTCGAGAAGTGCTTTCTTTGCGTTAGGTGTTGTTGATAGTGCTACGCCTTGTTCGTGTGTGTTGGATTTACCAGAGAGCATCATGTAATTTCCTTCGCTTGTTGTTAACTCTGCGCTGTTTTTCCATCTTACTTCACTGAGTCCTAGTATCTCGATGTTATATTCTTTCATTACTTTCTCAACTTGTGCTAACCTCGATGTTTCTATCAGAGTTCTGACATTCCAGTTTCCTACTCGTGTCCGGGTATGGTAGCCAAGGGTCGATATTTGATTTTTTCCGGTTTTGTTTTGTTTCAATTTTCTTTCTAGTATTCGATTCTTTAATCGTTAATTTCGGATTCACCTTTCGTATTAACGGGTGATTGTGCCATCGAATCCTAGCCAGTTTCCAGGGCTGCTGGATAAGGTATACTGGCATACCGTGGGCGAGATATTCCTGCTTCAATGTGCTACAATCATATTTCCATATTTTTTCTGATGAAGTTCCCAAGCGGTCACCCGTTTGAGTTGGAACCCTTCCTAGTGTTGCTTAACTTCCTTGTAAGTGATGTTGTTGACTTATCCACTTCTCCATCTCGCCCCGTTCCAGAGTAAGTCATTGGAAATTGTGAGTCCCAATAAACGAATGCTTTTACATTCGTCTATTTGGTCGTCACACATATTAATTGAAATATCGTTGGGAAACTCGGTCTTTGATCTGGAAACAATCCATAGCTGTGTTTTGGTGGAATTAAAATTGATTAAATTTTTGTCACCCCAATCGGCGACTTTTTTTAGGTCCTCGTTTACATTTATGGTAGCATCTCTCCCGGCGGGATTAATTCGTTCATGCATTTTACCCTTGAAGATAGGGGGACGAATGACTTGTGCAGTGTACTATCATCTGCAAAATTATTTATTGGGTAACTGGTGATTTGCAACAGTTCGTTGATATAAATTAAAAATAAAGTGGGAGATAACACTGAGCCTTGGGAAGAAAAGAACAAGAAGCCTTCAGAAGAAAAGCCATCTATAGATACCGAGATGTATCGGTTAGACCGAAAATTTTGAATCAACTTCAAGACTGCGGGATGAAAACCGTACGCGACGAGCTTGTTCATCAAGTTGGCATGCCAGATTCGATCAAATGCTTTTGAGATGTCTAATGCGATCACGTACGTTTCACCACCTCTCTCAAGTATGCTATTCCAAAGATGTGCCACATAGTTCATTAGATCGATTGTTGATCTTTTGTTTCTAAAACCGTATTGGCTGTCACATATCAAATGGTTGTCTTCCAAAAATTTGGGTATGTGTGAATTAATATAGTGCTCGTATATTTTAGACAGGACTGGTAGAAAGGCTATTGGTCTATAATTTGAAATATCACATTTCGTTCCTTTTTTGGGATAGGCTGTATATTGGCCAACTTCCAGCAGGATGGAAAGATGCCAGATTTATAGGATTTATAGAATATTTTGGGTTACCGACATAAGGCCCGGCGCAAAATCCCCGGCGACAAAACGCCCGGCGACAAAATCCCCTGAAGACATAAGGCCCGGCGACATAATCCCCTAAGGACATAAGGCCCGGCGACAAAATCCCCAGAAACAAGAATCCCACTTTCACTTTCACCGCCAAACGCCCCGATTTATATTCTTTTAATTCTGTTTGGTTTTAAAGAAGATAGCCCCCCCCTGGGGAGGGGGCTATCTTTGATCGAAGGTCTGCAAGGTCGCAGAAGTTTGCATTATAGTGCTCCGACCACCCAACCCGAGCCTTTCAACCCGTATCCATTTAAAGATGAAAGCTTTGAACAAGTTGGAATGAATACCAAATTATGACTTTTGAAAGTACCTATATGTTGGTTGTTTAATGGACGTTGTAACTTTAAAATTGAGAGTGGTATGTTACAAAAACCACTTGCATTTTTTAGGTGCAAAAACACTGATTTTTTCGACATCATTTGTGTGAGTGTGTGTCAGTGTTTGTGTGCGTGTATACCCACACAAATGTATTTGAAATAGTGCGTGACTGTATATAGTCAGCATATTTTCGAAACCAAAGCAGGAAGTACGTGATGTGCACCAGAAGAGTTACTTAAAAAAATATTTTGTAACTATAAAAAAGGATGCGGTGCCTCTTGTGGTTGCTGAAGACTCGGATTATTTTGTAACTCAACATGTGGGACATGCTGCCGTGACAACTGTCAGAATTGTCCTCCAACTTACGCATCGGAAGAAAATGATAGTGATTGTAGCTCTGATGATTAAATTTTCTAAAAAAAACCGTGTTTAAGAAAACCGCGGTTTTCTGTTTTTATGTTTGAGTTCAAATTCAGTTTATTTCAAAATAAATTATTAAAATTAAAAAAGAAAAAAATTCAATAAATACTTCAAATCATCTTTCAGTTTTAAAATAAATAAAGATTTAAGTTCAGCTTTACTTCATTGCACACTCAAAAAACAAACTAATTAAATTTCGCAAATTTTTTATAAAAAAACAACTCACAAACTTTTTTTTAAGTTAACCAAAAATATTGTACATTACAGAAAAAATTATTTGGAAACACCAAAAATTCATTTGATTCACAAATTATTTTTGGATTTGAAGGAAAAAAATTGTAGTTTTATCAAAAAATTTTGTGTGTTGTATATTTATAAAAATTTTCTAAATGTGACTTTGATTTTTTTGAGTGCATGGTGCCATAAGGAAATATAGTATTAAATATATTGTAAACTACCTTTGAAAAATTTAAAACGTATTTACGTGCTATTATTATTAATTCGGTGGAATTTTAAAAATACTAAACTATTTAACGAATAATAACTTAACCGAGTTGTAACTTTTCGACTAAAATTGGATACAACGGAAAATACCCGCTAAGGTTCGGATGATTGTGGGCAAATCATTAGTATTGCCTCATTCAGCTACTGCAAAATTATATTTCTTTGACTAATTTGTTTAAATAATAACCATTCTTGTCAAAGCGCCAATCACATAAATCCTCAATTAATTTTAAATTTATTCCAGTAAACAGATGTGTTCAAATGTCTCAAAGCCCTCTATTGGTTTTTACGTAAGCGTAACGAATTTTTGTAGCATTGGGTACATTGAACTGCATCGATATCTCACTTCCAAATTCAAACTACCTTAATTACCAACTTCTGTACGCACGTTTTGTTGTAAGATAATATTTCAGATTGTAAATCATTTAAAATATTTTACTATAGCATGCACGTTATCTGAAATCTATACTATTGTATTATTTTTTCTTTGTAAAATTGTTTCTTCCTATCTTCCAAAAAAGAAAAGTCTTCGCCGTTATTGGCAGTATTAATTAAAATATTAATAAAAGTAATATTTTTTGTTTTCGAAAAAAAATTTCAAAACCGTAAAATCGTGGTCTATTTTCGGTTATAGTTTTATTGTTTCAAACCCTTCCGTTTTACTTTTAGGTTTCAGTTAACTAAACCGTGAAACTCTACTAGTGATGTCTAGCTTTAAAACAAATGTTATTTTCTCATAATAATATTTTTAGAATATTATCGTTTACTTTTTTTATTTCTCTAAGGCATAGGGGTGGTTTTTAAAAGGTGAAAAGTTGGAATGCATATTAAACTATGTTCGAGAACAGAAAAGAAGATTTATTCTACATAGCTAAATAAGAAGGGAATCGAAAAAATGAATATATCTTATTGACATACGAGTTAACGTGAGATATCACATACCACTGGCAATAGCAGTGAGATATCACTAGTCAAGGTGACATCTTAGGGGTGGTGGCGGATGAGTTGTATTCAGTCAACGGCAGCACCCTCAATCTTAGCTGTAAAATAATCCTTGATGATGAGACGCTATTGCTTCCTTGAAGAAACGAGCCTTCATATAACTATGTGTGGGCTTTAATCTTTAAGAAAGACGGTGCGTCACAGGATCAAGGAATATGCAACCGGCTGGATTGGCAACTACATTTTTGTTTTGTTTCAGCAAATTTTTGTAAAAATTTGCTATTTACTTTTTAATTTTTTACTTTTATTTTCTCTATTCTATCATAAAATATTGGGCTATGTCATATATTTTGTCAATGATAGGATTTTTTGTTTAGTTATCCATTCTTTAACAAAAAATATAAAAAAACAAAAAAAGAAAGATTTACGTCCATCAACACCTTTGAACGTATGTTGTTGTGGGACCTTGGTCTTAAAAGGTTTTTATGTGTTATTGTGACACATATTGTAATTCCTACTATACGACACATTTTATTAAAAAAAAAAATATATACATTTTTTCTCTATTTTCACGTAGGGGTGGTTTTCACCCCTTAAACATAAAAAGCGCAAGTCGGGCTTATGTCAGCTTTGAAGTTAGGAGTAAGATGAGTTTAAATCCCAATTTTTATGAAAATCGATGGAGGTTCAAAGAATTCAGAAGTTTGGGTCTTTTTTCATGTTCAGTTACTGTACTATTTATCATATTTTGAAAATTAATAGAATATTATTTTTCGATTTTTTGCATGATTTTTTGTCCCGGGCGTTTTGTCGGCGCGGGGATTTTGTCCCGGGCATTTTGTCGCTGCGGGGATTTTGTCCCGGGCGTTTTGTCGTCGCGGGCCTTTTGTCCCGGGCGCTTTGTCACGGGCCTTTTGTCGCCGGGGATTTTAGGAGCGGGCCTTCTGACTGCCACCCGAATATTTTGGTGAGAGTTGGTGCAAGTTCTTTTGAAAATGTTTTCAGAATAACAGGAGGACCGTTGTCCAGACCAGAGGCTTTGTTGTTTTTTAACCCCCTTAAAAGTTTTTCGACAATTTTGGGTTTGAAATGTAATTGTTTCATATTAACTCCTGAAGACTGGATTTGGTGTATTTCTTTAGGAGTTTCTAAAACTGTCGAATTTGAAGCAAAGCGTTCCGCGAACAATGTAGCTTTCCTTGCAGGGTCAATAACGATGGGGTCACCATCAATGATAGGAGGAATAGAAGATTTAGTACCAGAATTTAAAGAATTAATGGCACTGTAAAAACTGTGTTTCAGAAATTGACATACTCGAATGTTTTGCCGCTTTCGCTCTGTCAATCTCTGCCTTTTCGTTTTTAATTATCTGGTTTGATATTTTGTTGGCCTTAAAATATTGGGATCGATTAACAGAGTTCTTTTTATGAATCCAAATATTAAATAATCTATGTTTGTTTCTAAGAGCCAATTTTTCTGCCTTCGAAAACCAATATTTTTGTTGGGGTTTCATTAATGAAAAGGGAACGAATTTGTTAGTACCGAATTGAATGGTTTCAGTTAAGTTTTGAGCAGAAACATTTACATCGTCAGTATAAAAACAATGACGATCAAAAAGGAAACCTTGAAAAAAACTTCGGAGACCATTTTTGTCCATTTTTGAAAAGTGAAATATTTTACGAGGTTTGGGTACTCTAGTTCGTAGCAAATCAGTTTTGATAACTGATGTGATTAGATAATGGTCAGAATTTCCAATACTACCCTTATCGACATCGACACTCGTAATATCTGACATAGATGGGATATAGAGGTCTAGGAGCAAACTTTTATCACCGTCATTACGAGGAGTGAAAGTTGGGCTTTTTACAATCTGCGTCAGGTCGTGCGATGCAGCAAATATTTCTACCTAGTATACTGCCTAGAGTCTAATTTTTCAGTTTAACAAAACGCTGGCTCAGTGATCAACAAAATCAAACTTTGTTTATTTTTTAGCTTGTCATAAGTCATCGCAGTTTTTTTTCGTTATTAGTAATTTAAATTTGCTATTCCACGTGCTAAAGACTAGCGTTATGCAGTTTGAATGTATAAAATACCAACAAACCTAACTTCTAAAGTCACCGATCAACGTGTTAGATTAACGTCAAATCAAAACCACATATGCCTCACATTTGCAAACTCTGTGATTTATGTAAATATTTTTAAGGTACGAAATCAAAAATATTATCAATTGTTTGAATATATGTATTAACAAAATATTATAATACAAATGAATGTGAAAAACGAATGTGACAATTTTACACATAATTCCGTTATAAAATAAAAATGAATCATTTACTGAAACAACAACTACAATATAAATAATAATTTAGAACAATTTTGAAATAAATTTAATGTGATCGCTTTGTAAATATATGAGAAACAAGTAACTTGACAAATATAGATATATCTACTTACCTCGCAGTTAAATCTCGCATTAATGAGCTTAATTCCTCACTCGGGACTACAATGGCATTTGAATCTTCATCTTCTTCATCACTTTCTATTGCACGTCTAAAAAATAATAAATCAATAAATAAAACAAAATTAACTGATATAGTAATAGCCCAATATTACTTACATCCCTTTAGCTTTAGCTAATTCTAAGGCAGTGACCCATGATTGTCGTTCAACTTCATTAGCTGCTTTTATATGAAACGTTTGTGTTCCACCATTTGATATCACAAATGTACAAGAATCTACAGTATGTATTAATGCACCATGAAGTGATATTGTTCCTCTACATGTGTGAGCCATTTCAGCTTGATTTCTGTAAAACAAAATTTATCACAAATTTATGATTCGTTTAAGAATAGTTAGACATAAAAATGGTTTTTGCAGCAGTGTTTGAAAAACAGAAAGAAATTTCTAAGATAAATATTTTAACCATAACCAATTTCCCAAATAAAATAAAATTAAAATTAGCGTTGAGCATAGTATAGGTGGCATTAGCATATTGAGTTCTTTAATATAATATCAAATTCCATTACCATCGTAGAACTTTTATTAAAAACAAACAAAAGATTATTGCTAGATTATTAGATGCTTTGCATCAAAATTATCCTTATTCCATAATATTATTATCAACAATAAACCAAAAAAAAAACCATCAACCTTTATTTTTGTTTAAATAGGATTTTCTTAAAGATATAATATTATAAACAAATGAAATTCCGAATCGAATTAAAACAATAAAACTTAGTTTTGTCCCTATAACAAAAAGAATAAAGAATCCATTCTATTGTCTTAAAATTGTTTCTACTCACTCCTGTAAGGGGCCTTTCCTGCGACGTCTGATGGATAATTTACCACCGGAACTCCTACCCCCAGATGCGTTGCCTCCCACTCCATGCTCAGCCCTATTTTTATAATAATAAAAACAAAATACATGTCTTGTTTAAGAAGTTTTCTTTAATTTTATTTTCAATTTTCTTTATCAAAATCTTTGATTATCTTTTTTTTGTTTATCTTAATTAAAGATTATAGACAACATAAAAAAACAACAAACAAACATTTTATGAAAGCTTTTTATCGCAGGAAAAACCTTATTTAAATTTTATTGGTGTACATATCATAACTCGTTTCTAAAGAACACCAAAATAACTATTGTAAGTTTTCACAAAGGGTTTGGTAGAACCGGTCATACTGTACCCTCTGCCTCTATTCCGTCGACTATTACGGATGCAAGTAGACAACTGACAAACCAGCTTATGCAGTATGCTAAAACTAACAATCGGATAACTTCAAAGAGGGATCAGTTTTTGTTGTTATTTGTGATCGACGGGTGTGACAACCCAGCTTACTCAAGCCTTTGTTATTGACATACGTTCACGTTCAGATATCATGAGTCCGTATCATAGTATCGAAAAATCAAATCATCGAATTATGTTTTAGAAAAATCAGTAGACCGAAGTTCGTACCACCGAAATTCATATCATCGAAATGGTCTTGAAATTGAAAAATCATTAGATAATACCGAAAATTCATTTCGTCGAAAAGTCATCGTACCGAAACATCACATAATCGAAAAATCAGATAATCGAAATTTATAAAATAGAAAAAAAAATCATATTAGCGAAATATCAGCCGCAGGATGTTTTAATAAAAATATATTGATTTGTATTATATTTCTATTCCATTGTTTCAAGTTCCTGTGTTTTTAGTGTGATTTAACAGTGTGAAGTGGAGATCGTTCATGAACTTTATTTAAAAGTGTTGCTAGACATGCTTTGTATAGGTTATCTCATTTCGTTTGTGAGTTATTTGCATTTCAATTATAAACAGTCTCAGAACACAATTTTTTTAGAAAATATCGACAAAAAATCCGGATATAGAAGTATATAGAAATAAAATATAAATCAATATAATAATACATACTGTCGATATCTGCCAATTAAATTTACAATATTCCTAGGAGTGAGTAGGATTTACCGTATTTTTCAATGTAATGATTTTTCCAGTACAACGAAAAAATTTCGGTGCAACGACCTTCCGACACAATGACTTTCCGACAATGTGAACTTTCGGTGTTATGATTTTCGATGTTGTGATTTTTGGTTGTTTGATTTTTCGATGATGTTTTATTTTTCGATTTATTGATATTTTTCGATGGAACGATTTTCGATGGTATGAGTTTTGGATGATTTGACATGATCCGGATATCACATACCACTGACAATAGCGTGAGAGGTTGTTAATCGCAGAGATAGCTCGAAGATAACTAGAGTACGTGGAATTGTCAAACCCGTTGATTATTTTTCGAAGTGAAAACTTCTTTAGACGCGTTGTGCAATTTTGTATGGGGAAAAAGTTTGTCGCATCACGAAAATATTTTTAAATATAAAATTTGTCTATCCGTTTGTAAAGTTTCAAATTGCAATATGGATATCGCAGTTGACTGAGGTTCTATTAGTCGTGAGTTCAATTCCTGGAGTGGTACATTTTTTTATTGTTTTTTTATAATTTTTATTAAATACCATTAAAATTATTATTTTTTTTTAATCATGAATTCATAAAAATCATAAAACTTTCTTTTTACAAATTTTAAAAAATTGGTCGATAATGCAGTTTTTTCAAGATACATATTAATTATCTTAAGGGCTTTTGCCTAAATTTTGATAATTATTTAATTTGGTTTTGTATTTAAATATCATTTTATACGGAATTAGTTTGCTTTGATCAATGTTTTTTTTTGTTGAACATAATTTTTATGAAATTGAAAAATGAAAGTATAATCTGAAACAATTACATTTGTACATTTGTATATCAAAATTATATGTATTGGAATTTAACACATCATGATGTTACAAATTTTAACATCTACACCAGACATGCCTGGTATTATTTCGGTATACGGGCAGTACACATTTCGGTATACGGGCCAAATTTTTCGAAAATTATTTTGCAAAGCCTTATGCGGGCCACATGTTCTTGGTTTTATTAAAACTTTTAATTCAACTTGTTAAAGAAAACAAAACAAATATGTTTATATAGAAATTAATTAGTTCTTAAAAATATGTTTATTAATTCAGTTTTTTTGCTAAATCAAAATTTGGTATTAGTTTTTGGCTTAATGTAATTTTTAATATCGATTCTAAATGTTCTTCAGCGAATCTGGCTCGCTTTGCGGTTTTATTCATCTTCATTTATGAAAAAATGTGTTCACATGTATACGTGCTACCAAACATGGATAATATGCGTATATAACAAAATGTCGAGTTGTTGGACGGTCTGCGTAAAACTCTGGAATACCAATTTCCTTATATTTTTGGTTTAATAGCGTGTTGCAAGGTAGTTCTATAAACACTCCGAGCAAGAAATTTGTGGGGGTTCAAATATGAACCTGATATGGTTTGCCCTAGTTTGATAGGGCCCTGATCATGAGTGTAACGCTTTTTCCCAATCAGACTCTGATTGGGATAGTCGTATCAGGGCCTGATCAAGTTCGTCATATAAAACTAAATAGGGCAAACCGTAGTAAAGTATTTTGTATCAGGCCCTGATCAGATTGCCCAACCAGGAATGAAATACGAAAAACCACATCAGGAACGGATATATTCAAACAAAGTTAACCTTAAAAGAGTTTTCTAATTCAGACCCGGAACAGGCCCACATCAGATTGCCCTAATAGGGCTTACCATTTCTGGGCCTGATCTGATCACACCCTGGTTCTATTCAAACTTTCGCTAACTAATTTCTGCTCAGGCCCATTTCCCAATTTTCGTCAATATTTTCAATGACAACAGACATCAGAGAGCAAAAAATATTGAAATGAGACTCACTACTTTGAAAATCTGAAAACCCCAATTCAAAATCGTCTGCCAACATCCGATATTTTTCATATTTTTCAAATTTTAACTCTGGATCATTAAGCAAAAGGGTCTAACAACTAGAAAAATTGCATAAATTTTCTCTTTTCAATTGTATTTTCCATAAGGATATCTTTTGTGTGAATGAATATATTTCGTCACACAACGAGGTTATAAGCATGTTTTTATACTGAACAATAATATTGAGTTGACTGATATGGCCAGTAATGTCAACTGAGAAAGCCAAACCTTGTATCCAATCAACTTTTTAGTTCAGAGCCAAAAACTTTTGTTCTGCCATTTTCCTTGATTCGACCGCTTTTTCGTTCGACAAGCCCCGAAAAATGCCAATTGCCCAATATGTATCTTGTAAATTTGCTACTTCAATTTTTTTTTTAACTATGGGGGTAGAAATTTGTTTTAGAACACGAGGGAAACCTTGTCCGACAAAAATGTGTCTGCTATTGTCGAGTCCGACAGTTGACATTTTGGCATGTTTGGGTTGAGGAAAATGGCAGATACAAAAGTTTTCAGACTCGTCAAGGACAGCCTCACGAAGGTGGTAAAATATGTGGTAATCATTTTTTTTTATTGAAAGTTAGGCATGTTTAGTGTTAATAATAACGAGTTATAAATTAACGTCTCTGAATATCCGAAGATACCATGCCAACTAGAATTGGAATTCTAAATTATATTTCCTTTAGGAATTTATGAACGTTAATTTTAAAATTTTGAGGAATAAAATTATCAGGAAAAACCCACGCCGGCAAGGAATTCCAAGAGTGTGATACTCGATTAAAAAAATCACACTGAAAGGTTACAGTTCTACACTTTGTTATTTGAACCGCAAAAGGATGGGCCGCAAAAGGATCCAATAAATCATTAATATAGATAAAAAAACAGTGTTGGTGAAAATGCGGAACCCTGATGAACGCCTGCATTGGTTGAAAAGACGTCCGATGATACACCATCAACATTGACCCGAAATTTGCGATCAGCTATAACGCTCTGTAACCAAGAAAGAAGTTTCTCATCTATTCCATAGCATCTCAACTTGCATATTAGATTGTTCTGCCAAACCTTATACAAGGAACAAGTGTTCCAGACATGCGTGACAAAGACAAGCAGATCTCCCGTTGCTCTACCTTTTCGAAACCCATATTGTCTTTCATTTAAAATTTTTGAGGACTCCAAGAAGCTCATAATATTAAAATTGACGTATTTCTCAAATATTTTAACAACAACCGATAAGATCGAAATGGGTCTATAGTTTGTTGGATCAGTTTTACTATCAGTTTTACTTATTTTTGATTAAATGAAATCGGCGAGGGCCCAGGGACTATAATCTTTAATTTAGAAAAAAATTACGATTTCGCCCAACGGCTGTAAAGACCTTAAAACTTATGATTTGAAGGGCAACGCACTTCGGAATAATATGGCAAATCTTCGTAATCACATTCCACATCTTTTAGCAATGTCATAAACGCTCGATGGTTTGATCCACGTCCTCAAATAAGTTTAACGATTTTAACAACTTTTTTAAATGCATTGTCAATTTTAATTACTTTTGAACATAAGAACAGCAAGGTGGATAATGCAATGGAAGTTTTGAAAAGATCTATTATGTTGGGTTTAAACATAATCTTTTAGTCTGCCGACGATACCACGTGTAGGTGCTCTCATAAAAGGGTTTTGTTGCAAAAAGGGGAAGTTGCCAAATACATCAGGTTATGCATTGGAAGATCATATTTTTTAATTGCAATTATAAGTACATTTTGTATTATGAGATTATTTTTGATAAATTCATTTTGTTATGCATTTTTGAATTTTTAATTAAAACACTGTAGGTGTGGAAACGTGTTGAGGGGCCCAATAATTTATGCAGCGGGTCACAAGTGGCCCGCGAGTTTGACATCCCTGATCTACACCAAATATGTTGTTGGTTTGCAATGGTATGTAATACATGTTTCTAAAATTAAGTGAATAACATAAAATTAAGTTGATAACATCGATTATATCGATTTAAAACTCAAAATTAGGAGACCGAATTCGCACAAATACTATACAAAGAAGCATATCTTATGTATGATTAAACACGGATGGCAATCATGATGAATAAACTAATTAAAAATGGTGGCACTTAGTCGATAGTGATTTGCAAACGGTAACAATGCATTAATACGTATGAATTTAATACAATCAGCTTTCCGCAGGAAGATTTGTAAAATTTAAAATTGTTGATCTATGGGTGTGACAACCCTGCGTACTTTAGTCCCTGCTATTGGCATACGAGTTAACTTGAGATATCGTATACCACTAGCAATAGCAGTGAGATATCACTAACCAAAGTGATATCTTGGGGGTGCTGGCGGATGAAGTTTTTTCAATCAACGATAGCATCCTTAGTCTTAGTTATGGAATATTCTTTGATGATGACACGCTATTTTTTTTTTCAATAAAATGTGTTTGGTAGTAAAAATTATAATGCGTGTCACAACACATAAAACCTTTTAAGAACAAGGTCCCACAACAACATGCTTTCTAAGGTGTTGATAGACGCAAATTTTTTAGTTTTGATTAGTTTTGATTATTTTAAATATAAAAATGTATATAATAGTTGCTGATAGATTTGAAACCCAGAATAATTTTAATGATTTTAATTTAAAAATTCTGAAATTTTAATTTGCAATGCTACAATAATTGGAAGATACAAAACACAGCTATTTCACAGTTTTAAGGTTTCACTTCTGTCGGCAGTCCTCAAGACTGCCTTTTTTAATTTTTTTTTTAATTTTGATCTACGGGTGCGACAACCCCTCGTACTCCAGTACCTGCTATTGCCATATGAGTTTACACGAGATATCACATACTACTGAAAATTGCAGTTAGATATCATTCATCTCTAGCTAAGATGTTGACGGATGAATTATATTCACTCAACGGTAACACCCTCAATCTTAGCTATGGAATATTCCTTGAACATGGCACGTTATTGCTTGTTCAAGAATACAATGGAAGGAAACGCAGTTGCTCATTTGGTCAAGGAACATGCTTCTAGTTGGATTATTGGTAGCCCCAGTTTAGTTTTGTTCCAAAAAAGATTTGCTTTTTTCCTCTTATTTTATTTTTATTTCCTCTTCTCCATCCTATCATGAAATATTGGTTTACGTCAAATTTTGAATATGATAGGGTAGAATTTATTGTTTAGTTTCCCATTCATAAAAAATTAAAAAACAAAAAAAAAATTGCGTCCATCAACACCTCAGAACGCATACTGTTGTCACAGGTCTTTAAAGATTTCTATGTGTTTGGATAAAATTAGATAAAATTTTCTGGATAAAATTAGCTATAATTTTCTTTTTACTGGATGGAAGAAGGTGGAGTGTCTCCCTAACAATTGTTTTGTCTGCATCTCATCTGCCTTTATGTTACTTCGTATGTGTCGCATAGATTCGAAATACAGTGATAAAAAATGATATACATTACAGTCAGTAATTAAAGCATTTATTGAAAAATAAATAAATGCGCATACGCATTCGTAACTCAGATTTAAAAAACGATTTTGATTTAAAAATTATTTAAAATTTAAATTAAAAAAAAATTGTTAAAATTTTCGCGGTCCTACAAATACTTTTCGCGGCCCCCTTATGTAGAATCCCTGGTCTACACTATGCTAAAAGCAAAATGCATGAGTTTAGACAGATAATAAAATTTTCTTTTTACTACTCTAAAATTCCGATTTCCACACCCGAGATTGTTGAAGTATTTAGTGGTTACGAGGCTACCTAGTATCTACTTTACAAAGGAATTGGGATAGTAAACTGCGAAATAGTTGAAGTTTTTTTTTTGAACAAAAGTACTTCTCGCTAAGGATCAGTTATTTAAAACTGCATGAATAGATATTTCCACTAGTTTAATTGATGCTATGGGTGTGCATTACCTCGAAAGCCAACTTCAAGAGATGATAAGGAATTCGCAAAAGCCAACTTCAAGAGACGATGAGGAATTCGACAGCTACCGTAAATATTGAGTAAAAAAAGATTCAATAACACGAATAAAAAAAGCGAAATTCGTGCAAATAAAAACAAATAAACTAATATTATAACAAAAATCAAATCGAGAGAATCTGAAATGTGATATTTAAAATGAAAATGAACGCATGAACGACTTTCTATGGTCTAGAGTCTAGACATATTGAGATTGCTATTGATAGGAAAATAACGAATTGTGTCTCAACTAGAAGTAAAATCCCGTTAAAATTTCGTACGACGAGATAGTGAAGAAAACTAGTCATAGCTAAATACTATACATTTTATAGTGTTCCTTTTTTAACAATTAAGTTTTGCATGGATTACCACCATAGCGTGAGAAAAAATTTAAAGATAGTTTTTTTTGTTATGAATTTCTTTATGATGAGGAGTAATCATTTGTTTTTTTTAATTTATGGGATATCTCTATCACGCAAAGTGACATATCAAATTAATTCGTTTACGATGTTATAAAAAAACAAGTGCGAAATAAAAACATGTTTTAGAAATTTTGTTGTTATCTAACGTGTCTTAACCTTTTTGGTGTGTATTGTAGCTCAATATTCTGTTTGTAATTGTTTTAACACATTGAGTAAAGCCATACTTGGCAAGAAGAACACAATTTTTCTACTTTTTATTATCTATTTATAAATAAGATTCGATGTATGGTTTGTAAATAAAAAGAAAGGTGCCGCGGAGGTTTTGGCAATTTAATGTAGGTTTGAATGATGTAAACGTTCTAATATCTTGAACGTTCATGAGTTCAAAGAGGAAAATGAGTAGCCTTAAATCATATAACAGTTACAACTGAAATCCATTTATCATCTATACAAACTTCGATCTTCTACATTTTAATCTAGCAAATTGGGAGGGAATGTATATGAGTAAATTATTAATTAGTTGTTCATCGATTTCGCCGTTTTATAAAACTATACGTTTCCCCGTTTTCTCCTTTTCTCTTGTCAGTCGATTAATATAACAAATAAATTATCCAGATCCAAGATTGTCCTGCGTAAAGCATACAGATGAAACTTCTTTGTTCACTTCCCACAATGAACGTGTATACCCCTCAGAAGTACTCGAAACCGAGTATCGAAAGAAGACTAACTGAAACATAGTATGTAAACTATGCAGTATGTAAACATATTTTAAGATCAAACATAATATCGATCGAGTGCAACAGTTTTAAAAAATGATGTCACTTCAATAAATGCTCTGGCCTCGCCATATATAAGCACTGAACTGCAAACTACACAGTGTCCTGCTGTCCATAGTACAGTCTATCTGACAATTCAAAATTGGAGCACAATACATTGCGAATAAACACACATACGCATACCCCTAAGTGATGTGAAAATAATGCAAATCAAATCATGCAGATCATATTACTAACTACATGTGCAATAATAATATTTTGGTTGTGAAATCAAATTAAATGATAGATCTAAGATTGTTGATAGTATTTGTGATTATAAAATCTTAAGACTCTATAGAAGAGGGGAATTATTTTAAAAGCCGGCAATACGTCAATATTTATATAGCCCCGTAAGCAACTGTGATAGAGGATACAGGTTACGAAGAGTCCATTGAACATTTATTTTGTCGCACCTGAATACTGAATACTGATTGCTGAGTAGGGAACTGAACTGGGATCATGTGTCGATTATGATCACATTAAGTCATTCCATCCACCAAATAAAATCCAAAAACAAAATTTACAATAATTTTAACAAAGCCGATTGGAAACATTGTGTCGTAAGATTTGATTGGGTGATTACCATTATTCTGTTTCTACTTAAATTTTTTATTTAAACTAATCTGACACATCCAATTCTATTTGTACAAAAAACTTTCTGATCCCGAAATCTACCTATTACTAGCGGATTTACCTGCCTCTTGGACTTTTTTGATTTAAATCTGATTTTTTTGATTTTTAAAAAAAATGTAGTTTAATTTTTGAAGAAATTGTATATCCCTATCCAATGTTATAACTACTTTATATAAATCATTAGTTTTGGTTGTGTTTTTTGAAACACAAAAATAAAGGAACAGTTTTTAGTTACTAGATTTTTACACTGAAATACTGATTGTTGTTCTAGCGACATGAAAAGCGTTACTTGCCAAACTGAGATACCTTGTCACTGCTTTAGACTTTAGAGTGATGTCAGATATCCAATTCTGCAGGTACGAAAAGTTTCTCGGACATGTTGATAACTTGTTAACATTAAACGGCAAGTCATATGGAACAACTGTTAATAACTTCTGTCAAGAAAGTGTTTAAGATTCAATACCATCAAGATCTCAACAGTAACGATAATTTTTAGTGGAAATGTTTTTGTTTCCGTAAGCGGGTTGTACTTGTTTGTATTTAATACTCTATTTGATATGTAATTATTTATTATTTCTAGAATTATTTCTACAATCTGTTCATGCATTTTATGTGGATTTGTTAATATTTCTAGTTGTGATTTAATCTGTGACTTTGTTGTTGAAACTTTACGACGATAGCCTAACATATTAATTATTCTCAGTTGTTTCCAGTGGCAAGCACGATGCAATTTAGCGTGACTTGATACAAACGTTGGTCAGGTGAAGAAAGCTCAGGTATGGGTTAAAAAAATGGGGAGCGTATCTCGTTTATCATCTTCTTAGAACGCATGTTGTTGTGAAACCTTGGTCTTTAGGTTTCTATGTGTTGTTATGACACATGTTGAAATTCCTACCACAATACATTTTATTAAACAAAACAAATTTTTTTTGAATTTGCTAAATATTTTAGAAATTTCTTCAATTGATTTAAATCAATGATTTTTACAAAAAAAGCAAGTTGATTTTATCGGATTTAAATCAAATGATATAAATTAATGCAACCCTGCTGCCAAGCATTTAAAACCGGACTCCACTTCAACCTGGTCAGCACACAGCAAAATCATCGCCGTTTACAAAATCAAATCAGTTATGATCTGATCCACCAACGCACTCAATTCGACTTATTAGTCTCGTTTGACCTACCTAAAGCATTTGACATAGTGTCGTACGCTGTACTTCTAAATGACATCTACAATCCAAATTTGCCAGGTTTCATAAAGCGCTGGCTGTGCTAGAGATGACTAACTACCTTAGAGGGCATCGACCCACCAAATCAAAAAGGAAAGTACGAGAAACGTAGTCTCACAAGTACTCTCAATATTCTAATTAAATTCAAGATTTAAGTAAGATTTTTATCTATAAGGTAGCAATGAATCTAACCATTATGTCAGTTTAGAATTATAAACCACCAGAACTGAATTGAATAAAAAATTGCTTCCAAAAACGAAACATCCGCACAAAATTCTTACCTCAATTTCCGATCGGGGTTCGAACCATCGTTCTTAATAAACATACGACGATCGATTTAACATCATAACTATTGTTTCAATTTAAGTCTCTTTCTGTCTTATGTTTTCCTCAACGAACACGTTTTACCGTTTTGTTTTTCTATACTTTTAACTTAGTTGACATTGAATGAAGAACATTATGAATCTACGAATATGAGAGACAGAAAAAATCCTAACTAACGGAGAATGGCCACTAGTCCGATTTTAATTCCAAATTTTATTAAAATCTATAGGATACGATGGATCAATCGTGTTCATATAGAGTAAACAATTAGACAGAAAAAGACACAAATTGATACAAATGAATTGTGATGTTAATTCGATCGTCCAAAAAAAAATTTTTATTTCGTAGATGGTGCTAAGTGGGTTCAATTACTCTGATCAGAAGAATGCCTTACGATCCCCGAGCTGGATAATAATAGTTTGTTGCGGATCCTTCGGTTTTTAAAGCACTTTTTTTCAATTCAATTGATTACATTCAGTACTTTTGTTTTATAGTTACAATCATAATTAAATCTCTGAGTCGATTGCCTACAAATAACCATATCCGCCCCCATAACTTACGAATAACCATCACAGCATATGCAGATGCATTCACGGTGCTTGCAACAGAAAACGACTAGGAACAACTAACCGATGTACTAAACACCACCCAACTACTTTAAATGAATGGTATAGTATAGAAGCTCCAAGCTGGAACATCAACAACACTTTTCATCAAATAGGTAAATAGACACTAGACATCTAGATTGACAGCATGTTAACAAGTTTGATCCACCACTCAAATTCAATACTTACACGGAACAGGTGAACTCAAAACTGCAAAACAGTAATAATGGACTGAAACCACATAGTTATTGAAAGGCACATCTAAAATGACGCAAAATTCGTCTAGATGGGGCCGGGCCCTCTGGGCCATTACCTAATTACGTACGCCAACGGGGCTGACCACAAAGAGCAACATCCAGCCAATGATATCATATCATACTTTTTATTTGATGTCAGAGTTGAGCAAACTACGGTTATTTTAGATGAACCTTAGTTTAAAAACGTAGATTATAAAGAACTTCCAACCAAAGCTGTTTAAAATACGATAAGACACTGTGCACTAAATCGAGTTCTAGATGAAAAACCACCACAACTTACAGCCGGAACTACACTCCAAATTTTTGGTTGATCAACTGTGAGTATCGTATTCCTTATTGTGATGTGGTGTGACGTGAACTGTCTATTGATTCATTGACCCTCTTTTTGACATTATTCGTTGTAATACCGTTAAACGATGTTAAAACGTTGCTTTTTGGCTGTACGTTAGACAACCATTTAATGGTTTATCAAAATTTATTTGTTCCTGCATTCAAACTTGACTTCTCTAGGTGTTTTCTGCTTGTTAGCAAATTTCCTTTATTTTACCAGACATTTCGTTACTCAGCTTACCAAGGTTACTTGAATGTGTTTTACCCAGTACCTCTCTTAAACTAGCCATCGTGCTGCATTGGTTGGTAATATTTTTGTAATAAAATGTGATGTGTAGTAGGAAAGGAATTACAATGTATGTCAACGAGTAAAAACCTTTTAAGACCAATGTCCACAACAACATGCGTACACTTCTCAAGATGGACGGGTCTACGCCCCAGAAGTACGCGGAACGCAGTTCCGACCAAGGACCATCACAACAATTTCGACGTAAGGTGCACACCGTCGCTCCATTTTTTGGATAAAGAAGCAGCTGTCACTGGTCTCACTGCTTCAAACTCTCCTCGTCATGGCTGGTATTGGAAGAAACCCTGAACCAACCAAAACATGGCACTGTACAACACGTAAAAACATTATAAGGGCAAACACTACATCCGTACAGTGTAACAGTTGTAAGGAATAGTGTCATCTCAAGAACTGCTCAAGCCTTGCCACACATCAGCAATGGACCAAAAACTATACAGCGCCATGTTGCCAGACATCAGGTCAACAGTCAAGCAGGATCTCGCACCAGAACACAATGCAAATGAACACACATCCGGACACCCCAAGCGATGTGAAAATAATGCAATTAAATTGCAATGGTCTCATAAATAAAATTGATGACATAATAAACTATATGTGCAATAATGATATTCTAGTCGCAGTTCTACAAGAAACCAAACTAAATGCTAGATCTAAAATTAGTGATAATATATGTGATTATAGAATTATGAGGCTGGATAGAGGGAAGGACAACGGTGGTGGCCTTGCCTTTATAATTCACAAAACCGTTATCTTCCGTACAACCATATTACCAGCAGTACCGGAAACCGATAATCACCTAGAACAACTGGGAATCATAATAAAATCCGGAAACACGGAGATAACACTAGTCAATATTTATATACCACCCGTAAGCAGTTGTGATACAGGTTATGAACCGTCCATAGGACACCTATTTTATACCAAAGATAGTCTAATTCTCGGAGATGTGAATGCTCACCATGATCTATGGCACTCACACCTGAACACTGATTCACGAGGCGAAAGCATTGCTGATCAAATTGACGGCTCCAACTTTAGAGTCCTCAACGAACCACAACAAACAAGGGTAACAAATAACTCGTATTCTTCTCCAGATGTTTCCCTTGCCAGCATGTCACAAATGCCAATCGAGCTGAATGGAGAACTGAAATCGCATTAGGATTAGACCACGTGCCGATCATAATCACCTTATGGCGTTCAATTAACCAAATAAAGTCAGAGAAGAAGACATATATTGATATTAACAAAGCTGACTGGCAAAATTTTACAAATTTTACGGAAATGGAATTCAGTAAGTAATTTTTACCACTTTGAAAAAAAAATTCAGAGAAATTTTTAATAAAGCCAGATCTCGCTTCATTCCAGCCGGCAGAATTCAAAAGATAAAACCAAACTTCCCACAGGAAGCTTGTGCTCTTTCAACATTAAGAGATGACATCCGCAAGGCAGATCCAGCCGACATTAGAATTAAAGAACTAAAAAACCAAATAAATAAGCTAGTTACGGAACACAAACGTAATAAATAGAGAGCTAGTGAGTAAGTCAAGCTTTGGCCCAAGCGAAAGTCTCTGGAAGGTCATAAAAGGTTTAACTCATCCTCGACAACCGGATAACAACTGCATGATCTCCTTCAATGATATCCCAACCGAAAACCAAAGGAAATGCGCTACCAAATTTAACACACAGTTTACAGAAAAGCCAAGTAAACATGAAAAGAAAACACGGTCAGCATTGAGCCATCTGCGCCAAGTAAGTACTGAACATCTAGAGGATATCACATTCTCCGAAGAAGTTGAGAATGCTATAAAGAAAACTAAGCCATCCAAAGCTATTGGACCCGACAACATCTCAGCCATCATGCTAAAACACATTGGACCCAAAGGATTGAACTTTCTCACTACTACACTCAACACATCGCTAAATACTCTTCAGATACCAAACATCTGGAAGACAGCTAGAATAAGCCCCATCTTAAAACCTGGAGAGAAGGGAGAATCTTACAGGCCGATCTCCATCCTTTCATCGGTTGCAAAACTGATTGAAGCGGTTGTTACCTCGGTTATCCAGATCTTGCAATTTGGCACCCCACCAACATGGCTTTAGGACAGCACATAGTACAACCACCGCTTTTCACAAGATCCAAGATCAAATCAGTAATGGATTAAACCAAAAACAACCTTGTGCCAGAACAATATTAGTTGCGATCGGGCTCGACCTATCAAAAGCATTCGACAGTGTCGCACGCTGCACTATTAGATGATATATTTAACACCAATCTGCCAGGTTTAATAAAGCGCTAGTTGTGCAACTACTTAATAGCCGACAAACATACGTTGAGTTCCGTAACTCCAAATCTAAGATGAGAGTGTTCAAGCAAGGAGTTCCACAAGGTGGAGTTCTCTCACCTTCACTATTCAATCCCTACCTAAGCAGCTTACCGACACCACCAGAAGGAATAACCATCACTTCATATGCAGACGACTGCACGGTGCTTGCAACAGGAAACAACCTGGAATAACTCACCAATGCTTTGAACACCTACATTAACATCCTAAACGAATTGTTTAAAACCAGAAAACTGAAACTTTTCACCGGAAAGTCCACATCTACACTTTTCATCACATGGACGAAGGAGGTAAACACCCCACTCAACATCTGCATTGACAACGTGCTTATTCCCACGGTTAAAAATCCGAGACTATTGGGGGTCACATTCGATCCACTAGTTAAATTCAATGCTCATGCTCAACAGGTGAACGCAAGATTGAAAAATAGGAACAATGCTCTGAAAGCACTGGCTGGCAGTTCATGGGGGATATATAGAGAAACAATCATAACAACATATAAAGCAATAGGAAAACCTATTTTGAATAATGCGGCACCCATGACACCTCAAGGCGCTGACTGGAATAAGTTACATGTAACACAAAACGCAGCGTTGCGGACAGCAACCGTATGTAATTTGATGGCTCAGAGATCAACCTGCACCAAGAATGTAACATATTGCCGGTTCGTCAACACAATGGAATGCTCACCAAACAATATCTATGGGCCTGTCACAAAGAGCAACATCCCTGCAACCTTATCCACAACTACACCACCTAGAGACATAAGGCGTACTGCGAAATGCTTCCTAAGTGATGTCAGAAACGATATAAAAGATAACATTGATGAGCTTACGTATAAAACGGGCTTAAAATCGATCCACACGAAAGTTGTTGAGGACACAATAAAGAACTACGCTCCAAATCGAGTTCTCAGGAGCAGGGCTGGAAACCAAAAATTATTTGTAATAGTTTGGTTTTTGGTTTTTCTCAATGGCCAATTATGGTTTTGGTTTCGGTATTGGTTTTTCTAGATAATAAATCTTGGTTTTAGTTTCGGTTTTGGTTTTACTATGCAACATGTTTTGGTTTTTGTTTTTCTAAACGTCAAAATTTGGTTTTAGTTTCGGTTTTGGTTTATAGGTAAAAAATGTTTGTTTGAGTATTCGTCAGGGAATTGATTAAAAATTACAACATTTGTTAACAATGCCAATACCAATGCTCAGTAAAAAATGCTGAGCTAATTTAAGATACATTACATGCCCAGGGGAAAGTGTTTCATTTCTGCGTAGCGCCTAGAGCATTTCAAGATATGACAAAACGAACTTGCTACCGTGGTTTGTTTACTATTTTATTCATTGCTATTCAAATAAAAGAATTTAAAATAAATTTAAAACATTAACTTTAAATTTATATTCGAAATGTTATTTCTAACAACAATAATTTCCAAAGCCAAATTAATGAAATTTTAACAAAAATCACACTAAAAAACATAATCACTATATAATTTTTACCGTCCAACTGATCTGGAAGTCATATTTTGAATTCGAAAGTTATTGAAAGACAGTATAATAACTGTAAGACAGTAAAGTTACGACTGAAATAGCTTAGAAATTGATAGATACAGCTAATTGTTATAGTAATTGACAAATATTAAGATATGACATCTTTATAGAGTAATTGTTTAATGAAAAAAGAAAATATGTAAATGTTTTAATTATATGAAAAAATATCCATCGACTATTTTTATGTCATGTTAGATTCGTAACTGATTTTTGACAAAAAAGTAAGCTACCACCTCTGTGTTTAGCACGGCAGCATTTGTTGTTGCATTTTATTGTTGTCTTAATTTTTTAACAATATTATTGAACTTGAATAAATTTTTAGATTTGATTTTGGTTTCGTTTATATTAAAATTTGGTTTTTGGTTCGGTTTTGGTTTGATGATTTTTAAAATTTGGTTTCGGTTATGGTTTTGATAATTTTTAAAACGTGGTTTTGGTTATGGTTCCGGTTTTGATCATTTTTAGAATGTGGTTATGGTTTCGGTTTTTCTGATTTGGTGTGGTTTTCTGGTTTTGCGGTTTTGGTTTTCAAAAACCGGTTTTCAGCCCTGCTCAGGAGTAAGCCGCCACATTTCGCTGCGGAAAAGGTCAAACTACCGCGCACCACCAGATCCACTCCAGCCTCCAGCGCAGTTAAGATCCGGTTGGTCACGCATCTTAAATAATTATAGGAATAGAATTGACCATAACATTGTTGACAAGTGTCCCATATGTGAGAGCACGCCGCATGATGCAGACCACCTATTTAATTGTCCAGGAAAACCAACCAACTTGACGAAGGAAGATTTGTGGTACCGCCCGAGAGCAGTAGCAGAGTTCCTGAATCTAGACATGGAGCCGGAGGAGTAGCACCGCACCGTCGCTACAACAACAACAACATGCGTACTGTACTGAGGTATTTATGGACGCAAATTTTGTTTTTGGACGGATAAGTAAACAATAAATCCAAAAATCCATAGACAAATATGATATAGGCCAAAATATCATGAAAGGATAAAGGAATTGTAAGTAAGAGGTAAAAACAATTTTTTAGAAAAATTTGCATGAACAAAACAAAAAGTGTGTTGCTAATGGTCCGGTAAGTCGATTATACGACGCACTGTCTTTCTCAACAATGAAAACCCATATGAAGGCACGTTTCGTTGAGCAAGCAATAGCGTGCCATCAACAAGAAATATTCTATAACTAACCTGCCTTTGACTGAGTATAGTTCAGCCATCAACTTCCC
Organism: Diogma glabrata; assembly: GCA_963693315.1. Taxonomy (NCBI): domain Eukaryota; kingdom Metazoa; phylum Arthropoda; class Insecta; order Diptera; family Cylindrotomidae; genus Diogma; species Diogma glabrata. The sequence goes on from OY856187.1 coordinate 187,039,562, forward strand.
TAATAGGATATCTTTGGCTAGTGATATCTCTCTAGTCTTTCCAGTGGTATGTGATATCTCACGTTGACTCGCATTTGATCGAATTTGGAATGCCGGGTATGAATTATCTAGTGTGTAATTTTTGGTATCCAAGAATGGCTTAGCTAGCGACTCTAAATTAGTAAATCCTGGTGTTGCTCAGTTTTATCTTGTATGATTTCTAATCTATTACAACGAACGGTTTAAAAGTGAAGTCTGAAGAAACCGATCCGAAAGAATAGTTGACCGAATTCCGATTAATTTTAATTCTAACAAAACTGATTGGTTGCAGCTTCAACACAGTTCCTAACGATATTTCAACTATTATGTTAGGCAAACAAATGCGCGTTTGTGAAAGTAGTCACTTGCTGCGTAGCACAATTTTTCAATGACGACTCTCTCTCTCTGAAATCATACTATAACATGGCAATTAGTACGTTGAAAAATCGGTCTCCTCAATAGATGCATAAAATACTTCACTCCATTTCATTTACTTCACATTCTTGTGTCCATTATTCGTCTCTGTACGGAACCTGGTTGTCAAGTTCGGAGTGATGCATCTGTTTCCATACTGGTCCTTTTAAACTCTTCAAAACCGTTCTGAACATATTGTGACTGGTCGAAATTTGACAAAAAAAAATTGGATTTGTTGCAAGACTCACACTGTTGCTGATATCGTTGTTTTTTTATAAACATTGTCACCAACAGTGAGTGCTCAGTGCATTATGCCTTGAAAATATTATTTGCTCTGTATGCCTAGCACTATCTGACTGTAGTGTACAAGGATTAAAGATGGGGCGGATATTAATTGTATACGAATTGAATACAACTAAGATTATGTTTGGTCCAGGGTTGTTTTGGTTTCACTGAATTCTCAACTAAAGTATATTCTAGACATAATTATCCAAAGAAATCCAAATAAAGAAAGAAAAACAATAATATTTTACTGTGACTACATACTTAACACTTACTACTATAGTTTACCTTCCCTGCCTTATGAAATAAAGTAAATTTTTACAATGATACTAAATAAATTAAATTTGTTATATTAATTTTGTTATGAATAGCTTAATTCACAAAATATATGAACCAACATGTATGTAAATTATATACACATATTGTATACTTAGAGATTTTGCTTGCATGACATATTTTATCATACAATAAAAACTAAAAAATTACTAATTTTTGTTACTTATATGTTTAAAGAAAACAAACTGAAATCGGTTTGATTAATAGAAGCAAAAATTTATTGATTGGCTGAATTGTACTCAAGCTGGACTTAAGCTTGAACGACCAAAGCTCGATTCCAATTAAGGTGAAGTCCGCCAATGAATTTGAAAAACTAAGGGTTGAACTGAATTAAGTCATAAAGTGAAAATTGGCTAGATAATTGAATGAGTTTTATAGCAACACAGACGGGGAGTATTTGTTGACAGTATACAGGGGACATGGACACTATAAAAAAATAGAAACAAAATTAAATATAAGTACCCTCCTGTTTTAAGAATATTCCGTCCGATCTATCTAATATATTGTTGGTTTCGATAAATTAGTTTAACCTTTAACCAGATATTTATGTTTTTTATATAATTAAATGCTAAACATATTCATATTTGTTTCCATATCGCGATTGTTATTTTGTACCAGCATAGATAGGTCGATATTTTATTGATCGATCTAACGATAACTACATATTATTTTCCGTCTGTTTAATTATTTTAATTGATTATCTTGATATTTTTGTTATTTATTCAAGGTTATGTTATGTTATATATAAACCTGTTTTTAGATGAGTATTTAGACAATTCGCATCCAATTTTATGAATGGATAATTAATTTTGTCTATCTTGTAAGATTTTGTAAGACAAAAGACCAAAATGAAACTGCCCACAAATTCGTGTTAAAAATTTATAGACATATTGTAGTGAGTGATTTATCATTTTTATTTTTTGTATAACTTTTAACATCTTCCCATTTCAAAATATGTAATTCATTCATTATAATCAAAACAATTCTATGATAGGGAAATATTTTACTCCTTGAACAGTTGAACAAAACATGAGATAAGATTAGTAGTGACATTTTGTAATCGCACAGAGCTATATTTAATTAAAAATAAATTCGTGGAGTAAACGATTAATAATAAAACATGTACATATATACAAAATTCGATAATTAGTAATAAACTTAAAAATAAACTATTATATTTACATTATTAACACTGTGCAAGTGAATGCAAGATTATACTCAAGATAAAAACCTTGAATGAAACTCTTAATATTTACGAAACTAAATAGTTGATTTCAGAAACATATTTCTCACCTATAATAAGAAAGTACTCCATTTGATAGAACAAACCATCTTCTTTGATATCCTTTCAAATAGTTCGTCCATTTTAACAACCATCCTTTCATATCAGGCTCTGGTTGAGACGGTATAGATTTTGTAACACTTATATCACTCATTTTGCTTATTCAGTAAAATTATATGAAAAACAACAATTACAATTTTATATATAAACGAAAAAATATTATGTTATTGAACAAAAATTTATGAAATTTTGCAATAATAAGTTCGAAACGACGGAATACAATTTAAGCCACGTCCACCATTTTAAAATTACATGACATAACTAAAAATCGTTTTTATTTTTATTTTTCTAATTTAAAAAATAACACATTTGTTTTTAAAGTAGCTAACAAAAAAACAAAAACATCAACTTTAAATAAAACAGCACAGCTTCAATTACAAAATGTTATTGTTTGTTTTTATATAAATTTTTATTTAAAATCTCACATAACACCTAGATTTTTTTATTCCCTTTTTGCTTAATGTCAATTATTTAGAAAAGTCAAAATAACAACTGAAATTGCAAAAGGGTTGGATATTGTATTTAATTTTTGGTTTGTCGGGGAACGAAACGAAAACTGTTTAATCGACTTTCAATAATTGTTACTGTGATGGTTTGTAGGGTGATATTTTATTACCCAGGCAAGAAACTGTAATCGAAATCGTTTTGTAATCGATAGTTTCGAATTGGAGAAAAAGAGGCATACCTAATGGCATGTCATCTCACTCCAATTAAAAAATATGGCGTTTTGACATTTAAAATTGCACATATATATCTTTCATAGACATCTAGTCGCGCGTAATATGTATTTGTTGATAAATTAAACAAATATAAAGTTAAAATATTGTGAATATAATATAATATATTTCAACAGTAAGTACATTTTTAATGTTATGTATATATAAGGAAATATGCATTCTGTCTATAATTATTTTCATCATACAACATAACCTATAATTTGAAGTTGCAGCATATTTATTGATTTGATAAATACATCCATATTTCTATAAAATATTTCTTTTAATGATATTTTTTCTCATTTCAGGTTCACATTTTGATATACATACATAATTATAATTCTAAATACTATTTCTCTTAATAGCATTTTTTCTCATTTCAGGTTCGCATTCATATTTATATTTTTTTTTTAAGTTTTGTAATTAGATTTATCAAAAATATGTAAAATGTTTATATTATAATAATTAAATTTATTAATAAAATTATTACAAATATTTTAAATTAAAACAAACAAAAATAACTCTAAACTTTCGTAACATTGCCATTAGTAGTTTCGATTTTGTATCGAAACCGGTTTCGATTCAGTTTCGTTAACATGTTTCGATTTAGTATCGATTACAGTTTCGACTTGGTATCGATCACATATTTGCTTACTAGGGCGAACACGTTGTTCTAAATGTAATCGATACAGTATCAAAACTAAATCGAAACATGTTTCGACTACATGATTACATGTAATCGATACCGTATTTATTAGAAATCGATTACGTACTACCTGGGTATCGTTATTTGCGGTAAAATATGCAGTAGAATCGATTAATGCAGATGTTATGATTTAATAAAGATATAAACACGAAATTGAGTATGATTTTTTTTAAATGTACGATCAGAAAATTACAATCATAGTTATAGAAAGTCGAAAAACACACTTTCGACTTCCTAGACTTATTTAAGGCCACGTCCAATAATTTTTCTGAGTCAAATTAGTCCTTGGCCCCACGCCGATTTCATGTGATGATTACCACATATTTTATACTTCGTTAGGCGCCTGTCCTTGATGAGCCCGAAATCTTTTGTTCTACCATTTTTCTCAATTCGGCCGCTTTTTAGTTCGGCAAGCTCCGAAAATTGCCGATTGCCCGGAAATTGTAATTTTTTTTTTTTTAACTATGGGGGTTGGCAATTTGTTTTAGAACACGAGAGTAAGCTTATCTGACAAAAAATTGGTTTTAGTTTTTTTAAATAGACCTCGTCATATCGTAATTTTTCGAGATTTCGATGCTCGTTTGGCCGTAGAAGGTTTTCATTGCTACATAGAATTTGGTAAATTGTCTAAGACTTTGTTCACAGACAGATATCTGAAGTTCAAAAATACCTGAACTTTCGATCTTAATTGCTTGTTTCTATGCTACGCTGGTGTTTTTTGTTCAAAATTTACGCAACGCAACTGCAGCTTTATAACCTCGTTTCTCCCCACGTAGGATATATTAACAAACTGCGGGATAACTGCTCACCGTAACAAATCCCGTACTTTTGTTACGTAATTTGTAAATAGTAATAATCAATGTCGACTAATATAACATAATGTCAATCTTTTGTTACTTTACGCAAATAACTTATTTAATAAGTTTAATAAAAAATTAAAGAAAACAAAGCTTTTTTTAATTTTACTGTTACTCTATATATATTTCAGCTTGTTAGGCCATCTTCTGGAGTAATGATGGATCATCATTACTCCAGAAGATGGCCTAACAAGCTGAAATATATATAGAGTAACAGTAAAATTAAAAAAAGCTTTGTTTTCTTTAATTTTTTATTAAACTTATTAAATAAGTTATTTGCGTAAAGTAACAAGAGATTGACATTATGTTATTTGAAAACTTACGCCAAGTGCCAACGGCAAACAGTGTTAATTATATGTCGACTAATATATATAATTAATAGCTGCCTAGCTTTCTTATAGTAGGGTAAAATGGAGGACATTCGTCATCGTTGGGCCAAAAAGTTTCTAATTTCTTCATTCTAAATTAAAAATCTACCAGGAATAAATCAATTTATTTCTGAAGTTTCTTATTGTTCCATTGGCAATCAATAAAGTAGTTAGTACACGTGTTTGTATGTTTATGTCTTTTGTTTTGTAATTTTTGAATGTCTGCGTAGCGTTTTTTATAATTAAATTTGTTAAAGTGCATTAAATAAAACAGTTAAACTGTTCAATTTACGCTGCACACACAAGTTCTCAAAGTAAAATAAAATTAAAAACACATAAAGAGACATAATTTTTTTATTTTTTGAGCCTTAGGGCACTTTCGTCAATGTATGTTTAGTACTTTTAGTACTTTAGTACTTCTCTAATGAATCCGCCCCACTCCGACAAATTTGGCCTAGTGGTAGCACGCTAGACTTTGAACTCGGAGGATCCGGGTTCGACTCCTATCTAGGTCAAAGTGTTTTTAAGCAAAATCATTACCAACCACCAACACACTGGTTCTCCAATTAACCGATAGTCAACTAATATAGTTGATAAATTAAAAAAAAACTATGGGCGATCGATCACCCATATAAAACTGATCGATTAAATTAAATCTTCAAGGAAAATTCACCATAAAATTGAGTGAATTAATGAATTAATACAGGTGAGGGACACTTGTTGACAGTCTACGTTCCTGCATGGAACATAATATACGGCACAAAAAAAGGTTAATTTTTAAACTATATTACAATTGTTTGAAATTTAAAATTCGAGTTTGAAACTACAAAAAAAACTAACCGGTCCAATATAAGCGAAGAGCTGCTTAAACTATCTTATTGAAAAACAAAATTTAATTGTAAAATTGCATAGGGAATTTCCTATAAAATCCTATTAAAAATTTTTTTCCTTTTGAAATCGATGGAATCCTATTCAATTGTCCTATAGAAATATATTGAATCCTTTTAATAGAAATGAAAACATTTTTATAGGATTGACTACATTAGCTGAATTTTATGCGACCGTCAAATTTTCTATTAAATAATAAGGAATCCTACTCGACTTCATAATAGGAGTTTTTTATCCTTAGAATTTCATATGGAATAGAAGAGAATCCTTTTCGAATCTTAAATAGGATTGACTATGCTTTAATGTGAATTTTTAAGGCCGTCAAATTTCCTATTAAATAATAATCAATTATAAAATAGAAAATAACAATGGAAAAAATTAAAACATAAATAACCTTTATCACTATCTTTAGTCTTTCAGCCGTTTCAGCTCAAAACATACATAAAACCATTTTAACTATATATTTCTAAAATGGATAATGCTCTAGTGAATTTTAACTAGACAAACCAGACATAAAAAAGATTTCAAAGCAGTATTTTCCTGTAAGAATTATCCATTTCGTATTGAAATTATGTGCCTTAATATCCTATTAAACTATAAAAATCCTGTTAAAACTACTGCAGTGGAATTAATATTTTAAAGTCGTATTTTCCTTTAGAAATTATACACTTCCTATTAAAACTATCTCAATGTCTTCGCATAAAACTATATAGAATCCTATTGAAATATACTGTCGTGAAATTATAATTTTAAAGTCATATGTTCCTGTAGAAATTATACACTTCCCATTGAAACTATCTCAATATCTTTCTCTAAAACTTTACAGAATCCTATCGAAGAATAATGTAGTGGAATAAGAATTTCAGTCGTATTTTCCTTTAGAAATTATACACTGCCTATTGAAACTATCTCAATGTCTTCCTATAAAACTATTAATCCTATTGGGAAATCTTGTCGTAAGAAAACCATTTTCTAAGTTTCATTTTCCTTTACAAAATATCCATTTCCCGTTGAAAATGTTTCAATGTCTTCCTTTAAAACTATAGAGAATCCTACTAAGAAATCTTGTCGTAAGAAAAAAATTGTCTAAGTTTTATTTTCCTTTTCAATTACGTTCATTCCTATAAAAATGGAACAGTCTGATATTTAAAGGATTATGAGCTTAATTCTCTTTTCCCATTGAGTATGAGTCTTTCCTACCCAACATTTTTATGAAGTAAAAAGTTTCTCAGTTGATCCTCAGTTGAATTATATAAATATTTAAAACATAACTAATTTAATATTTTGAATTTTGTATTTTTGCAAATTAAATTGAATTGGAAATTTGAACAATTTAGGCGGGAAAGAATTGTCATATCTTTACAATAATTAACTTAATTTTAGGAAATTAATTTATATCAGGTAACACTAATTTAGATAAAGGGCCATGTATACAATTGAAACTTCATTATAATAAAAGGAGTACACGTAGTATATCAATTATCAGGAGTATCAATTATACGTAGTACGTGTTTAACATAAAATACAAATCACCATAATATATATTCGGGATTATACCAAAATATAACAAGCACTTAAAACTTTATTCACAAAAACTAATTTTAAAAATAACTTCTTCTTTTTACACGGTTTTATATACACGATACAACTTTTCGTTTACAATTAATTTACATTCCACTTATTCCACCATTTCTACTATCGCAGCTTTACATTTAATGCAGTCTAAAATTAAACTTTATTTCGAGGTAAGTGGTAACTCCTCAATTCTACATAATTTCTCGCATATTCGATGTCACTTTTTAGAAACATCGAGAAAATATTAGAATTGGTTCATAAAATCGTTTATTTCATGTTGACCTCGACTCTAAGAAAGGAATGTGACCTTGATTTATTTTTGAAATATTGGATATCGAAAATTAAGATTTTGTATTTCATTTCGTTTATGTAGAATCGTAATATTACCCGGCTCCACCTAAGCCTGTTCGTGCCTGTTGTAATCTAAATCAATATTTTAATATTAAATAAAATTAAATTTAAATATTTAATTTTAACCAAACAATCCTTTATTTAATTAATTCACTCGTTTTTACATTTTCTTCTTGTACTAACAACTAAAAACATCTATCTGTCAAAATATAATAATATTGCCCAGGATACCACAGTCCCGAACAGGTTCTAAATTTCTCCTCCAATTGTGGAATCTAAACATTTTTTTTTATTTTCCTATTTCTCAGGCTGCTTAATATACTTTCAGCCCTTTTCTAAATTCTTGATTATCACTATGTTCTATGTCACTCCACCTGGTTGTGTTTTGATTCTTACTTCTTTGGACGTCCTATTCATTTTCCCTTGAGTTTTTCACTGCTCAGTACATTCCTATTTGACGTATTTGCAGCAGCGATTCGTCCCCGTTTGAAGCTCTTTGAACCATCTTTATTTATGGTGCCCACTTTGTTATGCACCTGAACTTGTTTCCTTTTTAGCTTTCAACGTTTATTTAAACGTCTGCGTCGGTTGACGTTTCTCTCCCTTATCTGTTTGGATGATGCTTCTGGATTTTCCTTTACACTGCATAGTTACTCATCGCTGCCAATATATGTGGATTCTGCTTCATTCACAAGTAGTGGCATCTCAACATTATTAACCATTATTAAATATTGCGACGCTGATGCATAGGCTAACTTCACCACAGCTCTGGAAACAAAATGTTCTGGATATATAGTGAGCTAAAATCCATCAAATACTTTAATTATTGGCTAACTATTGTTATAGATTAATTTTGCAGTTCTAATTATAAAAACATGTAAGAAAGCCGTAGTATACTAAAAAATATAAATTCTGTTGTACGAGAAAAAGCAAAATAAAATTTTTATCGGAAGTGACAAACGGGAAGTTGGAATGAAGAACTGTTACAAATCATACTCTTGGCATATATATAAAGATTAATCAAAATCAATTATCAGGAACTGATGTTATTGGAATTTCAAATAAACGGGAGGGTGCTCGGGAGGGTTAATTTTGAAATGAATCCAGATCTTCCATTTTCAAGTGAACTTCGATCATTTGCCAAAGTTCCATCAAGATCCTATGCAGGAATGTCACACAACCAACCACCCACCCACAGACATACCCCAAAATTTTTATTTTTCTATTTAGATTTAGTTCAAAACAAAAGAAAAAACAAAACTTTAGGTATCTAAGATTTTTTGTCTATAAATTGCATTGCTATATATTACAACAATTTAAAATTGTGGTGAAGTAAATATATACACATATATAAATAAAAATATATTAATATATTATTAAATATAAACACAAACATATTTTCAATGTTCAAAACTTCTTATATAAAAACATTTATATTGTTTAAAAAAAAAAAAAAAAAAAAATGGGTAGCCAAATCCGAAATTCGAAGTCCACGCCGTGCTGCCTGGGTAATGCTGACAGAATTAGGTTGGTGTATTGGAGACAAGCAGAGTAAAAACTGCTTAGTCAATGACGCTACATCACGGCGAATTGGCGCTCTACAACCAATGCGACTCAAGCGTCTGTTCTCCATGTCAGGGGCAGCTTGGAGCGGGCGTCTGTCTTGAATCAAGCGGCTCGCTATATAAACGTGTAAAAAAGGTTGTTTCTGGTGACCGTAATATGCAGAACGGACCCATTCACGACAATTTGGGTTGGGCCTAAGGTTAACACCCTAACCCCGGAAAAAAACTAATATGTTAAATTTGGTTATCAGAAAGAGAAACACAGACCCGGATCCAACAACAGAATTTTACCTGGACGTGAAAAAGGACTAGACTACCGAATCGGAACGTGGAACGTGTGCAGCCTGAGCGCTCCTGATGCTCTTATAAGTCTAGAAACAGAGGCTGAGAGGTATAGGATGGATATTATTGCTCTACAAGAAATTAGACAGCCGATAATCGGAAAACAAGATTTGGATAGTCACTCTCTATACTGTAGTGGTCATCCTTCTCGAAGAGAATTTGGAACTGGCTTTCTTGTTGGTGCACGCATTCAAGAAGCCGTGATGAAATTCATCCTGGTCAGTGAGAGGATCTGCTACCTACGTGTACGCGGTACATATAACAATATTTCTCTTATTGCCGTGCATGCACCAACTGAAGCTAAGACCGTCGACGAGAAGGATAATTTCTACATAGCACTGGAAGAGGTTATGAAACAAACACCAACACGCGACTTCATTATGGTTCTTGGTGACTTTAATGGACAGGTTGGAAGAGATATCTCTTATGGAAATGTGGTGGGTCCCAACAGTCTGCATTTGAATTCGAATGATAAGGGTGAGAGAATGACTGAGTTTGCATTATCAAATAATTTGAGAATTGCCAGTACGTTCTTTCCGCATCGATCGATTCATAAGCAGACTTGGGTCTCACCGAATGGAAATACTCGAAATCAAATTGATCACGTTCTAGTAACAGCACGTTTCTTTTCGAGCGTTCTGGATGTGCGATCCTTTAGAGGTGCATACATTGGAAGTGACCACTTCCTTGTATGTGCAACGATAAGGTTCCACTTCCCAAATCCAGGCATTCCAAAATTCAATCAACGAAAACGTTTTAACATCTCATCATTAAAGAATGCTGAAACAGAAGAGAGATATCAAATCCATATTGCCGAAACATTGGAGAAATCAGAAACCATTAATGGAGACGTCGATAAGTCATGGTATTTGCTCAAAGATGCTGTTTTAAGCGCTGCTGAGGGAATACTTGGACGACCACAGAACCACTCCCAGAAGCCATGGATGGATCAAGCATGCCTTGATGCTATTCAATACAAAAGAGATTGCTATCTGAAGTGTCTACAAGGACGCAATACCAGGTCCACGAAGGAGAACTATAAACTGGCAAGACAAGCCGTTACAAAGCTATGTAGACGAACGAAGAGAGAATGGTGGAAGAGACAGTGTGAGGAGATTGAAAGCTTCAATAAGGAACATCAATCGCGTAACTTCTTTCAACAGGTTAAAACCTTAAAGAAGGGCCCTCAAACTAGATCGACTGCTATTCAAAACGAAGATGGGGAGCTACAAGTAGACCTTAACAATATTTTAGATACTTGGGCCGCTTATTTTGAGAATCTTCTCAACTTAAGTGACCAGCAACAAGTCGGGCGACGAGCAAAGCTTATTCGTGCGTCAAAGGTACATGTAGACGAACCAACCAAAGAGGAATTCGAAGCGGCGCTGTCTAAATTAAAACGCAATAAAGCACCTGGTATCGACGATATAACATCCGAAATGATTGTACATGGTGGCGAAACTCTATCCTTAAGATTGTTTGAACTTGTTCAAATGATCTGGAGGATTAAAACCATGCCACAGGACTGGAACACAGCTATGCTGATACCAATCCATAAAAAAGGTAATCGCCTACAATGTGCAAACTACAGAGGAATCGCTCTCCTTTGCACAGCATATAAAATCTTTTCTTACATTTTGCTATCCAAAATCAATCCTTTTGCTGAACAACTGTTTGGAGAATATCAGTGTGGTTTCCGGCGGGGCCGAGGTACCACCGATGCACTTTTCTCGATAAGGATGATTTTGGAAAAGTGTCGAGAGTTCAACATACCTATGCACCAACTTTTCATTGATTTCAGGCAGGCCTACGACTCTCTCGAACGAGAGACTCCATGGTCTGCTCTGGTGTCAATGGGAATTCCTGGTAAACTGGTATCACTATGCAAAATGACAGTACAGAACTCTCAATGCTGTGTACGAGTAGAGAACGAAATATCAAAGTTTTTTAAAGTCGACTCCGGTTTAAGACAAGGTGATGCTATCTCTCCTATACTTTTTAATTTAGCCTTGGAATATGTGTGCCGTCAAAAGAAACTACCGACTAATAACAATATCTTGTCAATAAACTAAGTACAGATGATTGCTTACGCTGATGATGTTGTCATCCTCGGCCGAAGTGAAGCTGTTATGAGTGAGACTTTCAAGTCGCTTGAGAGTGGTGCTAGAAAAATTGGTCTGCAAATTAACTACAATAAAACCAAACATATGAATGTTTCAAGGGAGGCTGAGAAGAAAGATTTGATGTGCGGCGATGAACGAATTGAGGGAGTTGAATCTTTTAAATATTTGGGATCAATGCTTGACTCAAACAACAGCATACTTACAGATATAAAAGCTCGAATCGCTGCAGGTAATCGAACTTTCTACTCAATTAAACCTCTCCTTGGATCACCATATGTATCAACTAACACCAAGCTCAAGTTATACAAGACATTGATTAGACCGGTTGTGATGTATGGGTCACAAACGTGGACCCTTACACAAAATGACGATTCTCATTTATCTGTATTTGAGCGTAAGATCCTACGCTACATTTTTGGTTCACTTAAGACAGACGATGGAGAGTATAGAACCCGGTATAACTCTGAGATCAGAGACCTTCTTGAGGGTCCTGATATAATAGGTTGTATCCGTTCTAATAGGATTGCTTGGTTTGGGCATGTTCTACGAGCCGATTCACAGTCTGGAATGATTAGAAAAATGTACGCTAGTACTCCAGGGAGTGAGCGACTGCGAGGTAGACCACGACTACAATGGGAGACTGACGTAATAAACGACCTTAAAAAAATCGGCTGCCATGGCAATTATGTCGCTGTTGCGAATGACCGTGGTGAATATTCAAAGCTGATCAACCTGGCAACGCTCCTACATGGAGCATGAACGCCCTAAAAAAAAAAAAATTGTTTAAAAATAATAAAAAAACTATACATTAAAAAACCTAATTAAAAATAACAAAAATTTTGTTTGAAGATTTTTGAGGAAAATGTCTAATAAAATAAAATAATGAAAATAGCAATTATTTAAAATTATTAGCAGAAATTATATTTGTTCCATTATTTAGTTAAACAAATTTGACTGATTGAGTGTGTTCGGTACAGGTAAATGATAAAAAAAACGTCAAAGCTTAACGTCAACGTTTGCTTGCTACTATAACTTCACTTCGTTGAATATTACGTCAAACCGAACCGAACAGCCAAAAGAAACAAAATGGATTTATAACCCTCTTAATTTTTTGTTACTATTGTAACACGTCTTTAGTTTGTTACCATCCATAAGAGTAAATTAGTGGAAGCGAGATAGACATATATCTCTTGTAGTGCCACCACATAATATATACATACGAAAAAGATCAAAACTATTATTACAAGAATATATGGTTTAAACAAATGTTTTTGAAGACTTTTATTCATATGTCGGCCATTTAATTTCAATCAAGTGAATAAAAGTTTATGTTTAATATTTGAATTAGTCCAATTTTTTAAAAAAATTAATAAGGAAAATATACAAAAGTTGTAATAGGCCCATAGAATAACGAAAAAAAATACTGCTTACGTGTTGTTGTCGGTTACGGGTCGGAATTTTTTTAATCTCTGGGGGAGGGTGCTCAATTAATGAACCTGCCGAGTCCACTCGCCCGGAACCTTGGGACAGGAGTCACGCCACCCCTCCTTTCCCTTTGCCTCCCCTCTCCGCCCCTCCCCAACCCCCGATACGGTGGCTATTTTTGATCGAAGGTTTTCAAGGTCGCAGAATCTTTGCAAACAGTTAATATAAAAATGAATAATTATATAACCTTATTCATTAATGTAGAATTGAAAGTATGATCCTTTATAAATAGCTAGGATCGGGTTGGGTATATTCGGGTCGGGTAACCTATATTATAGCCAAAATGGGACGGATAGGGTGGTATAATTCTTCGTTTCTTTAAATGTTACCCTCTCGACACGATCCGAGCTACCCCCATATACCCTATATATTAGCCAAAAATGCATCAAAAAACTACACAATAAACACCCAGAACTTTTTCCAGGGATGAGATTGCGGCAATTTTTCACTTACTTTGAGCTTGTCTCGTCAAGAGATTGCGGCAAGTTTTCACTTGTTTTGAGCATGTCTCGTCAAGACCTTTACAATTATACCACCTCGACCCTATCCGAGCTACCCCCATATACCCTATATTTCCCCAGAATTGAACATAATCAGGTAAAACCAAAAATTTCAAACAATTGTGGAAGTTAAAATCCAAAGAATTAAGAGAATAGAGGAAGTGAAATTGATGTTAAAAATTGAAGCAATTTTTGCACACCAATAAATGGTTACGAACACACTTCCGTTTTAGTAGAGGCGCCGTAAATATTTCTATTATTGCATTGAATTCCAAATTTAAGCGTATTTTTGCTCCCAAAATTAATATAAAAAAGAGACGCCATTACATAGAAAAACAACATAAAAAAATTTGACAATACTGTATTAAAAAATTTGACAATTTAAAATGGAAGCATTCTATTATTGTTTACATTGATTTTAGACTATATTTTTTCTCGAAAATATTTAAAAAACTTAAAACTTATTAATCGAAAAGTAAATTATAATATCAATATTAGTTATCTATGATAAGAAATTCCATCCTCTATATGTTTTCGGTAATTTTTACACGTCATTATCACACGACTTCATATTTAATGTTTTATTCAAAATTTTCACTTAAATATATTAATTTTTCTTTAAAATTATTTTTAAATTATAATAAAATCACTAGCATTTTTTATATTTATTATAAATTTGTCAAAATATCACCACGATAAATAATAAAAACAATTTTATTAAAACCAAATTATAACCAAACCAAACAAGGTTTTTTTTGACAACTTAAAATGGACAAATACGGGAGGAGAAGAGAAAAACGGCTTCAAATATTTTTGTGTATATATACCGTAGTTTCATTTCCTTATGCCCGATTTATAGTCGGTAACTTTAACTTAACGTTAACCTAACGTAAAGTACAAATGTATGAAAATGCACTGGAGCATTTATAGTCGTTAACGCAAACTTAACGTTAACTTAACGTAAAGTTCATTTCATTCTATCTTAAAGATTTTGTTAAGGATTTTTCGACGTTTAGTATAAAAACTGAAGAAAACTAATATTTAATTGCAAGTGTCCATAAAAATAAAATTTTATTTATTAAAAAATGCAAAGGATATAAAAAGAGTGATTTTAAAGCCAAATATTAGCATGAAATTAATATGAAAATAAATTTTTTTATTTTTAAATTTTGTATCAAATGTTTATTTCGAATTTTATTATTTTAACTTTTGATTTTAAAATCAGTTTGTTACTTTTAAAGAATTGATTACTTTAACTTAGGCGCGAGTGGATTTGTTTTTTATCGTAAATTAAGAAAATTTAGTAAAAGGGACAGTTTTGATCGTTTATCTTATAAGCACATAGAAAATTAAGCAAAAATAAGTAAAAAATAAAAAAAATTGTCAAAACCAGTGCAATTTTGTATGGATTTTGCTTTTTTCAAAGGCTTGTATCTTGGACCCCGGGGCTCCGATACAACTCGTTTTGGTTTTATTTGCTTCAGTGAGTGATCTCTATCAAATAAAAAAAAAATTCTCGGCACCTAAGTAAAAGTAATATCCCCGAATTGATTGATTTATAAGATTGATTACAAAACCAAAATTAATATCAAATCACACGTCAAAGAATACGTAATTTCTTACCGACTATAAATCAAAATTTTGTAGTGTCTTAAGTTACGGTTAAGTTAAAGTTAACGTTACCGACTATAAATCGGGCAAGTCTCTTAATTCTTTGTTAAAATCAAAATATTGTAACGTTTTTTGGCCGAGTTACAATTATTTAGTTCGATCACTAAATCAGGAAATTTAAAACACAATGGATTTTCTAAACGTTATAATTTTATTCGTTCAAGATTTTACAATAAAAATATTTCTCCTATTACTATTCCCCTTTTAATTCTTCTTGTACTAACAATATTTCACCACTTATAATTCTTTTATACTTGTTCACAATATCACTTTTAACTTTCTACTTATAACACTGTTAATTTTACTTCGCCTTTATCACTGCTAAATTTTTATGCTTTTTGTATCACTAACAATTTTATACTGGTTGTATCCTCGAACAACACCTTTTATATATACTACATGAAATAGCCTCGAAACTGCTGTAATGTTCTAGATAGAACACACCCTTTTTTTTTCCTTTATCAACAATAAGACGATCTTCAAATATTGACACCTAGGTGTGAAATCTATTCTTTTCAATTGTTTTATTTACCAATTTTTATTTCGTTAACCAATCCTTATTCGATAAAACAAATACTTCCTATTAAATGTTTACTTTGGTTGCATTGTTACCTTTTGTATCTTTTGATTTTTATATTTGTAGAACTAACGAGAATTTTCTTGAAAGTTCTATTGTTTTTGTGTTCTATCATCTTCCATAATCGTCACAATATACTACTCGCGTCCTTTGATTGAAATTTTACAATTTATATCTAAAAATATTATTTTATTTTATGCAACACAACGTATGCAACACAACATAAATTCGGCTGAAAATCGTCTTTTTATCTTCTTTATTACCAGGAAAAAGCTGAGATTCAACAAATTTGTTTCTTTTGCTTTTCAAATTTTAAGTCCAAAAACAAAATTGTAAAAGAAATTCCAGATAAAAAGTTATTTTGCTTTCTTTATGGCGATTTTTGAGGTTTAAATGATTGAAAACAAGAGAACGGATGACGTCCGCCATGTACATCCTTAACTAAATATGGTAATGAAGCCTACCTCAATCACATATAAAAATTCAGTTTAATCAAAGAAGGGCATATTAAAGTGCAAAATTACCGAAAATGTTCAAATTTAAAAGTAAGCAACCGCCATTAAAATATCACTAATCCAAACATATTTGACATCAACTTTTATTCTTTGTTCTATTCACTCATAATTTCTAAATTGATTTGAAGAAAGTAAAAAGAAAGCCACATGAGAGTTTTGCCCGGAATAGAAAACGGTTAAACTGTCTGAATTGAATACAAAATATAAACGATAATTATTTATCGATACAAACACTCTGGTTCCCAACAAACAATGAACTAAATGACAGCTTTCAAAACAACATAACATCTACACCAGCACCACTTCCCGCTAACTAAATCGCGACATCCTTTTCTACAAATAAACACATTTTTATACAAAATAATTGGTTATTGGGTAAAATTATTACATATAAAAAAACACAACTTCAAGTTTCATTCAAATGGATTTTTGATAGAAGACTCCTGATAGAAGCCAAATTTTTCCACCAATCATATTGTTTGAATATAAAAAATTGCAGTAGGCAAATTCACATTTGAAATAAAACTTGTGAAGAAAAAACAATATATATAATAACTTATATATTATAAAATTTTAAATATTTATTAAAAAAACAAAGATAAGGTGTTTAAATAATCATTTTCTTAGTTAATTTCTATAATTTCGATCGAAGTTTTCTATTCCGAAAAACAGGATTTTTTTCTGGAATTATTTTAGCTAAAACAAGTAAGTTTAAATCGTTTTTATTATGTATTTACAAATATTTTTTTTATAAAAGATGTTATTCAATATTAAATTGCCAAATTATTGTTTTACTAAATATGTTTCATATATTATTTCTACTAAAACATAAGATATAGATAACGCAATAACAATAAGCTAATAGTGTGGAGGATTACGCGGACACTAAAATTCTCAAAAACAAATATATTCCTTAATTAAAGATCCGGTCCAATTTGTAAACCATGCAAAATCAAAAAAGTCTTAGTAATTTAATCATTTGTTTGCCAAAAAGTTTTACCGGTTAAAGCGATAAAAGTTACTTTGTTATAGAAACATCTTGTAAAGTTAGATAACTAAAACAAAAATATTTGCCAAAATTCTAAAATAGTATAAAAATTTTATTTTTATTAACAAAAAAAGATTGGGTTATTAGAAATAATTGTTTTTGTATTTGCTTCTTGGCTCTCATTCTATTTCGAATGTTCATCACTTGGTCAATTCTACGCTACTAGTAATTTCAAAATATCTATGCATTCGTTTTATTTGTTTTCAAAAAGTACATAAGATTGATTTCCATCATATTTCTAGAATCAAAAATTTCAATATTACCGATCCTTCAAAAATAATGGAACCATGTCACTTTATTTCATCAAAATTCACAAAATCAAGGTTGTAGAATAGAATTTAAATATTATTGATTAACTGTAATAATATTTTATCAGGTTATATACCAATTATACTAGTAACCGTATAAACATAAATCGTTATATATCTAATACCTAACGATGAAAAATGTATGGAACTTGTGTTGTTGGTTGCATTTCTATCATTGCCATGTCAACGGTGTATTGTTCTGTAATCTATTGGTGTTTAGCTTATGGAACTTCTTATCTTAAAATGATTTATGATAATTTTAAGATATTTTTTAAGATTATTAAATTATACTTTTTAAGTTCATGCAAGATTAATTACTTTTATCTTTTTCTGTATTATATTAATATTCATATTTTACTGATGTTGCTGCTAAATTAGCGTTACATTAAGTTTTGTATTGGAAAATGGTGTGGGAGCAATTTTATAAAATAAAAAAATAAATTGGGTAGTAACATTATGTTAATTTAATTTTTGTTTTATTTTAGGTATTTTCAAAAAAGACGATCAAAATGTCAGACCGCAAAGCTGTTATTAAAAATGCTGATATGAGCGAAGAAATGCAACAGGATGCCGTTGATTGTGCAACCCAAGCATTAGAAAAATATAATATTGAAAAGGTAATGTACTAAATAGTTTTGCACTAATTTTGTAAGAACTCTTGTGAAATTTAGGCAACGAACTTATGACCTTATATAAGGCGTACATGATGCATTGTTTACCGCCAAAAAATAACAAAGGTTTATGGACTTATGGGTTTGTGGCAATCACATTCCACTTAATACCTTACTTCCCATAATACCTTTTATACTCATTATTAGGGCAACCAAAAATATGCTCTATAAAAAGCATTTTAAGCGCTTAAAATATGCTCTTAAAACCGAAAGAAACCATGAAAATATATGTTTTTAGAGTTTTGTTTTTTAATTCGGTTTCTAAGAGGTCATAGTGCTTTGATCATATGATACGGGACTAGCTAACCCGAGATAGTGAGGTTTGAATCTGAGCTTTTGTCCACTATCATATACTGTAGATCCGAGATATTACGAGTGTCAGTAATGGTAGTACTGGAAATTGACTACTATTAAATATTAATTACATCAGTTATCAAAATTTATTTACTAAAATCTAAACTTTCCGAATCCCGTAAAGTTCTTTCCTTTCCGACACTAATGGTTTTCAAAATTTTGCGAAGTTTTCCATTTTATTCGTTATTGTTCTTATAACGACGATGTAAAGGTTTCTGCTCAAAACTTTACAGCAACCATTCAATTCAGAATTAATAATTTTCTTTTTAAATAATGAAACCCCAACAAATATTTGTATTATATTGACGGTGATATAAGCGTCACTGACCCTGATAATTTGTTCGCAAAACGCTGTGATGCATACTAAAACTCCTAAAAAGTACTCTAAATTCTGTCTTCAGGAATCAGGAGTTAATATGAAAGAACTTCTTCCAAACACAAAACCATTAAAAAACTTTTAAGGTGGTTTAAAATCAACAAAGCTTCCATACCAATATCCCACATATTATTCTAAAACCATTTTCAAAAGAATTTGCACGACTTAAACCAAAATCTTCCACAAATCTTATAAATATTATATTTTTCCTTTATGCTATTAGTCAAGTGGGAGTTGGTCAATGTCCAGCTCGTACTCATAAAGGGAATGGAACGTGATATTTCACATTATATACGAATAGCCCAAAGTACAATTTTGTCTCTCACTCTTTTAGTCTTTTAGCTTAATCAATAGTTTCGGGGCGTTCAATCCACAAAAGTTTAAAAAAAGAAATCTAAATCTAAAATTGAAATCTTTAAAAAATTAAACTATTCTTGACACTTCTTGACACTTAAATGAGTCAAATTTCGATTTCCACCGCGTATAGCACCTCAAATCACAGAGCAACAAATTTCAGGGAGATCATAGTGGTTTTCGTTTAAAATTCAATTTACTTTTAGCATAAATT
This sequence comes from Diogma glabrata, assembly GCA_963693315.1. Lineage (NCBI taxonomy): Eukaryota > Metazoa > Arthropoda > Insecta > Diptera > Cylindrotomidae > Diogma > Diogma glabrata. Next base: position 187,059,518 of record OY856187.1, read on the forward strand.
TTATAAAATTGATTGGTGAATTACGTTCTGAGTTAAGTTTGGTACAGAATAAAAATAAGGCATTTTCAGAAATATACGAAACCAAGGGTTATTCAAATAACATAAAAGAATTCAATCTTCCTTAAAAAATTCAACAAAATTCATACTTAAATATTTCAAAATATGACATCCAACTCGACCGGTTCCTGGTAATATGTCAACAGACTCAACACATTTTCGGTAATATGTCAACAGACTCAACACCCAAGGATCCAAAAATAAAGAAAAGAATACAATCGTTAAAAACTCAACCTCTCATATCACACTTATCTGAATGCCATAAAAAGCGGTAAGATTTTCTTATACGATTATTAAGCTGCTTAAAAAAGGACAAAATAAAACTAGGATTAGCAGTTTTTTATGCCCGTTCCAAGACCTTAGGTTGATAGGACCTATCGATGACCAGAAAATCGACCTTGTAAAGGTCGGGCGAACACTAAAGTCTCAACTAGTGTTCCATTTTCATAAGACAGGCCCCAAAAATATTACTGCCGCGATGGTAAAATATGCTCAATTTTTCGAAGTTTATATTTTTGTTCATATTGTCAGTTGTCACCATCAATCTAGAAAAAGTTCGTAATTATGTGAAAATATGCAAAAATACGGACTTTTGGTGAAATATGCAATAATATTCCCTAAAAATATGTATTCCAACTAAAAAAACTCATAATTTTGCCAAAATATGCACTTTTGGTGAAATATGCACTTATATGCATTTGAGAGTAAAATATGCAAAAATATACTCTAAAAAGTATGGCTTAAAAGTCGTAGTTTTACCTGAAATAGATTTAAAACTTAATTATTTTTTAATTAAGTGCTGTAAAAAAAACATGCTAGTGCATTATATGGGATTTTTTGCATTAAATTTCTAGACAATGCTTTGTGTGAATTCATAGAATGGGGAACATCTCTATTCTAATTAACATCCTAAGTCACGATTGTATTAGTCATTATTGATTGTTTCCAATCAATGTGAAATCAATGGCTGACACTTGGTCAATTTGTAGTCCTATATGTATTAACATTAGACTACATTAAGGGAATTTAAATTTATTTTGGATTTTTTGAGATCAATTAAACTCAAGTAAGTAAAGAAGTAATTGGAATTTTTTCAATTCAAAGGTATGGTTTGAAGTTTCTCAGAAAAAAACTCCAATTCACATTTTTTCGTGTTTCGGATGGGATTCGAACCTACCCTCGTCAGTGCCCGGTTCGAATCCTTGGACAGACACGCTATCGATTACGCCGTTGAGGCGATGACAATTTCAAAGTTGAAAATTCTTCACATCACTTATTTATTTTTTACTTAAGTTGAATTTTTCCACTGTCATTACACTCCATATTATATGCTAGTGCATATTTTTGGTTGCCCTACTCATTATTTTTTTAAAATATGTACCCCAATCCAGCTTCAACAGTCGTAATTTTGCTATTTGTCTTGCATTCGTTATTAGCACAAAGTACAATATGAATTTTCAAAACTTGATTATGTATAATCAGATATACATAAACAAGTGCAGATAGATGTTTCCGATTGCGTCTCGTGAACAAATGTTTGCTCACGAAAAACAAACAATGTTTTCATCTCTTGTAGGAAAATATACTATTTTCGCTCTAGACAAAAAGAATTCGACATAAGTAAAATTTAAATTTGATAGATTTGTTTATTTTTACATTAAATTAATTTTTATGTGTATGCATATAGTCTTGTATGTATGTTTTTATTGATCGAAACAAAATCTTCAGTAACAATTTAAAAAACTTAAAATTGAAAGCAATTAATTTATGTCAAATTCCTCTTTTATTTCGTACGGCACGCTTTACCAGTCCAAGAGTCATGATAGAAAGAGATGCAACGCCCCGAATTTGACAACAATACTTCCATCTGTTGAGGAAGAAGAGTTTTATATACTTGATCTTTGGCATTCCACATATGATCATTCTAAAGATTCATTAGAAATTGTGATGTTCAGTCACAAAATGCTTTCACATTCACCTTTCATAATTACATATTCCTTCGATACACATACAAATTGAGCTATCGTTTGGAGTCGTTTTGAGATATCGTTTCGTCCTAACAAGAGTGTGACAGAGTCAACAGCCTGACTTGAAACTAGATAGATATAAAAAGTGTATCAAAACATATATCAAATAGTTGCTGGTTGGGACATATTGAAAGTTTTGTATCGGTAATCGTCCTGAAGTAAGTATTTTAAATTCATCTGACGCAGAAATTTCATCAATCAAAAACAAAAGTTTAAAGATCCAGAATCGCCTTATACTTACATCCAAAGATTTAAATATAATTTTCTGGGAATCTAGCGTCGAAGACATGTTTACGAACGAAAAACGTTTTTATCTCGCGTAGGAAATGCAATTTTTTCTATGATAGTAATATATAATCGATATTGACTATAAATTGTAAAGTTATAAATCGACAACAAAACGTTCAAAATTCATATTCTCTTTTTTCATGGTTACGTTGTTTAAAATACTTTGTAAAATTATATGAAAAACCATAGCAACTCTAATTTGTTATTTTTTTTACACTAGTGAGTTTACTTTTCGCATAGAAAAAATCACTTTTTATTTAAAAAGTAACTATTTCACTATAAAAAAATATAATAAGTAAATGGCGTTTTGTTTGTTTACTAATTTTGACAGAATTTTTAAATTTATTTATTGTTTATTGTATTTTATGCTTGCTCTAGCTAAAAATCTAGATGCAAAAAAATATTTTTAGGCAAAAAAAAAATCACTTGTTCTGGCCAAATAAAACACGTAATGTAAAAAAAAATTGATCTCAGAGCAAAAAGTGGCGTGGCCTGTCAGAGCAATTTTTTGGGCAAAAAGAATTGGTCATTAAATTCGCATTCACGTTCAAAAATAGATTGGTATTTGATGATAGGATGCACTCGTCAATTACTTAAACTAACTATTTCCCAATACGCCCATTTGTCTGAGAAAGTGGAATTTTCTAATGAAGATTAAATAAAAAGTAGTTGAAACCTAATAATGGAGTAGACAATACAATGTTTTTAGTAGTTTATTCTAAATGATGATAACGGAGGAACGAAATAAAATAAAATAGTAAATTGCAATGTAGTCAAAAGTTACTGTCATATGAAAATTCACTCAATGGATTCAAAAAAACTTTTAGTTACTCATATTTAAATCTGGCTTCAACGGACCAAAAATATTTTAAAATGTAGTTATAAAACTGTTTCTAAAAATTTAACAAAGGTCTATGTGATCTGAACCATATTCTTAATTTTATAGCTTAAGTAGCTACATGTTGGAGGAGTTTAGTGAGGCAATGACTCAGATCACTGAGATCTTTGTTAAATTTTTACAAACAGTTAACTCCATTTTAAAATATTTTGGGTCTAATTGTTTTTGGGAAAATTGCGATAGTCCTAAAAAACTGAACATTTCATTTGGTACACTCACTAGACCGGATAACATATTTCTTGGTATAATTGTACGTTTTTCAATTGTGAGTGTGATAAATTTACAACAGATTCGGTCGATAAATAGAAGTAAAAGCGCCAGGTTTTATTAGATAAACGACAATTATTTCTGTTCCTCATTGCAGAAACTTTTAGTAAACGACAGTGTTGATAAAAATAACACACTGATATGTTTATTTAAAATGACTATCAGATAGCAATAAAACTACGCTACTAATTCAACTCTAAAAATGCAAGGTCACTTTAACCTTAAAATATGAAGGGGCGGAAATCTTAAGGCTCTGAGATATCAAAGCTTCGGTTTGTATTAAGGTTTTTTTATATAGTTTTCGGCAGAAGCCTTGTAGGAGTTAATAAATTTAACTTTTAATAATTAATCTCTACAAACACAAACGATCACCTTACTTAATTTTAAGTTTTAACACCATGTCATTACCATGTCGGATAATGTTCCAATTCAAGCTGGTGTTCTCCAGGGTTCAGTTGGATCACCAACCCTTTTTCTGATCTTTATCAACGATTTGTTATTTATCACCACAAACCCAATATATAGCTTTGCCGACGACAGTACTATCTTCCATTTTAAGTCTTTTAAAAAACAGCCATCTAGTCTAACTACCAATTGTCATCGTAAAAAATGGTTGAATCCTTATTGTAGATCTTGAATTAATCTTGGATTGGGGTAAACGGAATCTTGTGACATTTAATTATATGAAGACGAAGATGAGAACATCTAGCTATAATAACTCATTCCTTTCACGTTCGGTAACTGGTGGAATCGGTTGCCAAAAAATGTTTTCCCCGCTACATACGATCCCCAAGATTTTAAATCAGCAGTACATCAACACTATCGCTCCATTCGTATCCCAAGTCCTTAAATACTTACCTTTTAACTTTCCTTTCTTATTATTCCTACACATGCATAAAGCATTAGAGGTCTATAACCTAAGTGATTAACCGAACTATAAAAAAAAAAAATAAAAACCAACCATCTAAATAAAACTCACATTTCAGCGCCATACGATTAAATAATTAAGTAATTTATTCGAAAAAATACCTAAACCTCGAAAATCGAATTTGATTCAAATTAGATGCGTTTTATTCAATTTATTCGGTTGAGATTCGAGGTTTGGAAAAACCGATGCGGGTCACGCAAAGAAAAAATATTCATATATAATATCACGAGTCGTCAAATAATAGTCGATTATTTTTCATAATCATTATTACGAATGTCATTTGAGGTGGAAATTTTTAACCTCAAATGGCATGAGTGGTAATGTTGAAAAATAATCGACTAATAATTTGGTGACGAGTTGTATTTAGCAGACAATTTAACGAACAGAAATAGTAACATTATTTCATACAACATAATCATACATAGTAAAATATTATTTCATCTTAGTAGGCGCATAAATGTTATAAATTTGTAATTTATTTTTGACAAATAAACATAAACATGCAATCATTTATGAATGAAAACGGACATTTTTACTATTTGCAAATTGCATTTTCACATAATTTTGTATGTGAATTTTTGTTTTAAATTAATATATTAAGTAGGCGGAAAATATTCGAAAATATTCGCTGTTCCTTCCTACCAGAAAAAAATAATCGAAACAAATCGTTTTGATTTGCTAAAAAATAGTAAATGAAGCGTTTTTATTGGACCTTATTGAAACTTTTTTTAGTGAGTTGAAATGTCAAACATATTAGAAATGTGGTATGCACTGAGTTTTTTTTAAATATCAATATCAAATCTAATCAGACTTGCCTATTTTTATGCTGGTAAACTGCATTTTATTTGATAAATATATATAACTAAAAATTTATACAGACCACAAACCTTGAACTCGATAAATATATGGGTTATGTTGTTGTTGGCTTTACTTGTTAAAAGTCAAACCTTGAACATGGCCCGAATGAATAAAATGCAGCTAATAGTTAAGAAAAAACGACATTTAATGTGATCCGACTTAAGAATTTCTTAGGAAACCTCTATATTTATTTAAATGCTTTTTTTTCAATAATTATAACTTATGTGAAAATACGACATTTAATCTAACATGATCTGATATTTGCCAAACTCAACTGGTTTTATTAGTCCAGATCTATGAAAACTTGTCCATTCAGCGTACATGCTAATTTTTAAAAGATAACAATTTGCATTGACAAAAAAAAATGGAATTAAGTCGGTAACATGCTGACGATTACAAGCTGTGTCTATTAGTCATCAGTGACTGGTACCTAGATCCTGGTTCTGTGGAAAAAAATTAAGTGGAATGGAATTATTTATCTCGAATTTTGATTCCTCATTAAATAATTCCATCTTTCTATTCTCGTTCTCTTTTCGAGATATGGTTTTTAGTACAAGTTCTAAACTAGTACATATGTCTTCAAATTGGATTCATCCAAAACCCCCGATTTTGTAAGCCAGCCTGTTTTTTAGCACAGAAAAAATCGTGAACTTGTAGCGCTATTTTGAAATTAAAACTCAATATAAAAAATATCTAACGTCATCTTGAAATATAAAACTTCATATAAAAAAAAATTTAAAAATATTTATTCAAAAACACTAATCCATTTATTTTGCGTATAGCAATGTAACTTACGTCTATGTCTATTTCTGACAAGAGTTTCTATGAAATGAACTACACTTCAAACCCAAAACAGTCGCTAAACTTTTAATGGGGTTAAACATCAACAAAGCCTCAGGAATGGACAACATTCCACCCATTATTTTAAAAACCTTTTCTAAAGAACTTGCACCAACTTTGACTAAGATATTCTACCAATTCTACAAATCTGGTATACTTCCTTCGTGCTGGAAATTGGCAAATGTCCAGCCCGTCCCCAAAAAAGGACCAAAATCTGATATCTCCAATTATAGGCCAATAGCTTTACTATCGGTCCTATCCAAAGACTACGAGCATTATATTAATACACACATTTCAAAATTTCTGGAAGTAAATCATTTAATAGCCGACAGCCAATACGGGTTTAAGATCAACTACCGATCAATTAAACTATGTAGTGCATTGTTGGAACAGCATACTTGATAAAGGTGGTGAAACATCGTGGCGTTATCGCTTTAGACATCTTCAATGCATTCGATCGAGTCTGGCACGCCAACTTAATCAACAAGCTCGTTGCGTATGGTTTTCATCCCAATGTGGTGAAGCTGATTCAAAATTTTCTATCCAACCGATACTTCGGTCTCCTTAGACGGATTTTCGTCTGAGTCTAAACTAATTAACGCTGGTGTACCTCAAGGCTCAGTATTGTCCCCAACCCTATTTTTGATTTATATCAACGAATTTCTGAAAATCACCAGCAACCTAATAATAAATAGTTTTGTAGATGATAGTACTCCACACAAGTCGTTCGAGCCCCTTCCTTCAAAAGGTAAAACGCACGAATGAATTAATCCCGCCCGGAGAGACGCTGCCCTAAACGTGAATAAAGACCTAAAAAAGTCGCCGATTGGGGTGACTAAAACCTTGTCAATTTCAACTCTACCAAAACAGCTGTTGATTGTTTCCAGATCAAAGACTGAGTTCCCCAAAGATATTTTATTCAGTATGTGTGATGAACTAATAGGTAAATGTAAAAACATTCGTTTATTGGGTGTCACAGTTTCAAATGGCCTACCCTGGAACGATCATGTAATGGCGATGGCAAAAAACGCGTCTAGAAAACTCGGCCTTCTAAATAGATGCAAAAAAATTTTCACTCCATACCAATTGCTCCATGTTTATAAGTCCTATATTCGTACCTGTATGGAGTGCTGTTGTCAAGTTTGGGGTGCTGCTTCTATTTCCATCTTGGTCCTCTTAAACTCTGTTCAAAAGCGGGCTATACGAATTGTGGGTGATCGAGATTTGAAATCAAAAATGATTCCCTACAACATGGTCGCACTTTTGCTGACCTCGTTCTTTTTTACAAATATCGTCATCAACAGTGCTCAGATGAAATCAGCAGCATCATGCCTCAAACTTATTCTTACCCCCGTTCCAAATCGGCTAGCGCAACCAAACGGTCGAGATCCCGCGCTGTCATACTGGCAGATCGCAGAAAGACTTCTTTGTCTGAACTGCATACAAATGGAATAGTTTGCCGGAATCCATAGTCTCAGGGGGTTTCAATCCGCAGAGGTTTAAAAAAGCGTCCACAAACACCTTACAAACAGCGCAAGTTGTTGTGGGACCTACGTCTTAAAAGGTATTTATGTGTTGTTGTGACACATATTGTAAACCCTATAACAACACTTTTTATTTAAAAAAATAATAAAAAACTGTTTTAGCTTCTATGTTAAAGAACAAGTTGCAGTATGTTATGATTTTAATACTCCAAACTAAAAAGAAACGAATAAGAATGCGTACCTTTTAACTCGACTTGGAAAAGGAATAATGTTTTTATAGCTAAGTGGTTATCAAATCAAATTGTTCCATAAAATTATAAAAAATACAGGTGATATGAAATACGGTTCACTTTTATATTTCAAAGAAAAATCAGTCGACAGTCCAACGACCACTTATGTCGACGTAGTAAAAATATTTTGCCAAGTGAATTTAAATTTTTAAGAGTATTTCGCGTAGTTTTAATTATCAAATCTCAAGTTAAAAATTCGCTACTTCAATTTCCAATTTGGAAGGAGGTTTGATGATCACATCCCCGAATTAGTTATTAAGACCCAGTCCTAATGACATTTAATTGTATTTATCTTTCAAGTTTAAAGAGTTTGATTCAAATCTTGACAATTTATCGCTAACTAGATAAGCTTTCCTAAATTTAATTAATCCTATGTTAGAGTATTGTTAGTTGTCATATCTAGGTGTCAAGACAGCCCACTTGCAAAAAATGATTGCTGAGTGAGGGTTGTCAACTTTCTTTGAATATTCACATGCCTGAAACAAGGTCAAAAATATAGACTTTAAACTTCTTCGTTTTATTGTATTATTTTATTTTAATAATAAAAATACAGTTTCCTGTAGTCTTCCAACTTTCCAAGAAAGTAGAAACAATTAAATTTTTATGGTTTTCTTATTTGACATACTAATTACTAATACATCTATATCGTTCCAATTAACGAAACAAATACGGTAACCCTGTGACATTTCAATTTATCACCTACATTGATTGTGCTTTTTTTGTACATCAACAGGAAGTTGCAAAAATCCTTAATGTATTTTTCCTTTGATAAAACTAGATTTAAACTTTATAAATTGGAAAATAAAATCAAGGTAAATTGTATTGATTTTTGTTTTTATTTTCATCTATTGAATCAAGTAAAAATTTAAAAGATAAATTTAGATTACAGTGGATGAGGTTAAATGTTTTTTTTTAAATAATGAGAATATGGTTAATTTGTAACAACAATATGGACTAATATGTTATTATTTTTTTTAATTTTAGGATATTGCAGCTTATATCAAAAAAGAATTTGACAAAAAATACAATCCAACATGGCATTGTATAGTTGGAAGAAATTTTGGTTCATATGTTACACATGAAACACGCCACTTCATATATTTTTATTTAGGACAAGTAGCCATTTTATTATTTAAGAGCGGTTAAAAAAAATTGTGTACTTAAATTTAATTCTTTATTCTTAACACAAACACCTTACTTTAGTCATTTCCTTTTATACAAAAAAACAAGAACAAATCAAAAAAACAAAGATGCTCTTGAAATAAAACTTAATTTTTCCTCCTTTTCCATTATAATATCTTCACTAAATTTTTCTTTGAAATATAATTTTACTGTTATTTATAGAAAAACCTATTAACAAGAAAAAAAAAATTATATATATTTGAATTTTATTAAAAAATCTAAATACCGTAATGAATTGCTCGTGATGAATTCAATTAATTCATAGATATACATACATTTAAAATCTTATTAAAACACTTGAAAAAAAATTGATTTAATTTTTTTATTATATATTTTGAAAATTAACATAATAACTTTGATGTTATATTTTTCTTAATTCTTATTTCCTTATTTGTATTTTTATAATATATATGAAATTTACGTGAAGTTGATTTACATTCGATTGAATTTTTTATTTTCAATTATTATTCCAGCAAATTGCGCGCCATAGTAATATATATTTATTATTTTGATTATAAAAAAGTCAAAAAAAAAAATTTTTTGTTAAATAAAAGGATATTACATAAATTTCCATCAACCAAACCACTTTAATAAATTTGATTTAATGTTAAAATGTTAACAAAACAATAGTCCGATTTTAAGTTAATTTTAATTTGCTCTGATATAAACTCAAAACTATTTTTGTAACTAAATAAAAAGCAAACTTACTGTACTTTGATGTTAATTGTTTTAATTTTCACAATACAATAAATATATATAAATAATTATAAAGAAAAATAAATTAATTATTAATTATTTTAGAAATATTAATCTTAAAATTTATTTTTTTTATTTTGAAAAATATTAAATACAAAAAATGTAAGATCATTTTAACACATTGATCTACTACCAATTAGTGGAATTTGTTTAATTACTATTATAATTATTATTATTGATATATTAATTATAAATAAATTTTATTGTTGTATTTATTTTTCAATAAAAAAAAATAATGTGCTTAATTATCTTAGTGTAAAACTTTAATAGGATATTGTAAAAAGAGCACAGAATCATACTTATTCCGCCCAAGCAAGAAATTTAAAAATTCTTACAAGTGGATATTAGAATTCTGTTCAAGTCTTACACTGCTTTACCTACGACCAAACTAGAAACAATATACAGTGTAATTTTATTTAATTTTTCAAATAATTAATTTTTTATTTTATAACTTGTTTCAATAACTGATTTTGGTAAACATGCCATGACATTTATTTTGAATGTTGTGAATATTCATGAACGTTTGCAATGATACGTGTTTGATATATGATGGTAAAGGAAGAACCAATATGTATTATTTTACATTTTTTTTAAATAAACTATATTCTTGAGACGATATTACAATATTTTTAATGCATTTGATTTATTTTATGTAACAATATTAGTAATTAAAAATTGGTTGTAACACATGCACAAAATCTGTATTTTATTTTTCATTACAATATGTGTACGTTATTTATAAGGATATTGGATTCTAATTTTATCATTTATGCGCTAATACGTGATAAATTTATAACGTTACAGTTACCTTGATAATTTTTGTGTAAAAAACAACAGTAAAGAAACACATACCCATTTGATTCTAGTTTGACCGTAGAGAAAAGAATTTAATACTGCTGAAACAAAGGGGAAATTGTTTTTTTTGTGAATTTTACAAAAATTTACTCAAACAAAAACTAAAACAACCTACAAAATGCATACATAATTTAAAATTTCAATTGAGAAATATATGAAAGTATTTAGTTATAAGTTGTATCAAAATAAAAAATATATTATTCGAAATTTGTATTGCTTTAATATTGTGGTCATGAGTCTTTAATCGTGGTTGATCAATTGAAGTTTTGAAATTGATGACTTGACCGTTAGTCCTTGTAATAATTTTTCGCTTAAAATCAGAGCAATATGTTCATGGGTGCCCCGCTAGTGACAGGCATAGGCGCTTATACGCTGTGACAGTACGCCAAAATGAAGACATACCACAACATTTTGGGTTTATTCACAATATGTTTAATATTAAAAATATTCTTTAAATATTTATCATGGAATTATTCTACTTCTATCATTTACAACTATTTTTAAATGTGCTACGTAGTAGTTTTAAACTTTACAAAAGTCAATTTTTTTCGGCATCTATGCTCCATGTAAGAGCGTTGCCGAGTTAACCAGCTTCGAATATTCACCACGGTCATTCGCAATAATCATGGCAGCCGATTTGTTTAAGGGCGTTTATTACGTCCGTATCCCATTGTAGTTGTCTATCTCGCGGTCACCCACTCTGGCGTTCGCAGATTTTTCTAATCATTCCAGACTGTGAACTGGCTCGTAGAATATGCCCAAACGAAGGAATCATATTGGTACGAATAAAATCTATAAAGTCAGGACTCTCATTCAAGAAGGTCTCTGATTCAAAGCTATATCGGGTTCTATACTCTCCATCGTCTGTCTTAAGTTGACCAAAAATGTAACGCAGGATCTTCCAGATAAATGTGTACAAATACAGATAAATGTATTCCGTCATTTTTTGTACGGGTCCACGTTTGTAACTCACACATCAACACCGGTCTAATCAATGTCTTGTATAACATGAGATTGGATTTAGTTGAGACATATGGTGTCCAAGGAGAGGTTTAATTGAGTAAAAAGTTCGACTGCAGCGATTCTAGCTTTTATGTCTGTAAGTATGCTGTTGTTTGAGTCACGCATAGATCCCAAATATTTATAGGATTCAACTCCCTCAATTCGTTCTCTACTCGCACACAGCATTTAAGATTTCTCCACATGGTGATACTAGTTTAGCAGGGATTCCCATTGACACAAGAGCAGCCCAAAGAGTCTCTCGTCCGAGAGAGTTGTAGGCCTTTTGAAATTAACGGAGAGTTAGTAATCCCTGTTTAAACTGTCCCATTAGAAAAGATACAATCCTACAGAATATTGATGAAAACTGGCTAGGAAAAGGACGATTTTAGTGCGATCAACCGAGAAATTCTTTACAAAAATGTTGGATAGGAAAGATTCATATTCAATCGGAAAATGGAATTAAGCTCATTATCCTTTAAATATCAGACTGTTCCTATTGAAACATTTTTATAGGAATTGAAAGTATAATGATTTTGGACTGTTAACACGAATAATAATATTACACCGGAAACTCAAAAAATATATGAAAACTGGATCTATGACAAACAAATAATTTGCACTTGCAAATCTCTTACCATAGGTGCGTTCGATTTGACTGAAACAACTGAAAAAACAACAACAATTGCATTTAATTTTTCAGTTGCTTCAGTTGTTTCAGTCAAATCGAACACGGCTCATATCACAGATTGAATAATGTAAAGAAACTATTAATTAGCTAACGAGAAAATATTTTAGGAGCATAAAAATAAATCACAAAAATTATATAAATCAAAATACAAAAAAAGCTTACATTACTTTATTTCTTGAATGTTGCCTTCTTCCAAAAACCAGTTCATGAAACAAATGTTGAGGGTAGACTGTAATTCATTTTACTAAACGTAATTTTATTAAAAGCACTATGAAATGATAAAATTAAATTACGTCTGCCAACTTGAAATATATCCCTCCTAGTTTGATCGAATTTATTTACCGCCAATAATTATTTGTATGTCGAAACTCAGAAATATCATAAACTTCTTAGTTGCTTGTTGATTAACATTAAATTTATGAATATTTCCAGAACATGTAACGGCTTGGAATAAAGTGTCACCGTAACCGTTGGGTATAAAAAGTTATGAACTAGACTGTATGATGACAATAAGCAATTGATAATTTGTAAATATGTCAGAAGCAAAATCTAAATTGTATAATATTCGTAAATAAATTTTACTGCATTACCACTATGTAAGTAAGGGTTTCAAAATTGAACCCTTTTGTAATATAGATTTGCAAATGTGTTTTGATCCCTATTCCAACTGCTATACTCACGACCGTATCCAAATCACTACTTTGACCTCAGTGGAGGAAGAATAATGCCGTTTAACGGCAAATAACAAAACTTGTGTATTAGCCTATACGAAAAAATGTTTACAACAAATATCTACTTTTGAGGGTAAAATGTACAGTGAGTGCTTTCAATAATACGACTAATATACTTATTTTCAAATATTGGTTTTATTTTACTCCTGAGAAAGCGCTCCATTTGCTGCCAAATTTTTCATAAGCTGCTAGAGCTAACCCAATGTAGTAACTATACTTATTTGACAAAAAATTAGTCTTTTTTTTAAATAATAAATAAATCTTTTAAAAATATCTGAATAATAATATTAATATCTTACTATAATATCTGAAAATTATATTTATTAATTTAAATAAAAATTGGGAGATCTTTTGAATTAAAATGGCGCGACCTTGTCTTTTGGCTGTCTATCGAAAACTCTAAAACTAGTTTGAATTCTTGATGAAATTGATAGAAAGCCGGTCTTCTGCTGATGCTAATCTCGCAAGAATTTCGTCAAGAGATTTCTGTTTTGTAAAAGTATTCAACGTTTGTTGTAAAAAAAATTTGAAAACTTTGAAATAGGGATGCCAAAAAAATATCGACATATCAGTATCTATGGTTTTTGTAAAAATATCGATATTTATCAACAATATTATTTTACTTGATACATCGATATTAAATTTGAAGTTGCTTAAACGATTTTTTATGCATTTATATTATATTTTTGTTTACATATTCTATATGTTCAAATTATTAATTATTTGGACTTATGAATTATTATTAAGCAACGATATTAAGCTTTTGTTACTTGATTTATTATGAAATATGTTACAACCTTTCCTTCATTGTTAAAAACGAAATAATGATAGTAGTCAGTCGTGCAATATGATCACAAATATCGAGATATTTCTGAGTTCAACATATATAGTTTTAATAGAATATAAAATAATTCAACAATAGACAGTTCAATTTTATTTTATTCTATTATTAAACTAATACGGGAAATCCCGGGAAATTGATAAAAATCCCGGGAATCGAGATTTGTTAAAACAGCTAATTTCCCGGGAATTCCCGCCCGTGAAATCCCGGGATACAAACTCTAATTGAAAAGGAAAGTAAAACTTAGACAATTTTTTTCATACGACAACATCCCTAATAGGATTCTTTATTGTTTTAAAGGAAGACATTGAAACGGTTTCAACGGAAAATGGATAATTTGTAAAGGAAAATAACTTAGAAAATTGTATAAATTTTGGTGTTTTACGTATATATGTTTAACATATATACATTGACTCTGATCTATTTGATAAAATTGTAAAATAGAAAATTGTTTTCTTATGACAAGATTTCCCAATAGGATTAATAGTTTTATGGGAAGACATTGAGATAGTTTTAATAGGAAGTGTATAATTTCTACAGGAACATTCTCTCTCTCTCTCTGGCGTTTACATCCCATGAAGGGATTTTGCCGTCTGTGCCACCAGCTTCCAATCATCTCGTTCCATGACCAGTTGACCCCAGTTTCGACATCCTATATCACGAAGGTCTTGGATGATGTCATCACGCCAGCGTTGTCTAGGTCTTCCTCTTCGACGAACACCGGCTGGTTGTTGTTGGGACGCTTTTTTTATCATTATTTCCAATGGAGCCCTTTCTACATGACCAAACTATCTAATCCGGTTGGATTTAATGAATCCGATTACATCGCAGCCTCCAAGAAGCTGTCTGATTTCATGATTCATTCGGATTCTATACTGGTTTTCAGCAACTTTACATGGACCATAAATTGTTCGTATGACTTTCCTCTCGAATGTTGATAGAATTCTACAATCGGAGGAAGTCAGTGTCCAGCTTTCACTTCCAAATGTGAGCACAGGTCGGATTAATGCTTTGTAAAGTGTGAGTTTGCACGACTGCGAAAGATGTTTGGATCGCAAAAGTTTTGAGTATGCGTAGAAAACTCTGTATGCGGCTGAGACACGAGCTTTAATATCTGCCTGCATGTCATTTGACGATGTTATTACAGATCCGAGGTATTTGAAGTTTTCTACACGTTCCACTTCATAGTCGCCAGTATTCAGATTGCCGGGAGGTATATTCCTGGATGTTGTTAAAAGTTTAGTCTTGCCGGTGTTAATGCATAATCCAAGTCGTTTAGCATTTCTTTCAAGCTGAGAGAGACTATCCTTGATATCGCTTGTTCTACGTCCGAGAAGCACAATATCATCTGCATAGCCAAGAACTTGACTAGATTTGTTATATATGCAGTTTTGTGTCTCAATTCGGCTTTTTCTTATCGCGTACTCCAGCGCCAAATTAAATAGTATGGGCGCGAGTGCATCACCTTGTCGAACACCTGATGTTATATCGAAAGGATCAGAAACAGACCCTTCGATTACTATTCTACAATTTGATCCCGATGTTGTGAGCTTGCACAGAGAAACAAGTTTCTCTGGGATACCAAGGCATATGAGTGCGGACCAGAGGTTGTCGCGGATGATACTATCATATGCTTGCCTGAAATCAACGTAGAGCTGGTGAATGCTGATGTTGTACTCCCAACATTTTTCCAGAATCATCCTTAATGTAAAACATTGATCTGTGGTTGAGCGGTTGGGACGAAAACCACACTGATAGTCACCTATGATAGATTCGGCGAACGGGATGAGTCGAGCAAGTACAACATTAGCTAGTATTTTATATGCAGTGTTCAACAGTGCGATGCCACGATAATTTTCACACTTTAGACGGTCACCTTTCTTATGTAGCGGAACAATCAGAGCTGTTTTCCATTCAGCAGGTAGTTCTTCTTGGTCCCAGATTGCAAGAATCAGATCGTATATACGTGAGACCAGAGCTGCTCCTCCATTTTTCAGAAGTTCTGCGGGAATTCCATCGAAACCTGGTGATTTGCCATTTTTCAGTTTTTTAATGGCAGTTTCCACTTCTTCTATTGCTGGGTAAGGGACAAAAATCTCCTCAGTTGATGGAGCAATTGCTCGAATAGGATGAACTTCGTTCGTCCTATTGAGTAGGTCTTGAAAGTGGGATCGCCACACTGCCAGCACATCACGTTCACTTGTTGTAAGTTCATTATTTTCATTTTTGATGGCTGTAGATCTTGGGTGGAAATCTTTTGTCAGATTCCGTGCATTGGCAAAGCACTCTTTTGAATTTCCGTTGGCCGCATGTTGGTTGATGTATTCGATGCAGCTCTTCATGTGTTCGCGTTTTTTTTTACGTAGAAGTTTTGCTGAGGCTTTCCTGGCGCATAGATAATCAGCTTGGGAGCTTCGGGTGTTCCTTGTTAACCATTTTTCTCGCAGTTTTTCTTTATTTTCAACGGATTGGCGGCACTCGTCGTCAAACCATTCGTTGTGTGATTTCGGTGGTCGTTTTCCGATTGTAGTTTGTGCTGCGGCTATAATGGTTGATTGAAGCGTTTGCCATTCTTCTTGTATGTTTAATGGCATCTCAGAAGAGATGTCATGCTCTTCTATGTTTTGTGTTATTATTTCCTGATATCTATTCAGCGTTTCCGGTTGTTTAAATGCTTCGACATTCCAGCGCACGGTCTTTTTTGCTTGTCTGTTAAATGTAGATGACAACTTGCACTTGTACTTAAAGATGACAAGCATATGATCGGTGTCCATATCAGCACCTCTGTATGATCGAACGTCAGTTATACTTGTAGAGTGTCTCTTAGAGATCATGACGTGATCGATTTGATTTTCCGTTCTTCCGTCATTTGATTTCCACGTTGCCTTGTGAATTCTCTTGTGAGGGAAGAAAGTGCTGGAAATTACTAGATCATACATCATAGCCAGCTCGGCTGCGCGAAAACCGTTATTGTTGCTGGTATGATGCAAGCTGTTAGGGCCGATATGTGTTTTAAGTTCTGCAATCCTACCGATTTGAGCATTAAAGTCACCTACCACGATTTTTATATCGTGCCGCGGGATGTTATTGATGACTTCCTCGAGTTCAGGGAAGAACAGGTCTTTAATATCATCTGCTTTATCTTCAGTAGGTGCATGAACATTGACGATCGTTACATTGAATTTTTTCGTGCGGATTCTCAGTGTGCATAACCGCATATTAATTGGGCAGAAGTCGATAACATGCTGATTCACGCGACGGTGTATAAGAAAGCCAACTCCAAATTCTCCTCCGTTTTGATGACCGCAATAATACAGAGTGTATCCTTTCGCTGTTTCATGGATTCCACTGCCTGGCCATCTTAGTTCTTGTAATGCCACTATATCCAGTGTGTAGCTCTCGACTTTTTGGGTGAGTTTTAGGAGATCTCCTGGTCTTCTAAGGCTTAGCACGTTCCAGGTTCCTATTTTTAAATCGTAGTCCGGGTACAGTTTCCGAGGTCGTTCCAATAATAAATCCGAGATATTCCGAGGCCTGTGTACAGAATTCATGACAGTAATTTTTTTACGGAAATGGGGTGTTAGCCCTTCGCCCAACCCAAATTTTCGTGAATGGGTTCGTTCTGCATCTTAAGGTCACCAGAAACAACCTTTTTACACGTTTATATAGCGAGCCGCTTGATCCAAGACAGACGCCCGCTGAAAGCCGCCCCTAACATGGAGAACAGACGCTTGAGTGGCATTGGTTTTATGGCGCCAATGACACGCCATGGTGCAGAATCATTGAGTATAAGCAGTATTTACTCTGCCCCTCTCAACTACACCAACCTAATTCTGTTAGCGTTACCCAGGTAGCACGGCGTGGACGTAGAATTTCGGATTTTCGCTACCCTCTACAGGAACACACGACTTTAAAATTATAATTTCACGCCAGTATTTTTCAATAGGATTCTAAATAGTTTTATGGGAAGACATTGAGATACTTTCAATAGAAAGTGTATAATTTCTAAAGGAAAATACGACTTTAAAATATTAATTCCACTGCAGTAGTTTAATAGGATTTTTTATAGTTTAATAGGTGACATGGAGATAGTTTCAATAGGAAATGGATAATTCTTACAGGAAAATACGACTTTGAAATTTTTCTTATGTACATACTCGGGTATCCTATTATGTAATCCTGTTAAGAAATCTTGTCGTAAGAAAAAAATTGTCTAAGTTTTATTTTCCTTTTCAATTACGTTCATTCCTATAAAATGTTTCAATAGCAACAGTCTGATGTTTAAAGGATTATGAACTTAATTCCATTTTTCCGTTAAATATGAGCCTTTCCTGCAGAAATTTGTCTGGTTAAAATTCACTAGGGTATTATCCATTTTAGAAATATATAGTTAAAATCGTTTTATGTTTTATTTATTTATCGCTTCTCGGCTGAAATACTATAATAATAGTGATTAAGGTTGTATATGTTTTAATTTTTTCCATTGTTATTTTCTATTTTATTTTGATTATTATTAAATAGGAAATTTGAAGGTCTTAAAAATTCTCATTAAAACAGTCAATTCCATTTAAGAATCGAGGAGGATTCTCTTGTATTTCATATGAAATTCTAACATCATAAAACTCCCTTTAAAATGTGTTTAGTTTTTTTTTAAAGTCGAGTAGGATTCCTTATTATTTAAGAGAAAATTTGACGATCGCAGAAAATTCATTTAAAATGTAGTCAATCCCATTGAAGAATTTATAATCCTATAAAAATGTTTTCATTTCTATTAAAAGGTTTCAATATATTTCTATAGGACAATTGAATACGATTCAATTGATTTCAAAAGGAAAAAAAATTTTTTATAGGGTTTTATAGGAAATTCCCTATGCAATTTGCCCATTAAACTTTGGTTTTCAATAGGATAGTTTAAGCAGGGATTGCACAGGCAGGGCTGGATTTAAATAAACTGCGGTATAGGCGCTGTCAGCTATAAGGGACCCTGTTTGCTTTGTTATAATAATTATAATGAAAACTAATTTACGAGTATTAAAAATATTTTATTATAAGCTTTATGATTTGATGAACAATATTAAGTATAGTAGAATTTTTGTACCAGCGAACACGAAAATTGGTCGTTCTGCGCATAATCGTATGCGCATGTGTGAAGATTCAGTGTCCCAGATTAAAATATTAAAAAAAACTGTTTCCATTGAAATGGATAAAAAAATGCATAAAATTAATAAATTACTATTGAAATTCAACCAATTATAATTGAAAACCAAAAACTAGTAAACATATTAATGATTTTGTAGGCAGTATAATAAAATTTTGATAATTAAAAATAATTATAATAAAGATAACGACGCCTATGTAAACAAATGTCGCAACAAACAAATGGTACGAACTAGGAGTAGAAATTTAAGTAATGTAATTGTTTTCAAAACAAATTTATCCCAAAATAAATAATACTAATAATATAATTTAAGGGATTATATAATAATATAATCTCTTGATGCGTCCTATCTGTCAAAAATTCACTGGTAAAAAATTCTACTATATATAATATATTCTTATATTTAATGATACAAAGACTTTTAAGTTTTAAGTTTTATAATAGAATTTGAAGCTGCAAACAATTTTGAAATTATTTATAAAGTAAAATTTGTTTATGTTTAACTGTCAGTTCAAACAAGTCTACATAAATTTAGAATGCAAATGGCGGATTTAGTCAACTCGAAACTGTGCTAAATCGATTTAGCATTGCGGAGACCATTTAGCATTTAACTTGAACACAGTCTTAGTCAACTCGAAAATGTGCTAATCGATTGAGCATTTTGGAGACCCATTTAATGATTCCACTAACGCTAAATTTGTTCAAAGTTTGCGTTTACTTCTAGAACATCTCTGTCATGGAAAACCATGAGCTTAAATCCTGATCATTCGTGTCACCACCAATAAAATTAAAATACAATATATAATCAAACACATTATTTATTATTTCAGGATCAATCAATTATTGTCAGCAAGCGTGACAAACGGGATTGTCTGGCTTTAACCGTTTCTCATTTTTAGTTAGTAGAGATGGTGGTGATCGTAACATACTTATATTTTAGATAAAGTAACAGATTACAAATTTATCATATATTATATAAATTTGTAATCTGTTACTTTATCTAAAATATAAGTATTGTTACGTTTTTCCAAACTTCCTTCGAATTGGCCTAACTCACAATTCGATAAACGCAATTCCCAATCTCTTCTGAGTTCGATCACTGATTAGTAAGTACAAACACCAGGTTTTATTAAGTATTCAACCCTTTAATTGTTCCACAACAACAGGAAAACAATGCAGCAAACAATATTCCTAACTAGAATATTCTTTTAACAGCTTCAGAAACTCCAACGGTTTATTGTAGAAATTTCCAGTAACTCAACGTTCAAAATAATAGACAAATTATTTCTATTCAATAACACTTATAACTTTATTTACAAAAATTTATTTTAAATATTATTTTTATAATTTTTCACTTTACTATCGCAGGTTTAAAATAAAACTAATTTAAAGATCACTTTTATAATTTTAACTTCACAATCGCAGGTTTAAAGTAAACTAATTAAAAACTACAAGAAACAATTTCCTTATATACCTTCTGCTTAATAGAAATTTCTAGGTCACTTTTTAGAAACCTTGAGAAAATATTAGAATATTCGATTATTTTACGTTACGTTGATTTGATTCATAAAATCATAAAACAAATAGACCTTAACTCTAAGAATATGTACAACAACAACAATGTTCATTTCATTAATCTGTTGTAGTATTTTGTTGATTTGATTTTCCTAGAAGTGACCGTAATCGTCTAGATTTTTCTGTAATCGTCTAGATTTTTCTGCAATCGTAACAATACCCTCCACTTAAGCCTGTTCGTCCCGAACAGGATCTAGCTCTCCTTTGTATAAGGCCAATCTTTCCAAATGTACTACTTTCGCTTTGCCTCGATGGCCTTTCTTAATTCTATAAACCACGTCATTTAACTTGGTTATAATGTTGTAAGGTCCTTCCCATGCAGCTTGCAGTTTTGGTGATAACCCTCGTTTTCGTTGTGGGTTGTGTAGCCATACTAATTGTCCTTCTTCGAAACCTTTATTATTAGATCGTATATCATATCGGGCTTTCATTTTATCACTGGTCAGTTGTATCTTCTGCCGAACAAGATTGTGAATATCCTCAAGGTTCTTCCTGATTCGGTTGACGTATTCTTGCGCTGACAATGATGTTGATGGTACCGCTCCAAATTTGAGGTCACCAGGGAGTCTTAAATCACTTCCGAAAATAGTTTGAGCTGGTGTCATGGTCGTGGTGTCATGAACTGCTGATCTGTATGCCATCAAAAATAAAGGAATGTGTTTATCCCAGTTACGTTGATTCTTACTGACCACTTTTGCTAGAAATTCCTCCAAAGTAGCATTGAATCTCTCAACCATCCCATCTGACTAGGGTTTCTCATTTCCCGTAGAAATTCAAATCCCGGGAAGCCGGGACAAAAAATGTCAAATTCCCGGGATCCCGGGAAATCCCGGGAAACACTAAAAGCTAAATTTTTCAAATTAGGTGGTAGAAAAATGTGTAAAATTAAAACAGCACAAAAAATGCGCTATTGATTTTTAAATTTCCATTATTTTTCATTAGAAAAACTGCAAAAATTAAATATACAAGTGTATTCTTCTAAAAACAAATCAAAAATCATTCATAATACTAATTTTTAAACCATTTTTCAAAAAATTAGGTGGTCAATGGCGCCATCTCTCAATTTTGTCCGAATTTTCGTGACGAAATGTCCTGCCGCAGAAAAAGCTCTTTCCGATTCAATAGATGTCGGTGTGATAGTCATTAGTGCATTGTATAATCTAAATTATTTGTACTCTGCTTAGTTGCTTCAAAAATTACCAATTTTTTGTGATGTTTTTAACTTCATATGATACATGTTCTGTGAAACAAACAAATCAAAATCACAATAACAACGGTATTTCTCAGCACCATAAGACAAAAAATATTGGACCCTCAGTCCGTATTTTGCAATTCACTTGAACATTGAAAGCATTAGCAAGTCAAAAACTGAACGTTTAACTGAACGTTATTAAAGTTATTATTTTGATATCAACGTTGTAATTCTGGCAGGAAACGCATGCAACAGATGAAGATCAACTTACCTATAGAGGAAAAATTGTTGGTTATAAACTAATTACTGCTATTTACCATCAAACATATGGATCTGGCACGTATATTAAGTCAGAAATCATGAATTGCACCCATTTACTGACACCAGACAGACAACGATATACATCTTATTGTTGTTGATATATTGATCACGAAGATTGTTAACGTAAATAAACCACTAAATACAGCGTGGCCAGCTGATACTCTACCATTATTTCACCACCCAGCAATATAGGTTGGTGACTTTAATAGCCATCACAATCAGTGGTCCTACTCAAATAACAATCCCAATAGCATACAACTAACTGATGGGACCAATCGACAACATGTTTCTGGTATATGATACGAAAGACATGAAAACCTTTAGATCTGCTAGATGGCCAAGTTATTACAATCCCGACCTCTGTTTTTCCACAAAAAACGAACAACGCAACCCTATTGCAATATCTAGGGCTGTCCTACAAGGTTTGCCACGCTCTCAACATCGTTCAATAATTTTTGAGGTAGGTATTCAAATCCCACACGTAAACTCTAATCCTCAACCTAGATGCAATTTTCACAAAACTGGCTGGGCTAAATATGGGTCGGAGTTGGATGGATGCAGTGATTCACTAGATCCAACCCATTCCTAAAAATTACGATAGGTTCGTAGGAACCATCATTTTAACTGCAAAGAAATGCATCCCAAGAGACTTCCGGTGAAGAATACATTCCTGGATGGAGTAGAGAGAGCGATATATTTATTATTTGAGGAGCACCTTAGTAGTGGTGAGTCAGACGTGGTTGATGACTTAATATACTCACTGGACACCGCGAGGAAACAAAAGTGGATTAACGCTGTTGAAAACATTGATTTTTCCCATTCTATTAGGGCAGCTTGGAATCTTCTTCGGAAGCTGGATGGCTCAAACTCAGTTACTCGTGCTAACAATGAAATAAATTCAGACGACATTGCAAATCACATTGTAAACATGTTTCGTTCCTCTATTAATCGCCTTCATAAGAAAACCAATAAACATAAATTAAGAGAAATGAAGCGCAAGTTTTAGGTAGATTTCTCAGAAAAATCTACCTATTTTAAGCTTTATTGGTTTTAATTTGTTGTGTTCATATGTGTCAAAAAAAACCACACAAAAAAACCATGACACCATATGTGTCAAAAAACATTTTCCTAATTTTGAACGAAATTAATTACTACAGAGGGGAAAAGAATTAAAAACTACTCGATTTTACAGTGAGAAAATTTTTAATATCTTTGAAAAAAGTAAAAAAATATGTTAATAAAAATTAGCGGGATGCCCGGGATCCCGGGATGAAATCCCGGGAAAACGGGATGAAATTTTACCCCCGGGATCCCGGGAAAGCCCTTCTGTCCATTTCTGTACAAGTTGTTCCATTTCTGCCTTTTGTTGTTTTGTGTTGACCGAGCAATTGATGTTTTTCTGCTCGCACTTTATTATTTTAGCTACCTCTTCACATTGTCCTATGATTGATCCTTTCTTCATTGTTTTCTGCGTATCTGACAGATTTAAAACTCTTACTGGTATTTTGTAATCAGCATCCGATCTAACTAAGGTTTTCCCTATAACGACTTCTTTACAATTTTGATGTTCTTTGTTGGCTTCTACAACCCACAGCCTGGGTGACCCAGAACCTCCTTCCAATTTTCCCCAAATGATTGTTTCTGATTGGGGTGGCAGCTTTTCTCTGTGATCCAATATTATTCGACGGACACAATTTGAATCTTCACCATTAAATTGGAGTGGCAACTCAACATTTCCGTACGAGAGTACTCCTTTGCCAGCATCAATAACGAATCCATTTGGCCTCATGAAGTCCATTCCTAGGATGACTTCATCTACAATGTCAGCTACAACCACTTCATGTTGAAAGTGAGTATTCCCTATTTCAAAGTTGACCACTTTCTTTCCTTTAATACTTGCACTTTCACCAGTAGCTGTCTGCATCCGGTATCTCCCTGCTGGTTTTAGTTTCCCTTTCACAATATCAGTGCGGACAATTGTATTTGTTGCTCCCGTATCTAACGTGATGACACAACTTTTTCCATCAATATTAGCCCCAACAGTAAGGCTGTCACCTCCCCTTGTCAATCTCGAAACATGGATGAAGGTTATGGGGCAATCGGTTGGGGGAGCCAGCTTACGCCCCTTTAGGCTGACTCGTTGTAGTTTAACTGCTGCGATCCTATTCCATCGGCCTCTCTAGCCTGCACTCGTTCTTCTGCTGGACGACGCTGCATAGGCGATGCTGATCTTGCTCGTTTTCTTCTAATATCTCGACATTCTCTCGAAATATGGCCCAACTTGCCACATAACCAGCATCGAATCCTATCACTTCGAATACTTTCTCGTGCTCTGGGCTTGTAATTGTTATTATCATCAGCCAACTCTACCCGGCGTATTTTGATTGATGGTTTTATAATTTCTTGTGCAGTTTCATTTGTTAAGGCATAAGCAATAGTTTCTGCGAATGTTGCTTTTGGCGACAACATTACTGCTTTTCGTGTTTCTGGATCACGAATACCATCAGTAAACGCCTCGATCTTCATTTTCTCCATAAAATATGGTGGAGTGTTCGATTGTGCCAAATGTACAAGCCTCCACTGCCAAGGAATAGTCCTGTAAGCTTTCTCCGTTGCGTTGCAAGCGACCTTTTAACTCGATTCTGTATAACTCCTTTTTATGGTCGCTGCCATATTTACGCTCCAACGCATTCATCACCTCTGCATAACTTTTGCGATCGTTTTCTGGTACTGCCTGTAGTGCTTCAGCTGCTTCCTCTTTAAGTGCAACTATCAATGCAGCAAGACGATTTTCGGCGTTCCAATCATTTTGATCTGCTGCAGTCTCGAACTGGAACTTGAAGATGCCGAACGATGTTGTTCCATCGTATGACGGTGGTTTTAATTTAATATTTGCTATCTGTTGTACCACCTGTGAGGTAACTTTAGCTGTTTCAACATCCTGCAACCGTTTTTCGAAATCATCAACTTTCGATAAAAGCTTATGCTCAAAATCTTGAATTTCACTTTGAATCTTCTCGACCTTTCCATCAAATGCCGTCGAGATTTGGAGAAGTTTCTCATCCATAATTTGCTTTACTTCATCGCGATTTAAAGCTAATTGCTGGCTGATTGTTTCCCTAATTTCTTCTTTGTTAGCAGCCAATTGTTGATTGATGTTACTGATTTCTTCCTTAGTTGCAGCCATTTGTTGATTGATGTTACAGCTAATTTCTTGCTTAGTGGTAGCCATGTTTGTATTTACATCATCCAGTTTTTGATTCATGTTCAAATTTACTGTATTTAACTGTTGATTTATTTCTTCTTTATTGGCAACCATCTGTTGACTGATGTTCAAACTCATCTGTTGCATCATAGCCATTAACTGCGTAAAATCACAATTTGCAGGTGGCAATGAGGTTGTTGTTTCCGCAACAGAACTTTTCTCTTCATCAACTGTTACTGAATCAGCATTTGTACTAATCACTCCAAACTGGTAACTTTCCACAACTACTCCACTAGCTTCCATAGCTTCTCGAAGCCGTATCGTCAATTCAGTTTTGTTGCCGGTTGTTGCCAATCCACGTTGTTTTAGTTCTTTCTTTAACTCAAGAACCTTCAAATCACTTAATAAAACCATTATTAACAGCTAACTAATCCGCCGATGTCACCAATGTTACGTTTTTCCAAACTTCCTTCGAATTGGCCTAACTCACAATTCGATAAACGCAATTCCCAATCTCTTCTGAGTTCGATCACTGATTACTAAGTACAAACACCAGGTTTTATTAAGTATTCAACCCTTTAATTGTTCCACAACAACAGGAAAACAATGCAGCAAACAATATTCCTAACTAGAATATTCTTTTAACAGCTTCAGAAACTCCAACGGTTTATTGTAGAAATTTCCAGTAACTCAACGTTCAAAATAATACACAAATTATTTCTATTCATTAACACTTATAACTTTATTTACAAAAATTTATTTTAAATATTACTTTTATAATTTTTCACTTTACTATCGCAGGTTTAAAATAAAACTAATTTAAAGATCACTTTTATAATTTTAACTTCACAATCGCAGGTTTAAAGTAAGCTAATTAAAAACTACAAGAAACAATTTCCTTATATACCTTCTGCTTAATCTCTAGAAATTTCTAGGTCACTTTTTAGAAACCTTGAGAAAATATTAGAATATTCGATTATTTTACGTTACGTGATTTGATTCATAAAATCATAAAACAAATAGACCTTAATTCTAAGAATATGTACAACAACAACAATGTTCATTTCATTAATCTGTTGTAGTATTTTGTTGATTTGATTTTCCTAGAAGTGACCGTAATCGTCTAGATTTTTCTGTAATCGTCTAGATTTTTCTGCAATCGTAACAGTATGTTACGATTACCACCATCTCTACTAACTACAAATGAGAAACGGTTAAAGCCAGACAATCCTGTTTGTCACGCTTGCTGACAATAATTGATTGATCCTGAAACATCATCAATGAAATGCAATGAATGCCTTGCGTCATTTGAACTTGGTTGTGTTTTAATATATTCCGATCAATATAGATATTTTAAAACGAAAAAAATTTCATGGTGTTGCCCGAAATACTCCTACGAAAAATCATCTTCAACAAATATTTGTTGTTTGTGCACTTTCCGAAGGTGTAGAGGTATTAAAATCTAACCTTTAATATGTTAATAAAGTCTCAGCTCGAGTGGCTGGAATTCACCAAGAAATGATTGCTCGTGTAGAAGAAGTTCAAAAATGCTATGATGTTGCTTATAAACGCATAAATTTAATAGAAACTGATAACTTGTCGAACTATATTAAGATACATGGAATATGCCACATTGATAAAGAAGACCAAGACGTGCTAAAACTACTACTTAATGAAATGCTTGTAGTATTGAATATTAATTTCTGCAACACTCAATTTGCGATATTACGGAACAAAACAACTCATTTTTTTTTTAATAAAATGTGATATGTAGTAGGCATTACAATATGTGTCACAACAACACATAAAAACCTTTTAAGACCAAGGTCCCACAACAACATGCGTTCTAAGGATGTTAATGGACGCAAATCTGTTTTTTTTTGTTTTTTTTTAATATTTTTTTGTTAAGTAATGGATAACTAAACCATAAATCCTATCACATATAAAATATGACATAGGCCAATATTTCGTGATAGGATAGGGAAAATAAAAATAAAATAAGAGATAAAAAGCAAATTTGTTTTACAAATTTGCAGGAACAAAACTAAAATTGGTTTGCCAATAGTCCAGCCAATGGCATAATCCCTGATTATGGGACGCAGTATATTTTTCAATGGTTAAAGCTCAGATATGAAGGCTCGTTTCATCGAGCAAGCTACAGCGTTCCAGCATCAAGGAATATTCATTAGCTAAGATTGAGAGTGCTACCGTTGACTGAATACAGTTCATCCGCCAGCACCCCTAAGATATCACCTTGGCTAGTGATATCTCACTGCTTTTGCCAGTGGTATGTGATATCTCACGTTAACTCATATGCCAATAGCAGGGACTGGAGTACGCGGGGTTGTCAGTTGTCACACCCGTGGATCAAAAAAATAGAAAAAAATTAACAAATTAATAAAAACTGATTCCTCCATGCGATAATGACATAATGGTTGTCATTTATGACACATTTGTTGAAGCTCAGATTTGAAAATTACGCTTTGCTTTAAGCCAGTGATGCAAATGTACATGAAACATTTTTGAAAAACTTGAGCCTATGGACATCTAATAAAATATCCATATCTTTTTGAATCAGAGAATAATAGATTAAAAAACGATCAACTACTTTCTTTATTTCCTTTAACAAAAGTATTTTGTTTCCTTATACAGCTTTGTTCAGTTTGTTTGTATAATTTCTTGATCAATTGATCTTTTAAAGAACGCTTACAAAACAGTTACATATTTACAGTACACAATATATTAATGGCAACTTGATTCTCAATCACATTAAAAATAATATTAATTTTTGTTTTTAAGACGAACTTTGAAATTAATTGTGCGATGCTATCTTTTAATCAGACCATTGCATACCAATAGATTTAACAACTTTGAAAACAGTTGCGATTCGAATTGAGTCCTTTGATCAGTTACAATTGATCCTGGAACACCAAATCTAGCCATCCATGAATTATATATAGCGAATGCGACAGTTGCAGCAGTTATATCTGGCACTGGAATCGCTTCAGGCCACCGCGTATAACGATATATTAACGTAACGCAATATCGTTGGTTTTCGGATATTGGAAGAGGACCAATGATATCAAGGTGGATTTGTGAGAATCGCTGAGAAGGAGTTTTCAAGGTTCCAAGAGGTGACCTAGTATGTCTAGACAGCTTGTACTTTTAACACGTTATAGAATTTTGTGCCATGATTTTGACATCTTTATTAATAGAAGGGCAAATAACGTGTTTAGTTAATAATTTGATGGAAGTTTTAACACCAGGATGCGAAAGACAATGAAATGCATCTAAAACACCTTGGCGAAATTGCAACGGAATATATGACCTAAGTATAGTTGTTGAATATTTTTAAATGCCTCATCATTGGTCTGGGCATCCACGATTGCAGCATAATCAATTTCCTCTGGAATGGGTATTTGATCTATGGGAGACAATGCGCCGGATATGACATTGTCGACACCAGAAATATGCTGGATATCAGTGGTACATTGCCCAATGAAATCCAGATGGCGAAATTGACGAGGTCTTGCTTCTTCCAAATATTGTTTAAAATTTAGGCAAAAATTAAGGGTTTATGGTCAGTGAATAGTGTAAATCATACGCGCTGTATTTCATCTGAGTGTTATTAAGACGAACAGAGAAGAAACTGAGCGGTTGCCATGTTCCTTCGACAAACTGCTCTACAACAGCCCCAATTTCTGTATCTGAAGCATCGACCATAATTGCCAGTCGAGCTGAAAATGAAGGATGCGCTAATAATATTGCATTGCACAATTTATCTTTACAATTAATAAAGGCTTGTATGGACTCAGGTGTCCATGAAACGGGAATCTTACTATTCTTCTTATATCCTTTTAAGAAATTATTTAGTAAGATTTGATCTGCCGCTGCGGCAGGTAGACAACGTCTATAACATTTAATCATACCTAAAAACCTTTTAAGTTGTTTAACTGTATTCGGATGTTCTAAGTCTTTAATGACTTAAGCTCGTTCAGGACCATGCAATATGCCATGTTCAGAAACTAAATGGCCTAAGTACTTAATTTCAGATTATGCAAATATACATTTCTCTGAATTAATGATTAGGCTATTTTCAGAAAATTTCTGAAAAATCATTTGTAAATGTTTCAAATAGAGATTTTGATGCAATTAAAACATCATCTAGATAAACGAAGCAGAAATTGAATCCGGATAAAAAGGCGTGAATCTTTGGAATGATTGAGCAGCATTCCTAAGACCAACGGTCATTTTCCAAAACTCAAAAAGACCGAATGAATAGATATTGCAGTCTTAGGAATGTCCTGTCTTGTCTTAGGAATATCAAAATATCAGTATATTGATGTGTATTTAAAATTGTCGCCTGTCGCGTCGCTCTTGGTCAAAACGGCTTTTTAATAGTATTTTATTGTTGAGATGTTTAATGAGCTACATAGTTTATTTTCGAGTAAAAGTTTACAATGCGAGGTACGAGCGAGGATTGCAGATTTCTAAGATATAAAATTCATTAACACGAAAGTAATACAATACTCAATTCATTTGACAAAAAACATGTATTAATTTAATTGAATTTCAAACAGTAAAGCATAATTACATTATTCTTCTAATATAATTTGAAATCAGAGTATAAAATAATTCAACACAAACAAAAATTATATAAATCAAATCAAAAAGAAATAAAGCTTACAGTATAATTATGTGATGGATGATCCATGTAAATTATTAGTCCACCAATATCCCAAACTTTGATTGTTATATTAATTGTAATTTTTCTCATATTGAAACCAACAGTATCATATCTTCACTAATAATTTTTTTTTTAATTTTTTTAACACTCAAAAATATAGGGTATGATGACGTGCAGGGCTGATGCCTGCCAGGTGGTGGTTACCGTAGTTCACATTCATGACTTATCACTGAAAAAAAAATTCTAGCCTTACAGAACGACCGTTACCCAAAGGGTTCACTAGCTCTTGGACTATAATATTGTCCGGGTGCAATAATATTAACAAATATTGTTTTTCCTATATATTGAAGACCAACTAATGTCAATTCCATTTCTTTCTTTCAAAACAAAACTATTAATCCAATTCAACATTCGACCCACTCCAGATATCATTTTGACTATACCTGTACACTTGATTAATTTCCTTTCATATTCCAATAGGAAATCTTTAATATCATCATGTAATGAGGTAGTTATTACCAAATGAAAATTATTTCCCCATCACATATTTCTAAACCATTTATATTTTCAGTTCAGCTTTATTATATATCACAACGATCGTTGCACATTGTCGGACATTTATTAAAAAAATTATTTGCGTCATATCATCAAATTAACATCATCCATATCGGAACACATCTATGATTTCTGATAGAAAAATAAAAAATATGTTGACTAAGTAAATAGAGTGATGATGAAGTTTCAACTTCAAAATATCATCGCATTGGTGGCGAAGTAGATAGTGTGTCGGCCAAAGGATTTGAACTCACTCTGGCACTGATGAAATTACGAGTTCGAATTCCAACCGAAACATTTAAAAGAGAAATTAGCTACACATAAGCAAAACTACATCTATGCAATTTTGCAACAAACAAATATCAAATCTACAACAGAATATATGTGTGACAATGTATGACACTATATGAAAAACACACGGCAAACCTACTTATATTATATGTCGTGCAATTGCTGCAAAATATCACCATAGGTTTATTCTAAGAAAAAAAATTAATTTCTTCTAGTCAAATCTTTTGTTTTTCATTGATAGTTATAAGGTTTTTGCAAATTGTTGTTGTTGGGGATTGCTGCAAACTTTTTTTGTTGAAGCCGACAAGTCAAAAACCTCTAACTGCAGAGGTTTATATTTAA